>JBBBDQ010001294.1:0-335000 GCA_037127315.1 Ascarosepion bandense
CGAGTTGCTTCCCTGATATCTACAATCTCCAAAAGTTTAAATGCAACATCAATTGACATCTTCTATCTCCCTAAACCATGTCCACCCACCTAAATCCCATCCTTCTCTTTTTTCAGTATCCTGTGCATCCTGTTTCTTTTCTCACTATAAACCTTTGCACACGATTGGCAGTCTTGCATTCCCTGGGGTGAAATGATTATAAAAAAAATATATTGGGTTTGTACCAATCATTCTCTATCTGTCTATATTTCCAGGATGAGAAATTTAAACATTTACAATATTTTCATTTTTTGGACTATTGTCCTCATCTTGGTTTCCATATTAACAATGATTTGACCATAGTACGTTTTGGCTTTCTTCTGGTTTTATGCAACTGTGGTAAAAAAATATAAAAAAGAAACAGGCTGCCTACTTAAGATAAGACTTCAGAAACACCATAAAGGTGTAATTTGAGAGGAAATAGAAAAATAAGGTGTGGCTGACTACATATGTAGGGAAAAGGAAAATCTTTGCTCCTGTGGGATGTGGCTGAAATAATAGAGAACATCACTGGAAAATACGAAAATTGAAAGAATCAGCGCATATGCTGAGACAGAAAAGATTATTAAGCCCTCCAAGCATAGACATGAATACAATATCAAAACCAATAATATGGAGTGCTAGTGAAAAATAATAATAATAATGAATTGAAATATTGGCTCTGGTAAAAAATGATTACTGAGGCATTAGGTTTATAAGTTCCAAAAATTCTTACACCTCAAGGACACATGGCTCAGTGGATAAATGCATTGGTTAAATCATGTAACTTGATCCAAAGAGTAATGGTTACAGCAGAGGTAAACAAAATATTTAGTTAAAAGGAAGATAACTGATGCTGAGATAACTGGAAGAGGCATGGCACAAAACTAGAACAACCTATCCCAATGGATGAAATAAAGGGTTTGGTTTGAAATTTTAATCAGTTGAAGATGGCTGAAGTGTACCATGGTTAAAATGTTGTGAATCCAAACAATGTAAATAATTACATTATCTCATATAAGAAATATACGCAGATATTTTCATAATGCCGTATATCCTGGTGTACAAGGCAACTGGCATATAAGACAATCCCCAACCCAATTTTCAAGTTCAAACATACATTTTGAGCTATATTTACCATACAAGACAACCTCTACACAAATCATATTTTAAAATGTCATCAGCTAAGATTATTATCAGTGATTAAGAGAACAGATACTACATTTTGATCCCAGCCTGATAGCTAGGGAGACAAGAAATACATATTTCAAGTAGCATTGACTTGAAATGAATGCCAAATGTTTCCATATAAGGGTTAATATTATCATTCAGTCAGTCAGTTAAGTACCATATGTGATACACACTTTGGCAATCATGTTTCTTTTGATCCATGATGACCAGGCAGAAGATTTTCCCGCAGCAGGTTGCAGTAGATTGGTTGCCAACTAAGACTATAGAACCCAATCTGTCCTGCTATTCAACCCATAATAAGAGATTATTTCAACCCCATTTCACAGGGGCAGTGATTTTCTTCCCCACCCCATATGTACTCAGCCATGCCTTATTTTTCTATTTCTCCTTGTGACATGGCTTTACAGTGTTTCTATAGTTTTATCTTATTTAAATTCAGTAAACATATACTGTCTTTTCACTCAAATTCTAATGGAAATATGATTGGGATTTATTATCAATTAACTACCACAATCTTCAATACCTCATAAGTAGGTGCTGTGTTTTCAATAGTCTATTACAGTAGTCTGAATGGACTCTCCCGGCCAACCATCCACTGGAATGCAATCTTTAGCTTGCTGAAACGCACACCTGGTTATATTTATGTTCAACGTCATCGACAAAGGAAGGCGAGGTAGGCCACAGTTGACTGTCAAGAATCTCTGATGCTAACAACTTACCCAAAACTACAGGATTTAAGATTCATATCTTACGCTCGACAACCTTGACATTTTCAGAAAAGACGTTAGGATAATCAAGAATCTATACTGGCAACAAACTGCTTTTGTATGGATAGGGAGGGAACTCAGGAGGTATACAAAAATAGAAAAGGGTGTACGATAAGGATGTGTTTTCTCACCAGATCTATTTATCCTGTACAGCAAAGCAATTATGAGAGAAATAAAAACCTTGCCATGATTCATCATTAATGGCTACAATCTCAACAAGATAAGACATGTGAATGGCATGCTGCTGACTGCTGACACAGAAAAGAAAATGCACGATACTTTTACAGAAGGTAGCAAAAGAAAACAAGAAGAAAGGTTTGAACATAAACTTAAAGAAAAATGAATGTATGGTCATCAGTAAAAAGAAGAGCCCAGTATGCCAACTAAAAGTCATAGAAAGTGAAATAAAACAAGTAATGAAATTTAAATACCTGGGAAGTGTTCTGACAGAGGATGGAAAGTGTGACATTGAAATCCAAAGATGCATTGGCATGGCCAAAGACGCATTTCACAAGCTAACCAGATTACTGAGAGACAGGAAAATCTCATTGGAAACAAAGAAAAGAGTGCTGGATTGCTATGTGATATTTGTCCTTCTGTATGGAAGTGAATGTTGGACAATCTCATCAAGAACGAAAGAGAAGCTTGAGGCAGCAGAAATGTGGTTTCACAAAAGGATGCTGAGTACATCATAAATGGAGCATGTGAGCAACAATGAGGTGATAGACAGGATGCAAACAAGAAGAAACTCATACTTAACAACAGGAAGAGACAGATGAGGTTCCTGGAACATGTAATGAGGAAGAAGGGTCTGGAGAATATAATACTCACAGGATTGATGGAAAGGAAAAAGAAACAAGAGAAAGCACTGTTACACCTACTTGACAGGTCTGAGTAAATGGATGGTGAAGTGGGGATTGGAAGAGATACCAAGAGAAAAAATATTGAGAGCAACAAGAGACAGAGCCAAGGGGAAGTCCATGATTGCCTACATCCTGAAGGGACATGGTATATGAAGAAGAAGAATCTTATACCTGGATTATAAAATAGACTACTATTTTTTGTTTATGTGGGGGGAATTTTTAGGTCAGCTTATTTGCTGATATATGTGATAATAGATCTGATGAGCTTTACTACATAGTGTCTTGACCACATGAATTTAATTGTTTTACTAGATTGGCAACTGGGTCTTTTGAAAAACTTAAATGCAACCGTCTTTTCTATTCTAGTAGTTTCTTTTTCTTGTACTTTTCACCTGTGGAACTGTAGCTATCAGAGACGCCTGTAAATGGAAAGGAATTCTACAGATAGGAAATGTGAGAAAATAAACTATTTGAGTAGAAGTAGCGATTTCATTTAACTATTTCAATGGTAAAAGGGTGGGACCTAGTAGCACATTTAAAATCACATGAAGAGGGCACCATGGAAAAAACTCATCAGAGCAGTTGTCATGAGAATAATTGAAGAAAAGACAGAGGGAAGACATGTCACATCAGTGAGAAAGTGACTGAAGTCAAAATGTCAATCTGGATTTATTACAAATATAACAAGTCAATATAACCAATAAGACTATATGCAAGAAATGATCAGGTATGAGAACAACAATAAAAGTTTAATTCTTTTATTACCTGTACAAATCTGCACAAAAAAGTAGATGAAAAAAATAAGAAGAATTTGAATTTCAAGATTAATCCCTTTTTAGCCAATTAAAAAAATGAATATAATTAACCAATCAGTAAAAAACTACATTAGACAAGTTTTGGATCTGATCATTTCTTTTATAAATAGCAAGTTTTCAGGCAAAAACCTTTAGTTTTTGGGTGACTCATAGACATTACACACGAAACCATAATCTAATTTACTCAAGAAAATTTCAATTTTCTTTCTTTCATTGACTTTGTTACTGAGATGAAAATGAACCAATTTTGTGCAGAAATCTTTTTGTACAGCTTATCTTGTTTCTAACAACAAGAAATGTTCTAAATCCAATTTGCTATAGCAAATGAGCCAAGTTTCAACTAGCTTCTTTGTCTTCTTCAATGTGCTGTATCCATTCAAGACATGCCTCTTCACAACTTCCTACATTATTAACCCTAAGCAATGTTTATCTACTTACTATCCTGCCTATTTCCTGTTCTGTAATCTAATTACACAAGCTCTTTTTTTTCTTCTATGTGCCATGCCCCCTCATGTTATGGGTGATCATGACTCTCCACCACTTCCTACCTTATTAACTCTAAACAATGTTTATCCCCATATTATCTTACCTATTCCTTGTTCTGCAATTGATTAACACAAGCTCTTTCTTCTGCATCTTGTACGTGTCATGTAACCTCAGGACATAGGCAATCTGGGTTTTCCACAACTTCCTACCTTATTAACACTAAACAATGTTTATCATCTTACTATCACACATATTCCCTGTTCTGCAATTTATTTACACAAGCTTTCTTTTTCTTCTATGTACCACATCTCTTCAGGACATGGGTGATTTTGGCTCTCCACAACTTCCTACCTTACTAACTCTAAGCAATGTTTAGTCCATCATTATGTCACCTCTGGTCTATTTGACTATCCATTTACACAAGCTGTTTCTTCTTTTATATAGTGTGTCTGTTCAGGACATGAGTCATCATGGCTCTCCACAACTTCCAACCTTCTTCTTTCAGGACCTACCTTATTAACTCTAAAAAATGTTTGATCCCTCACCAAGTCTCCTCTGGTCTGTTTGGCTATTCTTTTACACACGCTCTTCTTTTATACAGCATGTCCCTTCAGGTGATGGGTCATTATGGCTCTCCACAATTTCCTTACATTGTTAACTCTGAACAATGTTTGGTTCCTCACTATGTCTTCTATGGTCTGTTTGGCAATCCATTTACACAAGCTCTTTCTTCCTTTATATAGTGTGTCTGTTCAGGACATGAGTCATCATGGATCTCCACAACTTCCTACCTTATTAACACTAAAATATGTTTGATCCCTCACCAAGTCTCCTCTAGTCTGTTTGGCTATTCTTTTACACAAGTTCTTTTATATAGCATGTCCCTTCAGGAGATGGGTCATCATGGCTCTCCACAACTTCCTACGTTATTAACACTGAACAATGTTTGGTCCCTCACTATGTTTTCTAAGATCATTTTGGCTATGCATTTACACAAGCTCTTTCTTCTTTTATACAGCACATTCCTTTCAGGACATGGAAAATTTTGGCTATTCATAATTCTCTATCTTTTGTAACACTTAGAAAAGTTTATCTCCTTTCTATTTCTTCTAGTCTCTCAGCCAACCATCTACATATGCTCGTTAGGAAGGTTACTCGCTCTCGGAGAGATGTTAAGAAAAAAAAAATTTTGGTATGGCAAAATAGCAAATAAAGAAGTTATGAGAAACATCCACTGTCTTGATCACCAGTTTGTATCAATTGCAATATTCAAAGTATATAAGGAATGTGAACTCACACATCTAACAGAGATAGAGTGGCAATAAAGATGCATGATGGTAGCAGTAGCATTTAGAGAGAAAAAAACATAATGATTGTAATGAGGAGAGTGAGGCAACTATTGATAATATACACCAAATAAATACCATTAGTAATCAGTACAGTAGTAATAGTAAGAGATTTGGTGCGAGCAATAATATGAGAAGAAAAATTATAGTAATGATGATGATTATTATGAAGATTGTTATAAAAATTATAAGAATGATGAAACAATTGTAAAATTATAATGTTAATTATAGTAATAATAAAATTATTCTAGTAAAATTATTCTGAATTTTTATGAAAATTATTCTAAGAGTGAAACTAAAATAATTATGAAAATCTTTTGGAAGATTATGGTAATAAAATCATTATTATGTTATTATGAAAATATGTAGTGATATATAATATAGATCATATATAAAATATAAAAAAAATAAAGAAATTATGAAAATTATAGCAAAAATAAAATCATTGTAAAATTATTAAATCATGTAATTTATTATAGGAATTTTAATGAAATTATATTAATCATGCAATTATTATTAAAATTTTGATGAAAATTATTATGAAAAGTATAGTAATAAAATTATGAAAATGATGCAGTGATTATTAAAAAAAGGAAAGTTATTACAAAATTGTAGTAATAATGAAAGTATTATGAAAATTATTAAGACAAATATAGCAGTAAGAAAGATATTATGAAAATCATTTATTAAATTATAGTAATAATGAAATTATTATGACAATGATAACAATGGTAAACTAGAGAAAGTGATAATAATGAAGTAATGCAGCATTTTAATAATGGTAATAAAATAACTGGAATATAAAAAGATAAGAGATAGTGGTAGTAACAATAGTTGGTTGGCATTGATAGAAATCTGTGGACAGCAACAAAGATACTAATACTTATGAAGAAACACTAGTAGTAACTATAGAAAAATGTCATTTTTGCACTCAGCAGCAATGATAAAAGGAGGACTGTTAATGGGGAGAAAACAGTGCTATTTATAGTAGAAGCAAAAAAAAAAAGGTTATGGAAAGGTCATTAATACAGCAGAGGCAGTGTAATAATATTAAGACTATAGTGCTAAAAGTAAGGAAAATATATATATATATAATTATAGAAAGAGGGCAAAAATATTTGAGTAATGAGGTGGATTTTATTGAAAGCCTTTTCTGAAGATATTTAAATAAAATAATTTGAGACTGTGGTCCCATCAGGAAGTAAAATGTAGAAAGACTGAAACAATACTTTAATAATGAATATTAATAGAGTAATAAAGTAGATTTCTTTCTAAGTCTTTAAAATAGAATTATTATAAAATGGTTACTGAAAAATAGTTTTAACAAAAATATAGGAAGGTTGAAATAACAGGTTGAGAATAGCATTTACCTTGATAAAAGTAGATAGTTAAAACTATCGCTCGGTTCATACTCTTCCATGATATTGAACAGGATCAGCAGTTTATCCTTTGTTCTCTGTTTAGGATTGGGTTCCTGGTTTCTACATCAACTCTATATTTCTATCAATTTCACCTAAAACTCTGAAATTTTATCTCCTAACAATTATTTTTTTCCTCAGCAGGAGTAGATAGGTGAAGCTATCGTCTGGTTCACATTCTTCCTTGTAATAAAGCAAGAACTATCAGTAGAAGTATATGAAGCTTCATTTGACTAATTCAGCTTTAATGCTGAGAACATTTATTTGATTACAGTGGATGGTTTCAAGTGAGAGTAGAGAAGAGTCATGCATATTTTATTATCTAACTCCCAAATCTTTTAAATAGGAGCAAAGGTTTATTCTGTCTAGGATTCAGTTTCCAGTTCCTTCTAAAGTCTGTTCATTTCAGGGTTCTTGACAGGCTCCCAAGGAGAATCTGTAATGTGCCTGGTCCAGACCTGACAGCTTGTTTCCAGCCACTTTCTCACCAGCAAGATGTACCTTCCCTCTGTCACTTCTGCAAATATTTTCATGGCTTCTGCTCCAACAAACTTAGGTTACTGGTGACCCCTCCACAAGAATTTACTCGAGCTAATAGACAGGCAACAAGGTTCCACCCTTTTACAATTAAACCTACAATGCAGCCAACAATTCTTTTCCAGCACTTCTTTTCTTGCACTTCCCACCTGTGGAACTTCCTTCTGTATACCTGCTTTCCTGGTGGCTACAACCTCTAGGAATTTAAATGCAATGTCAATTCCCATCTCTTATCCACTTTACTAGAGTCTTTCCCTCATCCTTTGTACATCATTCTGTCTATCTTGTTTTTTTCCTTTTCCTCTATCTTTGCAACTGTCTTCACACATGTGTTCCCATCCTTCTCTTGCCCTTTCTCTAACATGCCCCGTAACTGTTTTTTTCTCTTCAATGTCCTCCTACCTTTTACTCTCTTATTTAGCCCCCTGTGAATCAGTGGCGGTACCACCTTCTTCTTCTTCTTCTTCTATGTGCCCTGTCCCTTCAGGACGTAGGCGATCATGGCTCTCCACGTCTCCCTATCCCTTGTGGCTCTTAGTATGTTTGAGCCTGTTGCTCCTGGCAACTCCCGTTCCGTCATCCACCTGATCAGACCCTACAAATATGTTATCCGCTGCCTTCCTCTGTCTCTCCTTCCTTCTATCTGTCCAGTCAGTATCAGGTTCTCCAGGCTCTCCTTCCTCACTGCATGTCCCAGGAACTTCAATTGTCTCTTCCTGATGCTCAGCATCAATTTCCTTTTTGTTGCCATTCTTTCTAACACTTCGTCGTTGCTTGTATGCTCAGTCCACGATATCCGTAGCATCCTTCTGTAGAACCACATTTCAGCCGCTTCCAGTTTTGTCCTCATTTTCGATGATATTGTCCAGCATTCACAGCCGTATTGAAGAACTGACATCACGTAGTAATCTAGAACTCTTTTCTTCGTTTCTATTGAGATTTTCCTGTGTGTTAGTATTTTGCTCATCTTCTGGAACGCGTCCTTTGCCATGCCAATTCACCTTCGGATCTCCATGTCGCACTTTCCATCTTCCTGTTAGAACACTTCCTAGGTACTTAAATTCTTGTACTTGTTTGATTCTGTTATTCTCCACCTGTATTTGGCATTTTGGATTGTATCTTTTGCTGATGACCATGCACTCAGTTTTCTTAAAGTTTATTTGTAGTCCCTTTCTTGTCACTCTCCACTGCTACTTTCTACTTGGGGTGAAACAATTAAAAAAAAAAGATGATGCTGAAGCATGGTGCTTTTGGGATTCGGACTGCCTGAGTTTTTGTTTTTATCTGAATATCAGTATTCCAAATATTTAGCAATAACAATACATCTTTTAAAGAAAACATTAAAATGATTATCTTCTGAAAAAAAGTGGAAGCAAAATGACAGTTAAAATAACATTTATATATTCTTTTCAGAAGTATACAATAAAAACATTCAATTTCCTTTGTAGTGAATTTTGTTTTATAAAGTGTTCTTAGTGCAGTGTGAAATATGTGCACAGACTTATTTTATGATCAGTATTTACATTATTCGGACTATTGTCCTCATCTTTGTTGCCATTTGTACAATGTTTCAGCTGCTGTATGCGTCAGCCTTCTTCAGGTACTAGGAATTTTGAACAAAACCCTTTATTACAATCACTGGGGTATATCATCTTCATCCCTTTGTGTAGAGCCTCCTTTTGATAGTCATGAGTTATGTCATGCACCTGAAGAAGACCGGAATGTACAATGGCAGAAATGTTGTACAAATGGCAACAAAGATGAATAAAATAGTCTGAATAATGTAAATACTATAAATACTATCTCATCTCAGAAATATAGACAAATATTATTTTATGATGTTCAGCATAATGAGTTTTTGAGTTCATGGTTGTGGCGCATTGGATATCAACTCGGAACGAGAAATTTGGGAGCTGAGTTCGAATTCCAGTTGAATTCCTTGCATTCACTTACGCGCAAATACCCTTGGGAAAGGTATTAATCCATCTCTTCCCTCCAGTTATGGGTTAAATAATAGGACAGATTGGGTTCTATAGCCTTGGTCGGCAACCAGTCTACCGCAGAAAGCAATGGCAACCTACTGCGGGATAATATTCTACCCAGTCAGTCATGTGTCGGAAGAGACATGATCGCCCAAGCGTGTATATCACATATGGCACTTCACTGACTGAATCCCTTCTACTGTGTTTGTGTGTAAACAATGCCTCAGACAGCAGTTGTGGGCTGTCATCTCTTCCACTGTGAGCATGTGTGTGCATGCATGTGAGATCAAACTGCCCTCACAATTTGTTTTGAGCCTCAAGAATGCAAGATGTTCATTAGTTAAAACCAAATTTCATACGTCTCAAAAAAATTATTTTTCTTAAATTTGAGGGATTGGTGAAAGGAATTATTATTGTCATTTTCTAAATGTTTAAAAAATAATATGTAAGAGGTTTACCATTCTGTCCACAAGTGTTTTGGCACTATTTGTCCTTGTAATGATTATTTATTAAACAAACCTGGTTAAAAAATATGTAAAGGATTTAATTTCTGTAGTGCTGATATTTACTACAGCAAAGTAATCAATTAACCTTTTTAAATCAGTTCACCCTGTCAGTCAGTTAAGTGCCATACATGCTTTGGGCGATCATGTCTCAAAAAAAAGACTAACTGGGCAGAAGAAATTATTCTACAGTAGGTTGCCACTACTTTCTGTGGTAGACTGGTTGCCAGCCAAAGCTATAGAACCCAATCTCTCCTGTTATTTAACCCATTACTGGAGGGAAGAGACAGATTAATACCTTTCCCAAGAGTATTTGCACATAGGTTAAATGCAAAGAATTCAACTGGAATTCCAACTTTGCACCCCAGTTTCTCATTTCAAGCCGATATTAACTACACCACAATGCCCATCCCTGTGCAAGGCAATGAATCCACTAAGATTCAAGGGGTTACTAAGCATAAAAGAATATTTAACTAAAAAACATTAAAGAGAGAGAACACTACAAGAAGACAAGATAATGACTGAACTTGCATTTAAATTTTTTAAGAAAAAATTTAAGAAAATGTTTTTTTAAATTTGGCAAAAAGAAGTGGAAAATTTAATTAATTTAAAAATAAATGTGATTTAAATGTCATTATTTGTTGATTTTATTATTCTTCCACATTTCTGTTCTAACCATTAATGGTCATTATGGACTGTATGCCCCAGTTTTCAAATTTTCCCTTCACCATTGATCAAATCAATTTTTAGTAAACTGATCAATTTTTCAATTTATTTTTTAATTAATTTGGCTACAAAAGACCGGGCTGACAGCATTAAAAAATATCAATATTATTTTTTCTGGTTTTTTATTTGAATTTTTGTTTTTAATTGTTTCACCCCAAGCAAGGCAGTACTGCCACTGGTGTGCAGGGGGTTATAAGAGAGAAGAGCAAAAAGAGTGAGGAACAGAATAGAGGGGAGTATTGAGGAAAGAGTAAGAGAAAGATGAGAATCAAAGGCTAAAAGATGGCAATTGTCATTGCACTTAAACTCTTGGAGATTGTAGCTATCAGGGAAGCAAGTTTACAGAAGGGAATTCTAAAGGCAGAAAGTGCAAGAAAAGAAACTGACAGAGTAGAAGAAGCGGTAACATTTGACTGTTTTCACTGTAAAAGGGTGGGGCCTAGTTGCCAGTCTAGTTGCCCAAGTAATTTTGTGTAGAGGGAGCACCAGGGAGATAAGCTTGTCAGAGCAGAAGCCATGAAAGTATTTGTAGAAAAGACACAGGGAAGCCACATCCCAATGATGAGAAAGTGACTGAAGTTGAGCTGCCAAATCAGGATTGATTACATTGGGAAAAAACTTAAGGTATTATGGAAATAGTTCATAATTAATTTAAAGTGGAATTGAATACACATTTGAGCATTCAGGCTGGATCTTCCACATTACAGACTCTCCAGATTCGTTTTGTTCAGTTGTTGATAAGTACATCTTTTTCAGCCATTAATAAATTATTGACAGATGACTTGGTCAAGTTGCCAACTTAACTGTAAAACAGTACACCTGAGGTGGTGAGAGGGAAAACTTAATTTCATTGTCCATTAGTGTTTCCCATTATTCAAGCCAAAGACTGAATACTCTGACTTAAGATCTAACAAGTGCCATATGTACACCATCAAGAAATAACAAGAAGCAGTAAGAGATTTTTTTTATTCTCTTGAAGGAGGAGGAGAACAGGATTTTACATAAGATAAATCGATAATAATTATGACTTGATTTTGACTATTATTCTTGTTTCATTTTTTTTCGGACTTTGTTTAGTTTTGCTTCCATTGAGTTTATGCTTGTTATACTCTCTTGCATTCATCAAGTGAATGGTATTTTTATCGAATTATCATTTAGAAAGTAATATGTCAAATAAAAACAAAAAATTGATCAAAGTATCTTCTTCAGTGGAGGAAGTTAACCAGATAATTTTACGCGCACAGAGCAATTTAATCATTGCAATGTAAGTAACAGGCTATGAGTTCTCTGCCGCACAAGGCTGAGCTTAAAAGACACCAACTAAAATAACACAAAAACAAAATGTTCAATTTAAAAAACAAACAGATCCTCATCATGCATGATTTCACTCAATGAAAGAAAGGCATTTAAACACGCTATACTTTTTTTTCAGTGCAAACATCTTTTTTCTATTGAGATTATGGAAAATTATATATCAGTTTAAATATATTATTGATAACGCAACATACAAGAATGATTGTGATATATAAATTCTTTATACTCAGACTAATGATGTGTAATTGAATGAGAAAATGAAAAAACACTATATGCAACATATTTCAACCTTCAAAAAGACTTCTTCAGACTAAATAATCTTTTTACTGATGGAATTATATCAATGTTATGGAAGGAAATAGAAATATAAACAAACATCAGTTTTTAATCAACATTTAACTATAACTAGAATTGTTTTATATTTTTATTCTGAATTATATGATGCCATCAATAAGAATCATTATTTATCCTTCGGAAGTCCTTCTGAAGAAATGTGTTACATATTTTTTTTTTCCATTTTATCATTCAGTTATCTTTACAAGAACAAAATAGAGTACTATAAATTAATCAACAAATAATTAACACATAATTAATTAATTCCTGTTCCTTTATTGTTTTGCTCTTTTTAATAATGTTTTTCATTTTCTCATATTTTCTCACACTCAGTAATCATTTGTGTCTTAGTGGTTTCATTGCCTTCTTTGTGGGTGAAACTATTAAAAGAAATTATTACTTTTATATATCAGAACTAAGGTAGTAACAAAAATTAAACTAAAGTTTAAAAAAAATTAAATGGATGTTTGGGTGGGAAAGGGTGAGACTTAAACATATTTCTTTGTATTATAATTCATAGAAAATATTAATGCATTAATACAAGAAAGAAATTGTTTCAATAACTCATAAAAATTCATGCTTTCCAAAGAGTTTTAACATATATATATATATATATATATATATATATATATATATATACTAATGGTCATTATTAGGCCACCACAGGTTTTTAAAAAAATCATGTATTTCATACTATTTTTAGTATTTATTGCCAAGTGGATAATTGTAAATGAAAATAGAGTGGTTCTTTGTTAATACTGCACAATAGCATGTGCATCAAAGGAACCGTTCTGGTGTCCAATATATATATATAAGAAACATACCATCCTTGAGAATGGCCAGTGAAGTGTCTGAAAGTGCTTGCAAAGTTAATAATTATGGAAGATTTGTATATTTTCTATCTCCAGCAAAAAGAAAACATGTAAGAATACTTACAAAATTAATACTGTTTACAAAATATTAATATATTAAGAAAAATTGGCATCCAACTCATGAAACTTCATGCATTTCAAAAAGTATTAATACATATATATATATATATATATATATATATATATATATATGTAGTCCTGGTATGACATGTAAACTGAAAACAAGTCTTGGGGAATGTGAAATGTTAAATGTTATTACTCCCAGGTTCCCTTCTAGCATGGAGTAGTAGTATTTGTCAAGGTCCAAACTATGCGTCAAATAGCTTGAGTGTGGGCCTAAGTGTGCATGCTTGTTATATCAATACACTGTGTATATTTTATTTGGAATATTTGCATCATATATATATATATATATATATATATATGTGTGTGTGTGTGTGTGTGTGTGTGTGTGTGTGTGTGTGTGTGTGTGTGTGTACATATGTATATGGGTAAATTGGGCTCTTTAGTCATGTTAATGTCAACCTGTCTAAAAGAAGGAAACTCAGATGATAAAACCGGGGTAGATTGGACTCCTTAGTGATGTTGATGTCAACTCATCTAAGAGAAAGAAAACTCAGATGTCAAGCCTGTGACAGAAATGATTGCTGTTATCTTGCCTTTGCCTGTCACTAGGTCATAATTGTGGTGGCTTAGAGAGTGGTACTTGTGTTGTATAAGCATTTGTCACTATTATCAAATGATATACAGGTGCCGCTTTATGACACCCCTCATTCATTTTGTACAATGGGTAAAGGGCAACGTGTGCAGACTTAACCAAATGGAAGCACACAGTCACAAGTCTGCACATTGGTGGTGAGAGTTTTATCCTAATTTTGCTGGGTGTCTTCATTTTGACAGAGAACCTCTTTGGTGGAGGTTTCTGCAACGGAGAAGCTCTATTTAGAGATCACTGCTCACCCAAATATGTGGGAAGGTGATTAAAAAAGTGTGCATTTTGGTGCAGTGGATATCGGTGCAGAATGACAAATCTGGGAGCTAAGTTCAAATTTCAGTTGAATTTGTTGCATTCACTTATGCCCAAATACCCTTGGGAAAGATATTGATCCATCTCTTTCCTCCAGTTATGGGTTAAATAACAGGACAGATTTGGTTCTATAGTATTGGCTGGCAACTAGTCTACCGCAGAAAGTAATGACAACCTACTATGGGTAATCTTCTGCCCAATCAGTCATGTCTCTTTTGAGACATGATCGCCCAAGTGTGTATCATGTATGGCACTTAACTGACTGACTGACTGACTGACTGCTCACCCAAATATGGGGGAAGGTGATTAAAAAGGTGCACCAAAAATTGTCTCTTATATCAATGCTGGTTAGTCTCCTGTGGCTAAAGGTGGTTCACTAAAAGCAGGAAGAACAATGATAATCCCAATGAACACAAAAAATGTATGCAGAGGATCAGGTCAAACTTAACATTTGTTACTGGAATGTCAGAACCCTCTTAGACAAAAATTCGTCTGAATGTCCAGAACATAGAAACACTCTCATTATAAAGGAATTTCAGCATTTGAACATAGATATGTTCAGCTCTGACAGAGACATCATTGGCAGGAAAGAATCAGCTAACTGAGGTATCATCAGGCTCATCAAATTTCTGGGTTGACAAACCCAAATCCAAACAAGGGGTAGGTGTTGGCTCTGCTATCAGAACATCTTTTCTTGATCACATTGAATTTCCTTCTAGTGTGAATAATAGAATTATGAAGATGCAGGTGCCACTGATGCATGATTGAATATGCAACATTTATGCACCAACCCCACAGGCTAAGGAGGAAGTCTTCGATTCATTCTACAAGTGTTTTTACTGTACTATAGCAATCATGCTTGCTGGCAATAAATTACTGATCCTTGGAGATTTTAATGCCCATGTAGGCAAAGACTGCCAAACTTTGGTTGCTATTGGCCCTTTTGGCATCAGTAAAATGAATACAAGTGGATTGAAGTTGCTTAAGCTTTGTTCAGAACTTAATTTAAACATCAGCAACAGGTTTTTCTGTCAAAAGATTAAGCACAAAGCTACATGGTTTTACCCGAGATCCAAGCATGGTCACATACAAGACTCCATCATAACTCGTAAATGAGATTTAACTGATGTGTAGTGCAGAATACGAAACTGACCACAAGGCAGTGCCTGAAAAGTTCAAACTGCATATTTGTAAAAGAATTCATATTGATAGAGTGAAAGCACCAAGCCAAATTGAACAAATTAAAGGGAGCAGATATACATGCAATCATGATGGAAAAACTTGACTTCAACTCAACTTCAACAGCACCTAGGAGAACTTTAGAGACCAGTTATTTCAGCAAGAATTGATGTGCTTGGTTTCAGAACCAGGAAACACCAGACTTGGTTTGATGACAATAACATTCACATCAACCAGTTACTAAAAACTAAGCACACTCTACATGTAAAGCTACTTAACCAGAATCTTGAAAAGTAACCATCAACTAAGAAAGCTTACAAGGATCACAAGTCAACCCTACAATGTAAACTTACACAGGATAAAATATGATTGGTGAAGAACATGGCCTCTGATATTGAACAAGCCTTCAACACTAAAGACTTCAAATTGTTTTATTCATTGATACATCAAATCTTTGGTCCACCAACATCCTAAGTTATCCCTCTAAAGTCAAAAGACAATGCTAATACCATCAAAGAAACCAAAAGAAATACTTCAATGATGGGAAGAGCATTTCACAGACCTTTTTGATAGAGAGCCTGCCACAGTGCAAAACTGTGTACCATATAGATCATGAACCTACTCTTAACAAAGTCAGACAGGCAATCAAACAAATTAACTCTGGTGAAGCACCTGGTCTAGACAGCATCCTGGTTGAATTACTGAAGATTGGAAGTCAGAACATGACAGAAATGATAATAAATTTCATTATTGATTTTTGGAATGGGATGCCAGTCCCACAAGACTGGGTTGATGGTATCCTGCTCGGGCCTATACAAAGGAAAAGGTGAAAAATCAATGTGTGGTATCACTCTGTTGGATGCTGTTGGGAAAGTTCTTGCAAGAATATTACTTAACAAGCTGGAAGAAGTTATCTGTGCTGTAGCCATCCCAGAATCACAGAGACATTTCAGAGGTGGAAGAGGGACAGTTGACATGATTTTCTAATCCTCCAAAATTCATGGAAATGATCAAGCAGCTCTACAAGAATATAAAAGCAATCTTAAATGGACAACTTGCAAGGGAAATCACTATCAACAATGGTTTAAAACAAGTTGATATCTATGCTTTTCTCTATCTTTCTTTTGCTGTTCTATTTGCACATGCTTTCCAAGGTTGTGACAAAGGCATTCATTTGCACTTCAGAACAACTGGAAGGATTTTTGATCTGTGAAGGTTCAATGCCAAATTGAAAACTTTCCAAACTTTGATTATAGCTACACTACACAGACAATGCTGACTTCTTAGCTCATACAGAAGGTGGCATAGAGCATATGAATCATTTCTCATCCTCATGTACAGCATTTGGTCTCATGATAAGCCCCACAAAAACCAAGGCAATGTTTAATTCTGCCCCCATAGTGCAATATATCAAACGCAACATCTTTGTTCATGGAACAAGATTAACAGTAGTTGAGAAGTTTGTAAATCTTGGCAGCACAATTACAAAAAATGTCTCATTGGATACAGAAATATATCTATGCATCCAGAAGGTCTCTGTGGCTTTTGAAAAACTAAAACATAGAGCATAAGTAGTTTGTGACATTACCAACTATACTAAGTTTTGTGTGTATAGAGCTTGTGTTCTAACAGCTCATCTATAGGCCTCCAAAACCTGGGCCCTACTCAGCAAACATAAAAATACATAAGCTTTTACAGCAGAAATGCCTGAAACACATGTTGAATGTCAAATGGGATAGCAGAACTCCTGACACTGATGACCTCATAAGAGCCAACTGCCAAAGGATACAGTTTCTTTTAACAACTTTCAATGTTAAGATGGACAGGACAAATAATTCAAATGAAGGAAATAAACTCCTGAAACAATTGTTTTATGGTGAGCTAAATATTGGAAAGCATCTTCAACACAAACCAAGGGAAAGATACAAAGACTGTATCAAGAATAACCTAAAAAAGCTGGAGTTTGACATCAACAACTAGGAGATAGAACTGAATGGAAAGGGCAAATAAGAGACGGTTGTCAACTCTTTGAGGAATGTTATCTGGAACATAAATGGCTGAAGCAGCAAATTCAAATGAGAACTGGATAAGGGTATCAAGAGTTGGACATGTGATTTCTGTCAGCACATATTTCTTTCAAAGCTAGCTGGGTGAATCATGTGAAATTGCATAAAGATAAACTGACCTTGACATTCCCCAGACACAGAGTATCACAGCCTGCACTCTGTGTGATAAGATATATAAAACTAGCTTTCTACTAAAAAAGCATATGATGGTGCACGAAAATCAGACACAGTGGTGTGAATCCATCAAGGTTGTGGTAAGCACATTGTTTGTCTGTCACTTATGTGACAAATCATGCTAATCTGCCACTGGTATGGCATATCACCTTCAGCACCTTCCATGAGTGAGGTGCAAAATAAGGAGCAAACGTGATTAGGTGGCCATCATCTGTGAAGATGAGGCAGATTATCATCATATATATATATTTTTTTTCTTTTTTTTTTTTTCTTTTTTTTTTTTTTTCAAATAAAACTTTGTAATAAAACTACAAGTGACATATGATCATTTCTGCAAAGTACCTTTGCTTTATTGGTGACCATTTATTATAGAAACATTTAAAAAGATTATCATAGACCTGAAGTTCACTTAAAAAAAAGGAAAAGGAAAGAAATAAAAAAGAAAAGTGGGAGGGAGATTTAAGAAAGAGAGGGAAGATTATGTTAGAAGATAGGCATCTAGATGCTGTTACAGAGGGTAGGGAAGAGAGATGATAAAATGGATTAAAACTTGGTTATAGAAAAGGATATTTAAAGATTACATATTTGTAAAAAAATAAAATATAAGCATATCACAGGAATGAAAGAGGGGAAAAGGAAATGGGAAAAATATATATATATAGTCATCCGCATATATATATATATATATATATATATAATAATGATATTAACTATAGCAACAACAATACCAATAGTAAAACCTAGTATTAATCAAGCTATAATTTAAATCATCTTGTATAACCCACTGAGAACAAACACGGAGGGAAAAAAAGGGGAAGCAAAAAAAGAAACAAACGAAATACATGAACAAAAAGTCAAGCACTTGTAAGAAAGAAAAAAACCCAAGACGAAAAGCCTGTCTGTCTATATATATATATATATATATATATATATAGTCATCCACTTATATACATATATATATATATGTATATATATATATATATATGCAGGTACCATTAAAAATGACAGGCATGGTGTGATGGTTAAGTTTTTATGTAATTTTTTATGTTATGTTATGATTTTTTCTTTTGAGAGTATAAATTATATAAATATTGTTCAAATGTTTTCTTTATCTGAGCACTTTGTTTGCATAAAAAAAATTAATACTAATGGAGGCCTTATTAATGAAAACAAAAAACCAACCATTCAATATCAACAACTACAAACACACTAACAACAGGCTTACCACATTCAGAATATAACACATATCACTACTCTACATTATACATAACACCACATACATTTTGGCACATGTAAAATAACATTCATCCTTGAAAATGTTTAAAAGTACAGCCAAAAGCACTTGGATAAACAAAACATTTCGATAATTTTTACATAATTTATGTCCTCAAAAGAAAAAAAATCATATGTTCACATGAAAAAGTACAAAAAAACTTAACCATCACACCTTGCCTATCACTTTTCACGAAACCTGCATAAAAGAGAAATTGCTGCCAAAATATATATATATATATATGTATATTTGTGCAGCAATCTTACTTTTAAACATGTTTCATTAAAACAACCAACAAGGAAGATTTTATTAATTTTTGATAGATTCAACAGAACAGTTTTACTTTAGAAGTTTGTTTTTAGCTCAATTAATGTTTGACAATAAAAGCTAAATTCATTTTGATATACCTTTTAAATTAAACAATTAAAATTATTACTACCATAATAAATGAGAAGGTAAATTACTTTGAAGGTAATTAATATTCATGTCAACTGAAATAATATTAATATCTACATGGCACTGATCACATTGTAAAAACAAGTAAATAGAATCAAAATGATGTTAAAAAAAATAGCTTCCAAATCCATTAAAATTAATGCCATCTGCAAAGTAGAAAAAATGTATCAAAATTATTGCTGGCTACAAAGTATTAACAAAGGAAAAATTCACTCCCAAATTGTTAAAATTAATGTTGTCTCCAAAGAAAAAATTGCTTCCAAATGCATTAAAATTTATAATTTCTAAAAAGTATTAATATATATATATATTAAAAGTATTAAATATATTAAAAGTATTAATATATATATATATATATTAAAAGTATTAATATATATATATATATATATATATATATATATATATATTGTTCACTGACCTGTTAATGTTAATTTCATCCAATCTCAAAATTGTTAATTTTTTAGACATTAGCTTTAACCTGTTCAATAATACATTTAAGCCATACCAAAAAAAGTAATCCATTCCCTATCTATATTAATGTTAATTCTAATCATCATTAAGAAGAGTAATTGAAGATGAAACATTATATGAAGAAAAATTGAAAGATATAACTAAAAATGGAAACAAAAGCAAAATTAGAAAAAGAAAAATAATATGGTTCAACACTCCTTTCTGCAAGTTGTCCAATGTAAACATAGATAAATATTCTTTTAAATGTAGTTAGCAAACACTTCCACCAAAACAACCCCCTAAGTAAATTATTCAATAGAAAACATGCAAAACATAATTAATTTTCATAATAATAAACTACTCAAAGACTTCTATAACGAATCTTTAAAAAATAAACTTTCCTGCAATTACATCAACAAAGCCAACTGCCCTGTTGATAACAAATGTAATTTTGAAAAAGCTGTTTATGAAGCCATTATTTTTCCAGAAGAGGACTCTGGCAGAAAAAGAGTTTATATAGGGATATCTGCAGGTAGTTGAAAACAGAGACTTTACAATCACAGACACTCATTTTCAAATGCCTCCTTGAAACATCAAACTGCCCTGTCTAAATACTACTGGGATATAAAAAATGGAGTATTTACCCCACTGGTCAAATGGAGGATAATAAAATATGCTAACACTTCCAACAACTTCAGGGATATGTGTAATTTATGCCTGGAGGAAAAATTGATTATTATCAAATACTAATGTTTATTTAGGCAGCAATTTTTCTTTTAAACATGTTTTGTTAAAATGACCGACAAAAAAAAAGATTTTATTAATTTTTTATTTAATTTTTCCAGTAATCATGTTTTTTTTTAGCTCTGGAGATAAAGAATGTAAAAGTGTTCCATAATTATAAACTTTCCAAGCACTTTCAGCCACTTTTCTGGCCATTCTCAAAGTTGTCATCTTTCCAATGTTGTCATTTTATTCTATTGTTCAACAAGGCACTGGCCTACTAATGACAACAGTGTAAATGCAATAAAGCCATGTAATAAAAAAATTGCTTCCAAATCTATTAAAATTAATGTCATCTACAAAGTATTAATACATCAATACAAGAAAAAATTGTTTACAAACTCATTACAATTCATGTTTTCCGAAATATATTGATATATACATTGTTCAACAAGATACTGGCAAATCACTGACCACATTTTAAAAGCAATAAAGCCAAAATAATACAAGAAAAATTGCTTCCAAATGCATTAAAATTAATGGCATCTAAAAAGTATTGCTAGAAACATTGTCCAACATGGCATTGACCTTTTGGTGAACACAGTTAATAAAAAATAAAAAATAATGTAAAATATTGCTTCTAAACCCATAAAAAATGTAGTATTAATAGAAGAAAATTTGCTTTCAAAAACATTAAAATTCATGCTTTCCAAAAAGTATTATATAAATTGTAAAAACAACAGAGTCAAAATAATGTTAAGAAAAATTGCTTTCAAATCTACTAAAATTAATACCATCTACAAAGTATTAATACATCAATAGAAGAAAAAACTGCTTCCAAACACATTAATATACATGGTGACCAAGTAGTATTAATATCTTCGTTGTTCACCATGGTACTGGCCTAATTCTGACCACACTGTTAAAACCAAGTAAATGGAGCCAAAACATATGAAGGAAGAGTGTACAAGAAGAAAAAAACTTATGTATTAACTGCTGAATCAGTTGCTACAGTTTTTCATATAAGACTTCATAACTAAGAAAAAAGATGATTTTAATTAAGGTTTTGCGATAATGCTAAAATAAAAATGCCTGAAACTGACTAAGAACTGTATTGTATTTCTTTTTCAAGCAAAAAATAAATTAAAATAAAATAAAAAGAACACTGCTCTGAAATACAGCCAAGTGTAAACTGGCCTTTCCAACTGAAAAAGATGGAAACAAAAAGGAAAAATGCTATTCACTGAAAATTGTAATGATAATATTCAAGTGATGTTTACTGACAAAAATACCAAATTAGAAATATAAAAACTAAAAGTCCTTTCAGGCATCACTTTACTTAATAGATGGCTGCTATTTAGTTAACATGAAGAATATTGCATTCATTTTCTAGAACAGAAAATGCAGCTTTATTTTCTTTTGTTCATACTAATATATAAACTGGTGAACTTGCAATTAGAACAACAGACAGGTTGGTAATATCTTCTGCTACCATAGACTCTGAGAAATAGAAAATTTTTATGCTTTACTTTGAGAATTTAATAAAACCAACATTAAGAAACAGGATAATTTCATTAAAAACAAAGAAAAGTGTACCACATTGTTATATAATATCTTTTCTACATTGTAAGGAAAATTGAATGATGAAGAAGAGACTTAAGGTAACAGAAAAGTGAGAATAGTATGGATTGAACATATTAACAATGACAATGTTTTAGAGAAAATGGAAACAAAAAAGGACAAATATATGTAGCCTCAAAAATAATTAATTATAATTTCCAGGACAGATAATGAAGAAAGAGTGCTTGAAAAATTTGACACTTAAAGAACATATTTACATTATCTACATTGTTTGAACTCTTGTCCTCATCTTTGTTGTCATATTCATGATGTTTTGACCACTGTACGCTTTGCCCTTCAATTTAAAATTCCAGTCACCTGAAGAAGGTTGAAATGTCACAAATATAGCAACAAAGATGATGACAACAGTTCAAACAATGTAAATAACAAGAGTTTTTTTTCTTGCACTTCCCACCT
The DNA here is from genome assembly GCA_037127315.1 of Ascarosepion bandense. NCBI lineage: Eukaryota > Metazoa > Mollusca > Cephalopoda > Sepiida > Sepiidae > Ascarosepion > Ascarosepion bandense. The sequence goes on from JBBBDQ010001294.1 coordinate 22,557, forward strand.
GTGGAACTCTCTTCTATTTTCTTGCTTCCATGATAGATACAATCTCCAAAAATTTAAATGTAATGTCAATTGACATCCTTCTTGAATACCAATTCAGCTTTTATCATTTTCTCAATACCCACTGTACCCATTCTTTCTCTCATTGTAACCCTCTGTGCACTAATGTTAATCGCACCTTAATTGGACTGTAATAATTATAAACAAATCATAATAAGCAAAGAGGATCTTAAAAGACATTTTGAAAATACATTGATTTGTTTTGTTTTTTTACTGTTTATAAACCTTTTGTAATTTATTTAAGCATTATTTTTAGATAAAAAGAATTTTTGGAGATAATAAGAATTTACTAATCCATCCTACTAATTAACCTATAAATGGGGGAAAAGAGGTAGATTCATATCATTCCCAAGGGTATATATACACAAGTGAATATAACAAAACTCATTCATTTAGCAATTCTAAGTATTTTTCTATTACATCACCCACACAACCAAGCAGTCACCCATCTAGGTACTGAAGTGGCTCAATGTTGCTTAACTTCAGTGATTGTATGAGAACTGGTGTTTTAACATGATATGGCATGAAACCTTTAAATGTAAAAAGGACAGAGGAAAGCTACACAAAACTTCTCTAATGTGCTTTTATAAATGGTTGGCAGAACAGGGATTAGGAGAGACAGTAAAAAAAAAAAAAAACTTGTTAAAAGCTACAAATGATAGGAAGGTGTGGAGAACAATGATTAACCATGTTCTGAAGGGACATGGCACATAGAAGAAGAAAAAGGATTTGTAAATAGCTGTCAGAATAGTGATTAGGAGAAACAGGAAAAAGACAAAACTTTTTAAAAGCTACAAATGATAGGAAAGTGTGGAGAACAATGATCGACCACATTCTGAAATAACATGGCACATAGAATAAGAAAAAGCATTTTCAAATTGCTGACAAAACAGGGATTAGGAGAGACAGAAAAAAGACAAACACTGCAAAGAGCTACAAAGGACCAGAAGTTATGGAGAGCTATGATTGCTTATGTTCTAAACAAACATGCTATATTGAAGAAGAAGAAGAAGAAGAAGAAACTTAATTTCACATCTGATGTGATTAGGTTATGTGTTCTAAAAGAAGTTAACTCACGTAGCACTGCTCTCTGTATATCTTATTTATTTAACTTTTGTCCGACAGTCTGGTTAGATACCTGTGATCAAACACGTGTTTGTTTACAACTAAATCTAATAATACCAACTGGTTGTAGGAGGGTAGACAATATTAAATCAGTCCAAGAAACATGTCTGCTTCCGTGTACAGATGAAATGCTTTGAAATTAGCAATTTATTTTGTAAATTTTCATCAATATGTGATTGAATTTTGATACAATGACAACCAAATAAAGACACACAACAGCCCGGAAAGACATTCAGACTATTCTGGAATCTGATGACAAAATTTGCAATAGAGATATAGATTCATTCAAATCTAAGGATGACTTTGGCTTTGACAACAATGGCAGGAATCTAATCCCATGTATATATTGTGTATATTGGATGCACGGTAGAGTAATAGATATAATCTCAGATTGAGAAAGCAAAGAGCCAAGTTTGAATTCCTGTCAAGTGCATTACATTCATTCATGCAGAAATATCCTTGGGAAAGGTACAAATCTTTCTCTTCTCCTCTCAGATAGGGGTAAACAGAAGAACAGATAGGGTCCTATAGCCTTGGTTGGTAACCAGTCTAGGAGAAAAACAACACTGAATTCAAAACCTGCAGATAGTCATTTAGGATAACATCATAACATTTTCATTGGGTTTTGGCAGTCCATTTTCTTCAGGTAAGAATAAAAGACAAAACTGAATGTTAGGTGATATCTAGTGAGATCACTGAGTATAAGAGGTATCATAACTGAAATTACATTATCCCATCTAATGACCAGATACCAGAAAGTGTCTACTGTTTGCATGATTTTATATATACACTCCTGCAAAATTTTAAGACCACTTAAAAATCTTTAAAAAGAAATATTTTTTTTGATGGATAGATTTTAAACTCCTTCCACTTAAGGTTACCAATACTACAATCTAAAATGTTATGGAAACAAAAAGCCATATTCCAAACATTGTATTTAGAAATTTACATTTTTATAAAATGAGGTGATTTACACATGATCAAAATTATAAGACCAGAGACAAAAATTCTACGAAATTGTACAAAAGGTGTATGAAAAGTGTATGAAAATATTCAACAACCAAATTTAATAATGTGTTCTACCTTCACTGCTTTTGATGACTTCAAAAATTCTGCTGGGCATGCTAGAAATAAGCATTTCCATTAAGGTGTGGGGGATGTTGCTCCAGCTTCTGAAGATGGCTTCACAAAGTTCATTTTTTGTTGAATATTGTTTGCCATTTTGATAAACATCTCTTGTCATCCATCCTCAAACATTTTCAATTGAGTTCACGTCTGGTGAGCATGCAGGATGTCCCAAGAGATGGATCCCATTTTCTTGTAGAAAGGTCAAGGTCCATCTTGCAGCATGGATTGCAGCATTATTCTGTTGGAATAACCATCCATCCCCACACAAACGATGGCCCTCCATCATCAATGATGCTTTTTGTAGCATACTAACATAACCAGCTGCTGTTTGACAACCCTGCACCACCTGGAGCTCCATTTTCCCTCTGTAAGAAAAGGCACCCCATACCATTAGGGACCCTCCACCACAATGAAGTCTGGAGAAAATTTCAGGAGGCATGTTTTTGTTATGCCAATATCATTGGAAGCCATCAGGACCATCGAGATTGAATTTTTTCTCATCAGAAAACAGGACTTTCTTCCACTTCTCAACATCCCATGTTTGGTATTCACAACCAAACTTTAAGCGGTCCACCTTGTGACATGAAAGCAGCCAAGGAATTTGTTTACGCTTTTTATTTACCATGCCTTTTTGTCGTAAGTGTCGTCTGATGGTTACGGGACTGCAATCAGCATCTGTGACTGCCTTAATTTGACTAGAAGAAAGTCCCCCCTCTTTCATAACAACGCGTCTTATTCTCTTACTCAATGCAGGAGAAATTTTTGGGGGCCTACCAGAGGATTTTGCTTTTCCATAATTCTCACTGTTCTTTAGAAAGTTGCAAATCACAGTTTTACTGTGATTTATCTTAGCTGCGATCACCCACTGTGACAAACCTTGCTGATGGAATTCTAGAATTTGAGAACACTCAACTTTGGTAAGCTTGCTTGCTTTAGGCATGGTAACACCTTTACGCAGTGATTGCTAATCTCTAACTGAACTAAAAACATTGGAATTACCATAGATCTAACAATTTATACCCCTGGTCTTATAATTTTGATCATGCGTAAATCGCCTCATTTTATAAAAATGTAAATTTCTGAATAAAATGTTTGGAATGTAGCTTTTTGTTTCCATAACCTTTTAGATTATAGTATTGGTAACCTTAAGTGGGAGGAGTTTATAATCTATCTGTAAAAAAAAATTTCTTTTTAAAGATTTTTAAGTGGTCTTAAATTTTTGATCAGAAGTGTATATCAGACCCAATAGCGTCTTTTGGATTTTAAATCAATCCATCAAAATCAGAGAGCATGTGTTATCTATCTATCTATCTATCTATCTATCTATCTATCTATCTATTTATCTCACTCAGTTAAGTGCTATATGTGATACACACTTAGGTAATCATTTCTCAAAAGAGACATGACTGACTAGGCAGAAAACTTTTGCACAGTAGGTTGCCATTACTTTCTCGGGTAGACTGGTTGCCAGCCAAAGCTATAAAACCCAATCAGTCCTGTTATTTAACCCATAGCTGGAGAGATGAGATGGATTAATACCTTTCTCAAGAGTATTTGCATGTAAGTGAATGCAAGGAATTCAACCAGAATTTAAACTCAGTTCTTCAGTTTATCATTTCAAGCCTATATCCACTGCACCACATTGCACATTGGTATTTAAAAGCAATTGGATGTCTTACTGTACTGATGAACTATGATACAGTGAAACAGATTTGTCTGCAGTTGACTATCTATCTATCTATCTATATATATATATATATATATATATATATATACATACACTTGTACATACATGCAACTACAGAGGAACTTTATAGTTGTGTATTTAAGGCTTAATTCATTTTTTGTCTAACTATGAATTCCTTTGCAGTCGAGTAGTTTAGACATTGGATCAGTTGGTGGCTTCCTTTAGGTCTGTAACAGGTTGCAGATTTGAATCCTACTGAAAGATGTATATTTTCCTAACAAGATTTCTTGAATATTCATGCTGGTAAATATATATAAATATATTGTTTAACTACAAAAAAAAAGATCATCTTTAGGGAAGTGAGTTGTAGCAACAAAAATAACTGCAAAACTGTGTTGCAAAAAATTACAGTTAATTTTTTTCTTGCTTCAAATATAGCAGTTAACAAATTGCTTAGCATTCATTAGAACATGAAAATTATCCAAAACAGAATTTATTTTTGTTTTAAATTTCATGGCCATGCACGTGTTAAAGCATGAGAAATGGTTCTTTCTATAGACATTTTAGAATATTATTACAGTATTCATAGCTGATTCTATTAATTGACGGCTTAAATTTTTTCACACACATGAAGATGATTTTGGAAGGAAATTGAAAGTACTTGGGAACATCAAGAAATGAATAATAAAATCATCTGTTAATGTTACAGCTGATTTCTTACAACTTTCAATTATAATACATGAAAGATTATCCGTGAATATGAACAGATTTTATTGAAAATAAGCAGACACAATGTTTGCAGCTTATTTAATCTGACATGTCTAAAAAAGAATTTGCTGCCTAAATACCTAAATATATATATATAAATTGAGCTTAAAAGAAAAGGAAAGTAAAAAAAAAAGTTTTTCAGGAATTTTGATGATGTCTCAAATTCACTAACTGTTGTAGCTCTTTCGAATACTGAAGGGAGATTCTTTCCTAACAGAATGTGTGGGTGGCATAATCAATCGTACCTCAGAATGAAAAACTAGAAAGGAGTTTGAATTCTAGTTGGGTTCATCACATTTCCATAAATACCCTTGTGAAAGCTATAAATCCATTTAAAGCTATGTGTCAAATAATAGAAATCATATTCACTCACAAGAAATAGCAAATTAATTTTGCAATCCAAAATTTATTTCAGGTTTATCTAAAGGGCTTTCAAATTTATATAAAGAGTTGATAAACTTTAAAAAAAATTAATCAAACTTTCATAATATTTTGTTTCTGGTAGTGGAGAAAGTTAACAACATAATAATTTTCATTTTTTTCTTTTGTAGTTACATGCACCATTCATTTTTGTTGTTGCTGCTGTTGGAAATCTTCGAGTAATTTGATTTTGTCAGCATATTGATTATATCATTATTTTCTTGTTGAGTTGCATGTGTTATCCATTTAGGGTGTTGCTGCTGTTGGATGTCTTTAAGTGATGTGATTTTTTTATTTGGTAAGTCATCATATTTATTGTATCATTATTTTCTTTGCATGTGATATCCATTTAGGTTATTACTGCTGTTGGAAGATATTTTATTGTGCTTTTGTTAAGCAGAGTATTGAGAGAAAAAATTATTAGAAATCAAAAAAAGGGTACTGAAACGTCATGTGGTATCTGTCCTCCTAAATGGCAGCAAACCCTGGATAATCTCCTCAAAGATGAAGAAGAGACTTGAATCAACAGAAATCTGATTGTAGAGAAGAATGCTGAGGATAGCATGAACCAAACATGTGAGCAATGATAAGGTTTTAGAGAAAACTGAAGCAAAAAGGAAACTTATACTTAATATCAGGAAGAGGCTGTTGAAATTTCTGGGACACGTAATGAGGAAATACGGCTTGAAAAATTTGATACTCTCAAGGTGGATGGAGAGAAAGAGGAACAGAAGAAAGCAGTGCAAAACATATTTGAAGTGTTTGAGTACTGCTGCCATTTATGGTCAGGTGCCCCTGCCGTTCTCCTCAGTGTTCTTGACAAGCTCCAAAGGAGAGTCTGTAATGTGATAGGTACTGATCTGGCGACTCGACTGCAGCCACTTCACCATCGTCGAAATGTGGCCTCTCTTTGTCTCTTCTACAAATACTTTCATGGCTTCTGCTCGGATGAGCTTAAGTCACTGATGCCTCCTCAACAGGTGTTTACTCGTGCAACCAGACTGGCAACTGGGTCCCACCCATTCACAGTCAAGTTAGCCAAATGCAGACGACAATTCTACTCCTGCAGCTTCCTCTCTCGCACTTCCTGCCTGTGGAACTCGCTCCCGTATTCTTGCTTTCCTGACGGCTACAACCTCCAGAAATTTAAATGCAAAGTCAATACTCATCTATTAACCACTGGCCTCTAGCTCTCTCCCCTCCCCTGTATAACCTTCCCTTTCTCTCCACCTATGTATCTGTTATCGCACCTGCTTTCTCAGCTTTCTATTGTTCCTTTCTAACTAGTTTGTACTCCTTACTCTTTTCTAATTAATCTTGTTACATTTATGTAACCCCCTGCACATCAGTGGCATTTCCGCCTTGCTCGGGGTGAAATGATTAACAAAAAAAAAAAATTAATGGTAGATCAGAATTTGGGAGAAATGACAAAAAGATAAAATTTGTTAAGAGCTGCAAGGGACAGAAAGATGGAAAAAGAAAAGGTAGTTCCATTTTACAGAGTTAAATGAAAATTTGTCTTCTTGAAGATTTAAAGAATTTATTCATTTGAAGCTATTTTAGCGCTGACCTAATGTTGTATATAGGTGGCACAACATTTTTGAGCAAGATAGATGCAATACATGACATCACATGAGAGGCTACATCTAATGAGACTATTTAAGAATATGACTTGTTTTCAGGTCACAAATAACAGGTTTAGATGAGAAAAACATTAGTGATCGGTAGCAACAGATATATGTTGAGGATACTATGGATACATGTGAGTAGCAACAAAGTTTTGGAGAAAATGGAAGCAAAAAGAAAACTTATACTTCATATTTAGAAGAGAAAGCTGAGCCTTCTGAGCCATATAATGTGAAAGTAGGACTTCAAAAATCTGATACTCATGGGACAGATAGAAGGCAAGAGAGACAGAAAAAAAACGAGTAACATACTTAGTCAGCTTGAGTAAATAGATGGTGGAATAAGGTGTAAAAGAAATAATAGAAAGACAAAATTTATTAAAATCTACAAGGGAAAGACAGTTGTGGAGAGCCATGATTGCCTACGGCCTGAGGGAACATGACACATAAAAAAGAAATATCTGTGATGGCACTATTTCATATTCTGGTTTTTAAATACATTTGACAATTTTTCAATGGAAAAAATAATTTCAACAGTAAAAAATTGCAGAATAATTTATTTAATTCGTAATTTTCTAAAAAGATAATAAAAGCCAACAAAGAAAATAGGTATAAGCTGAAGGCAACAAAATGCCAGTTATAGTTGTTAAAAGGTTGAGTGATTTCTGTTACTTTGGTTGGCCTATGGCTATTTCTCGTTTGTCTTTTCAATCAAATTTAATAAATTGCAAGTTGACTTTCTTTCTTTTTATACTGTTTTTAAAACCATTTCATCCTAAGCAAGGTTATAAAGCCACTAAGACACAATGGGTTACTGAGTGTGAGAGGGCAAGAGAAAAAGCAAAAAATCATTATTAAGAAGTGAGAACAATAAAAGAACAAAAATTAAGAAGTTCAGCAGATAATGAGTGACACTTCATTTTAATTTTTGAAGCTCAAACTTGACTGAGAAGCAAGAAGCTGGAAGAAAGTTCAACAAGTGAGAAGTGCAAGAGAAGAAGCTGTCATCAGTCTATATTTCTGAGATGAAGTATTGTAACTATTTCAACTATTTATATTGTTTAGACTGTTGTCCTCATTTTCGTTGCCATATTGACCTTCAATATTTGTCTATATTTCTGAGATAAGGTATTGTAACTATTTCAACTATTTATATTGTTTAGACTGTTGTCCTCATTTTCGTTGCCATATTGACCTTCAATATTTGTCTATATTTCTGAGATAAGGTATTGTAACTATTTACATTTACCATTACTGTTATCTTTAACTTTATTGTCAGATTCACATAAAAAGCATTGTTTGATTCATCCAAAAAATGACTTGACCCAAAGAGATTTGAGAAACTAAAGAGGATTTACTGAAACTGAGATATTAAAAAAAGGCATGGCTTGCAGAATTAGAACAATCTACCCCCATAAACTAAATAAAGGGATTGGTTTAAAACTATTAAGGTGAGAGAATACAATAAAAGAACAAGAATTAAGAAAACAGAAGATAATGGCTAAAATTGCATCCAAGTTTTTGAAGATCTAACTTGACTAGAAAGCAAGAAGTTGCAAGAGAGTTCCACAAGAACTGCAAGAAATGGAACTGTATAGAACAACTATTTCGACAATGAGTTGATGAGACCTTGTAGCCAATCTAGCTAGTTAAATGAAGTGATATTTAGGTTGAAGGAGAATGCTCTTCAGAACAGTAATTAGTGAAACTTGAACTTGATATGCTAATTCTACATTTTATGCCAGTATCCACTATACTACACATTTTATTGAGGTGAGAGAAAACAATAATATATATATTTTTTTTTTCTAAACATATACTGTTAAATATAAATATAATAATTTTTTTTAATTTCACTAAGCAAGCAATAAAACTACTAAGATACAAGGGGTTACTGAATGTGAGAGAATTACTATTAAGGAGAGAGCATAATACAAAATACAAGGTTTAGAAGACAGTATATAATATTAAGATTTTAATTTAAGATTTTCTGAAAATTAAAAAATAGTAATAATGATAGTAGTATTAAAATAGTAATATTAAAACTATTAAATAGTAATATTAAAAATATTAAATAATGATATTAAAAATAGTAATATTAATAGTAATATATATTAGTAATATGTTAATATATAGTAATATTAAAGTAATAGTACAAAATAAAAAAAATATTATTATTAAAAATATTAAATAGTAATATCAAAAATGTTAATATTAACAGTAATTAAAAATTACAATTAAAGAGATGGGACAATAAAAAAACAGGGTTTAGAGGACAGTATATAACAACTGCCACTGCATTTAAAATTTTGAAGATCAAAATCAACTGGAAAGCAAAAAGCCAGAGAAGATTTTTTATAAGAAAAAATTGTGGTGGAAGAAACTGTTACCATAGAAATTACATTTTCATATAAGTTCATAAAGTCTGGGGACCATAAAGGAAAGTACAGGAGAACAATTACTTTTAGCAGATATTCGTATTTGAGTCAATGCTTCATTTATTTATTAAGCAGTATAATTTTTTATTTTCATCTACCAACTGGAATATTTCAGAGATTTAATTAAAGAGGAAAAATGCACTCTCCAAGAGGATTAAAATCTCAGTTGCAATAGAAAAAACTGCCATTAGATATCATGAGCTTTGAGTTCTTATCTATGGAGAGACTCAATGACCAAGAATCAGAAAGAAATCACCTTGCTTTATATATATATATATATATATATAGAGAGAGAGAGAGAGAGAGATACATACATAAATATATATGCACATATATACATCTATACATTATACATATATATAAATTATTAAGAAATTAGGAAATTACTGAGATGAGAGAAAACAATAATATATATATTTTTTTTCTAAACATATACTGTTAAATATAACAGACAATGAATGTCTATTATGTTTAATCATGAGTCATTCTAAGCATCGTATTTAAGCTTGAATTTATTTTATTTTAATGCTTTCACCTGTTCTATGGCATACGTAAGTTTTGCCCTCAGAACCAAATATATAAAATTTGGACTCGTCATTGAAATGGACTGTATACCATTGTGCGTCAGTTCAAACAACATGTTCTCTTGCATACTACAGGTGTGCCCTTTGGTTTTGCTTTGAAATGAGAGGCTTTGAAGCTGGAAAACAGGCATGAAATCCTGCATTTTTTAACCTGTGAGCAAACGTTTTCCTTGAGATCTTTTTATCTGTGTCTTCATTAAATTTACAATTAATGTAGCAAATTAATGTAGCAGTTTCAAAATGTTTTTTGTAGATATTCTAACAATTCTTCAATCTTCTCTTTGTGATGTTTTTGGGGGTCTGCCGGTTTTTGGTTTTGCATCTGACGTTTTATCGGTTTTATACCTGCTGATGATGATGAATGACACTTTTAGACCTATGAACAATATCAGAAATTTCTGAAATTGACTTTTTTCTTGAAAGTGATAATGAGTTTTTTTCTCCAAAAGAGAGCATTTTGTGAGTAGAATTTGCCATATTGCTTAAAAATAAAGTCCTAATGATAAATGAATTTTTACTTATTGTTGAAAAGCTCCATCGAGTTTTTTAACAATGTAAATTAAAAGTTTATGCAAATTATTAACATTGTTCCTTAACTTTTGTCCAGTTGCTTATTTCCTTTGTTCCATTTAATCTTTATTTAAAAAAAAGCTATTATGTAAATTTTTCTAACTTTGTATAATATTTATTCATTACACCCTAATCTTTATTCAGTGAAAATTTCATTGCTAATCATGTATTACTTTTTAAGTAATACACATATTAATGTCTTTGTTGTTTCCATTCCTTATATCATGGCTGCTACTGTATTTATGTGTTTGTGGTGCAGTGGATATTGGCTCGGAATGAGAAATCGGAGAGCTGAGTTCAAATTTCAGTTGAATTTGTTGCATTCACTTACACGTAAATACCCTTGGAAAGGTATTAATCCATCTCTTCCCTCCAGTTATGTATTAAATAATAGGACAGATTGGATTCTATAGCCTTGGCTGGCAACCAGTCTACTGCAGAAAGCAATGGCAACCTACTGCAGGATAATCTTCTACCCACTCAGTCATGTCTCTTTCAAGACATGATCGCCCAAGTGTGTATCACGTATGGCACTTAACTGACTGACTGTATTTATATATATATATATATATGTATATATATAGAACAATATTCAGAAATGAGGTCCTCAGTCTGAAAGACGCTATATCTGAGAAAAGAATTCTGCATGCCACACAAGCAGAAAAATCCAGTTATGGTTGTCAGATAATTTCTTACATCTGCTCACCTAACTCCCCCAAATTCTGGAGGCAGTGGTTGAAGCCAGTCATGATTTTATTGAATAAATTTACTCTTTATTATTTCAACATATTTTTTCGTAATTTTTGGAAAATTTTTGCATAAATTAAATGATAATTTTTTAATGCACCCTGTATATATATATATGTGTGTGTGTATATATATATATATCCACACACATGCTCATAGATACATATATATCCTTATACTTACATATATACATATATATGCATATATATATATATATATATATATACATGCATACATATGCACAGATATCTTTATATATTTATATACATGCATATATATATATATATAGAAAGAGAGAAAGAAGGAAAGATGAGCATCTATATATATATATACATATATATATATATATGTATACGACGAATGTATTGTTAAATAATTTCGATTCATTTATATTATGGATTCTTGTTAAACCTAATTATATACAAATGAAAAAGTCAAAATGTAATTATAAAGTCACTAAGCAAGAAAATATCATCGCATCAAACACTTTTATCTAATGAAATCCACTTAACAAAGCGGAGCCTTTAGACTTTCTAAGCTATTTATAATAAATCATTTAAATGATTAGACAAATGACATTAATACACTTCGTGCACAAGACTCTTCAAAACATTTTCCTCGTGAACACTGACAATCCGAACATCAATAGAAGAACTCTCAAGAAATGAAAACAAGTTCTTCCTGATTTTATCCTCTTTTGTCATGTTACAACAAAGAATACAAAAAGCAAGCTTAATGAATGCAAGAGAAAATTATATTTGGCACTCTATGTGTCACATTGATAATCGTATTCATTTGGATTTTCTAAAATACTCTTGAAAATGAATTTCTAATTTTTCCAGAAATGACAATACAGTTAAATTTTAACATTATTTACATTGTTTGGACTTTATTGCCATATTTATAATGTTTCAGCCATTGTATATTCCAGCCTTCTTCAAGTGCTAGAATTTTGAACCGAACCATTTATTTCAATCACTGGGGTATATCATTCTCATTCCATGTGTAATGCCACTTCTAGTAGCCATCCTTCTTTAACTTAAAACTTTAAGTTATTTGTTCACTACTGCTTTCACCTAGTATTGAACTCACAACTCTTTGGCTCAAGTCACTGGAACCAACCAATGTCTATATCCACTGGGGCATGTGTCCTTGAGAACATCAGTGTATGAATTTCTGGAACTTATAAACGCAATGTCTCAGTATCATTTTTAACCAGAGCTCATATTGCAATCTTTGACACTAATGATTTGTCTGTAGCACTTTTAACCAGAGCTCATATTGCAATCTTTAAAGCTAATGCTTTTCTCTAGCACTTTATATTACTGGTTTTCATATTGTATTCATTTCTATGCTTGGCCAGCTTAGAAGGTTTTTGTGGTCTAGTATATGCACTGATTCCATAAGTTTATGTAGTTTTCAATGGTGTTCTCAATCATTTATTTCTACTTCTTCTCATAGGGGGCAGTGTTCCCCTTTTTGCCTTCACATGTAGTCAGCTATGCCTGATTTTCTATCGCCCCTCGTGTTATGAACTTGCAATGGTCTTGCAGCCTTACTATAGTGGGGGGGGCAGTTTTTCCTTTATATTTCTTTTCACAGCTACATGGAATACAGAATACAGAAAAATAGGCAAATACTTCACATTTTAAGTTTCACAAGCCATATTTTTTAATCATTTCCCCCCAAGCAAATTGATAAAACTGTAAAGAGTTGTAAAAAGTGAAAGAGAAAGAGAATACTTTCATAAGAATTGTGTTTCAGGAAAACAGAAGATGAAGATTGTCAGTGACAGTGAAGCAAGAAATCAGAAGAGATTTCCTCAGGTGAGAAATGCAAGAAAATAAACTATTAGAATAAAAGCATTGAACTAGTCAGTCAGTTAGTTAAGTGCCATACATGCTTGGGTGATCATGTCTCGAAAGAGACATGACTGACTCAACAGAAGATTTTCCTTCAGTAGGTTAGCATTACTTTATGCAATAGACTGATTGCCAACTAAAGCTATAGAACCCAATCTATCCTGCTATATAACCTCCAGCTGGAGGAAGAAGTACCAGATTAATATCTTTCCCAAGGGTATTTGTGCATAAGAGAATGCAACTAATTTGACTTGAATTCAAACTTGGCTCTTCAATTTCTTGTTTCCAGCTGATATCTACTGTGCCAAGACACACAAATTCTTTCATTTCAGGCACCAAGTAGGAAAGCCCATCTGAACAATTGCCATGAAAATATTTGTAGAAAAGACAGAAGGAAGTCATATCATCATGATGAGAAAGAGGCTAATGTCAAATACCAAGTCAGGATTGATTACATTAGAGGTACTTTGAGTTTTGTCAAGAATCTCATGATATATAGTAAAAGCCACAGACCAGATATGGCAGCAATATTCAATGTGTGAGTGAATGCTAGATTATAAATGAGCAAGATTGATTCTGACAAAAAAAAAAACAACTTTCCTAACAATAAAGGTAGCAATTGATTCAATATAATCACTCTGCTAAATATCAAAAATTTCTTTAAAATTTCCAAAAAGACCAAAGATGGCAATTTTAAAAAATTATTAGCAAGGAAGAAACTGGGAGTTACACATGTGATAAAAGTAACTATTACAATAGACCATATCAAATCAGTTCAACTGGAAAATGGTGAGACCTAGTTTCCAATCTAGTAGCACATTTAAATTCATGCAGTTGAGACACCAAAGAAGAAAGCTTGTCTTAACAATTACCATGAAAATATTTGTAGAAAAGACAGAGGAGAGTCATATCATCATGGGTAGACAATCACTGAAGTTGAAATGCCAGATTAGGATTGATTAATTGCAGACCCTTCTTTGAATTTTGTCAAGAATCTCAAGATATACAATAGAAGCACCACACCAGAAAATATATGTAAATTTCTTTTCTCCCAGCTATGTGCTAAATAACATATCAATTTAGAATCTGTAACCTTGTTTGGAAACAGTCTTGAAGAAGTATAAATCAAAATCATGTGATTGGCAACTCCACTCTGTAAAAAGCTTAATTGCTATAGAAACCTTAGCAGCAACACTCATGTAGTGAGGCTGTGGCTGTATAGTTTATATAAAATAAGAAACGTTGATCTCTCTCAAATAAGGAACTAACTAGGTTATCTCTTAGATTGCCCCCAAAATGTCATATATGGGTTACAGCTGCACATGTATTAGGAGACACAAGACACAAATCTGTGTGTTTCCACTGTCTCCATCTTTCATCAGTTAAATGTCACAAATCTGATCTGTTTGATTCTGCTATTAGCTACATCCATCATCCTGCTGCTGATGTCTTCATTGTAACCCTGGCAGAAGTCAAGATGGGACATTTCATCACCAGTGACTCAACAGTGCTGACTCAACATCACCGACTCAGCACAGGCCAACTCATCTCTGTGTCAACTCAACTACAGGAAAAATAGCCACAAATCTACTCATCATGAAGACAATTCAATGCTGGCATCAAATCCATAGCTTCAGATCAGTGTTGGCTACTATACTGTGTATGTCTCTTAGATCAGCTTTGAGTCATAGAGATTTTGAAAGTTTGACTGTTTGTTTTAGTGACTTATTAGTTCTTCTTCTTCTATGTGCCCTGTCCCTTCAGGACGTAAGCAATCATGGCTCTCCATGTCTCCCTATCCCTTGTGGCTCTTAGTATGTTCCTGTTGCTCCTGGCAACCCCTGTTCCATCATTCACCTGATCAGGCCCTGCAAATATGTTATCCACTGCCTTCCTCTGTCTCTCCTTCCTTCTATCTGACCAGTCAGTATCAGGTTCTCCAGGCTCTCTTTCCTCATTGCATGTCCCAGGAACTTCAGTTGTCTCTTCCTGATGCTCAGCATCAGTTTCCTTTTGTTGCCATTCTTTCTAACACCTCGTCGTTGCTTGTATGCTCAGTCCACGATATCCGTAGCATCCTTCTGTAGAACCACATTTTGGCCGCTTCCAGTTTTGTCCTCATTTTCAATGATATTGTCCAGCATTCACTGTCGTATTGAAGAACTGGCATCACGTAGCAGTCTAGCACTCTTGTCTTCGTTTCTATGGAGATTTTCCTGTGTGTTAGTATTTTGCTCATCTTCTGGAACACGTCCTTTGCCATGCCAATTCGCCTTCGGATCTCCGTGTCGCACTTTCCATCTTCTGTTAGAACACTTCCTAGGTACTTAAATTCTTGTACTTGTTTGATTCTGTTATCAAACACATGTATTTGGCATTTTGGGTTGTATCTTTTGCTGATGACCATGCACTCAGTTTTCTTAAAGTTTATTAGTTACAACAACCTATTTGACTGGCTATTGGATGCTGGCCAATCTCAAAGAGGAAGGAAAGACTGTGATGTATTTTTTGAGCAATTAATTGGAGGTCATTTCTCTCCCGTTAATTTGTGAATTGTTTCTTCTTTTTCTCCAACTGAATATTTGATGATAACTGCATAAAATTTCTGACAAGTTTTTAAACTAAGAATAAACTCATCTATTAAAATATAATCCTTAATAAACTACTTTTATTTCTTTTAAAAATTAATGAAAAAATGTCATACTTTGCATGTCATTGAGTTGCCCTTGGGCTGAGTAGGTTGAAAGTGAGTTGTTCTGGAGTTGAGTTGTCATAGAGCCAGTGTTGAGTCAATGATGCTGAGACAATGGCATTGAGTTGGGGGTGAGGTGGCTTCTGTGTGCTAATGTCTTGCCAAAGAGTAACCCAGGATTTTGTCCCAGGGTCTCATACAATTTTGAATTCAGAGTCGTGCTTTACCGAGACTGATTAACAACCATGACTAGAGAGTCCAGATTACTCTGCCATTTAACCAATAACTAGAGAGGAATAGAGAAGGAGTCATTCTCTTCTCAAAGAAATTTGTAAGTGAATGTAATTTTACTATAAATTGAACTCACTTTTCTGATTTCTCATTTCAAGCCACCATCCATTACACCACCCACATATCCACAAATAAAGAAAAATCTTTATCTATTTAACATTTCATTATTTAAATTTTTGAAAAAAAAATATTGAATCTATTGCTTAGTCACTTGCTAAGAGATTTGGCTTACAGTGTCATGCTAGACAATTTTTCTCTGTAGAATCTGACTTACATATCTATAAGTCTACCATTTGTCCATGCTTAGAATATGCCACATATGAACTGGTGCTCCTGTTATATATTTAGAGATTTTTGGTAAAATCCAAAGAAGAATCAGCAATATTATTGGTCTTGACCTGGCATCTCAGCTTCAGTTACTTTCCCACTAATATAAAGTTGCTTCTTTTTTTTTGTATGAATATTTTAATGGTAATTGTTCAGATGAGCTCTTTGATATAGTACCTACACTTTATGAATTTAAACATATTACTAGTTTGGCAACAAGGTCTCATCAATTTAAAGTTGAATTGAATAGATGCAACCATAAGTTATATGCCAATAGTTTATTTATCTTGCACTTCTTGCTTGTGAAACTCTCTTCTGGCTCCATGCTTTCCAGTTACATTGAATCTTCAAAAATTTAAATGCAATGACAATCACTTTCTGTTGCTCTTCGGATTACTCTCCTTTTCTTCTTTTTCCTTAGTAATGTTTCTGTTTTCTAATTCTTTCACACCTAGTAACCCCTTGTGTCTTAGTGGCTCTATTGCCTTGCTTGGGGTTATCATCCATTTTCCTGATTACTCTGCTATTGTTCTCACCCCTTAGTAATGTTTTTGTTTTCACCCAGTAATCTCTTGTGTTTTAGTGACTTTACTGCCTTTCTTGGGGTTATCATCTCTCTTCATTACTCTTTTATTGTTCTCCTTCCTTAGTAAAGTTTCAGTATTTTAATTCTTTTACATCCAGTAATCTCTTGTGTCTTGTTTTGAGGGAACTTAATTAATAAAAAAAAACAAGAGTGAAATATACCTCCCATCAGTATGGGTAATGCTACTTTTCCATAACACAAAGCCCTGTGCCTCCTCAGCCTCAGTCTCACAGCCGACCTCAAGGGGAATAACTGCATCCAATCAATAGCTACAGGTCAGATCAATGTGTCAGCCCAAGAAGGTTTTCTCATCATAATCTTTCTTGCACATATTCAAACCTACCATTCGTCTGTGCATTGAATACTGCTGCTATATGTGGTTGAGCACTGCTGCTATTCATTTTGGAATGTTCAACAAAATTCAAAGGAGGATCTGCAACATAATTGATCCCAATTTGGCAGCACAATTTCAGCCACTTTCTTACCATTGGAATGTGGCTTCATTTGTTTTATCTAAAAATATTTTCCCAGCTTCTGATCTGACTTATCTCCCTGGTGTCCCATCTTTACTTGTGTTATTAAATTGCCAATTAGGTCCCACCCTTTTACAGTGAAAATAGTAAAATGTAACTGCCACTTCTACTTTATCAGTTTCTTTTCACTTTCCACCTGTGAAACTCCTTTCCATATACTTGCTTTCCTCATAGCTACAATTTCCAAAAGATTAAGTGCAATGTCAATTGCCATCTTTTATCCTCTTGATTCCCATCTTTCTCTTATCTTTTCCATAATACCTGCTCTGTGTCTTGTTCCTCTTTCATTTCACTCTTCTCTCTTGTAACCCCCTGCACACCAGTGGCAGAGCTGCCTTGCTTGGGGTGAATCAATTAAAAAATTTATCAAATTTCTAAAGACTTTCCTTATTTAATGATACTGGCAGATTTAATTGGAACACAATTACCAACTTTCAAAAAAACCCATGCTGAAAGAATCTAAGTTTTACATACCTGTGTTCGATGTAACCTAAGTCTTTCATGACTACATATCAGAGAGAATCAAATGCACATGAACACATATTATAAGTGGAATCCTAAAAGACCAACTAGAAATCTGATACACAAATACACAGGCATGCCAATATCTCATTACCATCTTCAGGAATTATACACATATATATAAGTATATATACAAGGCCAAAAATATGGAGTACCCAGTGAGGATCAAACTAACTACTCAGTTGTAATAGGTTCTAGCAAGATAAGCTTCCTGACCATTACACATTAAAGCACGCCAAGGTACCCTTCAAAATGAATTATGAAAGTGAAACTTACAGTATTTTTAGTTCTGTGTTGTGCATTTTTCATTGTTCAAGCATACCTCGTGTGTTTTTGCCTTGTGTTGTTAGCATATATATTTAGATTGTAGTGGGTAGTTTTTCAGGCTGGTAGTGTCCATGTGTATAATTCCTTAAGATGGTAATGAGATATTGGCATGCCTGTGTATTTGTGTATCAGATTTCTAGTTGGTCTTTTAGGATTCTGCCTATAATATGTGTACATGGGGGAGACACCACGTGATTTAAAAAGAGCAAGATGTTGTAATAAACAAAAAAATAAAAACCTGCATCTATGAACACAAGAAAGACTTGCATTTAGACAATATTCTAACTCTTCTGTTTTACATTGAAAAATGTAGGACATAACTTTGTTTTCAGTAATGCCAGCCTAATTAAAAAAAAAACAGTAAGGAGTAAATATTTTGAAGCATAATAACAGAATTACTATTAACTTCCACTTGCTTAAAACATTACATTACTTCGTTTTTCTACAGATCTATTCTTCATGAAGCTAACTTATGTCTAATACATAAAAATAAATATTACAAATCCATCTTTAAAAATGCATAAGAAATATCTAATGAAACATTTAACCAAAACAAGTTTATCACATCTTGCTGCATATCACTGACCCACACAGTGTTGATGACAGCACACATTACTCACACACGCATACATACATGTACGTGATTATAAAAAATCTAACAAATACAAAAATTATGACAAAATCTTGCTCTATTTCATTGCTACATTTCACTGACCTACATGGAAATGACATCTACAGACATTCCTCACAAGCATACACATATAAACTTATATGAACTAACATCACCATTCAACATACACCTAGACAGACAAGTGTTTCTTCACAAAACACATATACAGTATTACAAATTATTCCTCACACATATTTTAAAATTATCTATTATTTTAATTTGATCAATGAGAACTAACCAAAAATCATAATATATCAGTATCCTGCATGTTTCTAGATCTCTGACAAAGTTGTAATAAAAGTGAAACATGTTAGCTTTGAGATCAATCAGTCAGTCAGTTAAGTGCCATACATGATACATACTTTATGTGGTAGACTGGTTGCCAACCACAGCTATAGAACCTAATCTTATCTGCTATTTAACACATAGCTAAGGGAAAGCAACACATTAAAACCTTTCCCAAAGATATTTGCATGTTAGAGATTGCAAGAAATTCAACTGGAATCCAAACTAAGCTCTCCAATTTTTTTTACAAGCTGATATCCACTGCACCGCAATTCACATCGTAGACTGAGATACAATTCCTATTTGTTCTTTATTTTATCATATGTGCATATATATATATGATAATATATATATATATATATATATATAAATATATATATATGGTAATATATATATATGGTAATATATATGGTAATATATAAATATATATATATGGTAATATAGTTTATTTATGAACTTTTATCGAATCTGTTATGAAATTGATTAACTCTGACATTTTTTAAATTTATTTATTTAAACATTATTTTGAATGAATAGTCGTATTTGAGTAGATACTCTGTTTTTAATAATTAAACAGTATATTTATTTATATCTACTACTGGATAATATTTTCTTAATAAACAAGATTTCTTCATTATTTAATCCGGTAGATTCATACATATATATATATATATATATATATATATATATATATAAACCACAGGCAGGCCTGTTTCACTATATATATATATATATATAATAATGAGGAATAAGCAAAATTTGGATGACATTTTTATACTAAAAACAAAAATAAATGACTGGTTTTGTTCCAGATCTTTTCAAGTTTATTTCTGTGAATTTTATATAACTCTGGAAAATAAAGCTTACATAAAATTTCCAGAAATAAATTTAAAAAGATCTAGGATGAAACCAGTCATTTATTTTAGTTTTTAGTATAAAAATGTCATCCAAATTTTGCTTCTTCCTTGTTATTATTAAATTTTGTCCTCCTAAGAATCTGTTCAAAGATATATATTTATGCACACACACACACACACACATATATATTCATGGGTTAAAGTACCCAATATCAGGGATAGACTGTATATGAATATAAAAGTGGACAATGAAGTCAACACTCCGTAGTGATAGTCAGTTAAATGCAATTGTCAGGCTTGATGATTGTGTTTAAGCATGGAACAGACTGTTGCAGATGGGTATATACCTGGTGTGATGAATAAATTACAATTGAAATTATGAAAATGAAAATGTCATGTCATTTTAACAGATATATATACCAAAATAGCAAAAAAATAAAATACTAAAAACTAAATTTATTCAATAAAATTGCCGTTGGCTTCAATCACAGCTTGTAGAAAACTTTGGAATCTCTTGCATCTCTTCTGAATGATATTCTTGTTTAAGTTGGTGAATGCTGCCATAATTTTTACCTTCAGTTCATCTTTGATTCGAAAAAGAGTTTTGTTGGTCAATTGTGACCCACACATAATAATCAAGGGGGTTGCATTCTGGGTGACCAGATGTAAGGGGTGATATGATAACAGAAATTATCTGACAGCCATGACTGGGTTCTACTGCTTGTGTGGCATGGTGCAGAGTCCTGTTGATCACCCTCTTGACCCAACACAGCACTACCTCCTCAAGTCACTTGATAAGGGTCTCTGTGTTGAGTCTGTGGTCATCACTAACAACTCTGGGACTTCTTTTCTTATCAGAATGATCAAAGTGAGTTTTCAGAGCTGCTGTATCTTTGTAATTACTATTAGCCTCATCTAACTCTTTCTGAAACTTTTACACTCTCCACAGATTCATATCTAAATGCTCTGTATTTGAGCTTTTTGCATGAATGCCAAGTAGTACAGCATGCCAAACTCAAATTTCTGATGGTATGAAAAGCCCCATAGTCCTCTTTTTCTCACAAACGGCACCCAACTGCCCCTACTATGCTGTGCATTTTGACAAAATCAAAAGGAACATGTAAGAGCAAAAAGAAAAAAATATATATAATGACGACAATTTACCCATCACACACAGTGTGCGACAATCTATCCATCGCACTTTTTCTTTTCTTTCTTTTTTTTTTAAATTTTAATTGTGACTGATTTTTATCACTTTAAATGTTATTTTTAGTCAATACCCACTTTGAGTAGATGCTTCATTTAATCTCTAAATAGTATATTTATTCATTCATCTACCAGACTGCATATTTGAGAAATCTTATTACAGAAAAAGGGCACCCTTTGGCAGGATTTGAACCTGTGTCACCCTTTGGAGGAGAAACTGTCAGTCAATCAGATACACATAAAATCTAACAATAATTTCTCTTGCAAATGGATACGCAGATATGAACTA
Organism: Ascarosepion bandense; assembly: GCA_037127315.1. Classification (NCBI taxonomy): domain Eukaryota; kingdom Metazoa; phylum Mollusca; class Cephalopoda; order Sepiida; family Sepiidae; genus Ascarosepion; species Ascarosepion bandense. Next base: position 44,153 of record JBBBDQ010001294.1, read on the forward strand.
TATCAGAGGGCATATCTTTTTCTGTAATAAGATTTTTCAAATATTCAAGCTGAATAATGAAAATAAATAAATGTATGGTTTACAAAATAAACAAAGTGTCTACTTAAATATGAATATCTACTAAAATAACATTTACAATGATATATATATATATATATATATATATATATATATATATATATCTTTCATATAATCCTTGACTATATTTCCAACGAAGATCTTTTTACAAAAACTGGCATTGGTGGAACTGAATCTTTTTTAATTCAATAACAGTTATGATAGATTGGTCATGTTGTTTGAGTGAAGGTAGAATGCCAAAAATTATGATGTACAGCTCTACATCATAAACCCCACCTAAAATATAAACCACTCTTTCTAAATATTTCTTGGAATTAAAAGAGAGAAACCACTCCCCACAGATTGAATAGGAGATTATAGGTAAATCTCAAACCTCCAATAGCTTCAGAAATATATGTAATTTATGCTTAGATAAAAAAATTAGAATAATCAAATTCAGAAAAACTAGCCAACAATTAAACCAGAGAAATGAAATCATCTTTAAATACTGCCATTAAAATAAATTTAAATTACCTGTTAGATAGAATTTTAAGCTTTCCCCACTCTAGCATTCTTGCAGGTTCATTCTTATTTTATGTTGATCATTCATTAGTAATTTTTGTGTAATGAGGAAATTGAGGTTGACATTAGCTATATATTTGATACATTTTTCATGTATATGTGTACAACTACTTTGTCTTTTTTATGTAATTGAATATAAGCTTTTTATTTATTTGTATACTTGTGTATATATATGTTGATACTGGGATTCAAATGAATCCACTCTATAACACTTGCAGCTTCCCTTTCTTTTTGTGTAAATTATTCTCTGATAAATTTTGCATCTTGAGAAAATTGTGGTTGAATCATCCTATGTATTTGACATATATGTCTGTATATGTGTATAACTACTTTGTCTTATGTATGTCATTGAATGTAATTTTTTTGTGGATATGTGAAGTTTGTTTGTATACTTGTGTATATATGCGTTGCTCTAGATAATATTCATTGAGCTCTCTATACAGATTTATTGCTTAATATTTTATATCAAATAGATCTTTTTGGGTTAATCTCTTCATTTACAGAATTGGCATCATTATCTATCTATCTATCTATCTATCTATCTATCTATCTATCTATCTATCTATCTATTTAGTTGTTACTCACTTGCTGTGAAGGACCAGCCTACTCCTGAAGAGTTGTGAGCTGGAATTACATAAGAGTGTGGGTTGTGGACACAACAGTGCAAGTCGGGTCCTCTTAAGAACATATCACAGATCTACTTCATGTTGTTGACCTAACATAAAGCCTCCTCACTCACTGGATAGTCCTACTCCAACAAGTCTAACTTGCAGTAACAGTTTCCCAGGTCACAAGATCAATGTTGGCCTGTATCTTCTAAAGAACGTAAGCAATCATGGCCTTCCACATCTCCCTATCCCTTGTAGTTCTGAACTCTCCTTCTCCTGTTTTACCACTCAACCTCTGCTCTGTCAGCCATCTGCTCAAGACTATGTATGTCACACATTACTTTTCCTTGTTTCTTCTTTGTTCTATCCATCCCATGATCATCAGATTTTCCAAGCCCTCTTTCCTTGTTACATGTCCCAAAAATGTGAGCTGTTTTTTCCTGATGTTAACTATCATTTTCTACTTTGTGTCTATCCTCACTAAAGCCTAATCATTGCTAACATGTTCTGTTCATGGTATCTTTTGCATCCTTCTGTAGAACCACATTTAAGTTGCTTCAAGTCTTTCCTTTATCTTTGATGAGATTGTCTAGAATTCACTGCCATATTGAAGGGCAGGCATCATGTAACAATCCAGTATTTTTTTCCTGTGAAATTTTCCTGTCTCTCAATATGCTATTCAGCTTCTGGAATGCATCCTTGGCTATGCCTTTGAATCACTGTGTTGCACTTTCTGTCATATGTTAGAACACTTCCCAGGTATTTAAATTTCTGAACCTGCTTGATTTTTGTAGTATCCTTGACTCATAGTTGACATTTTGGACTTCTCTTTTACTGATGACCATGCATTCAGTTTTCTTGTGGCCTGTATATTAAGTGTATAAAATGTTATGTAAAATGCACATATACTACATGATTTATAGCAAAGAGAGAGGGAGTGAGACTTTAATCTTACTGCTGTGGAGATGAACAATTTGAACATAGAAAACATGCAAACCAATTGAGGTGTAGATATGCACAGAATAAGAAATCAGTACAATGTAATTCAGTGATGGACATATTTTATGATATCTTTAAAGTACCTATTTCAGAAATGAATATCACAATATGACACCAAGATAAGTGAAAGTGTAATTCAACCGAAATATCGAAAGAGGAACCATATCAGAAAAAAGTATCATGTAAAAAATATACTCACAATATTACAGCCATTGTACATTCTAACCGTCTTCAAGTGATTGGAATTTTGAACCAAACTATTAAGAACACATGAACTAGTGGATAAAAACATTGGTTGGATCCAGTGACTTGACCAAAGAGTTGTGATTTCAATACCTGATGATAACAGGGACAAACTAAAAAAACTTAGAGAGTGGGATTAAAGGGAGGTAACCAAAATACCGGAAATGACATGACACATGGAGCTAGAATAATCTACCCCAGTGATATAAATAAAGGGTTCAGTATTTGTCTATAATTCTGAGATGATGTAGTATTTACACTATTTACATAATTTGGATTATTGTTCTCATCTTTGTTGTCATTCATGGCCCAGTAGATATAGACATTGGTTAGTTCTAGTGATTTGAACCAAAGAGTTGTGAGTTAAATACCAGGCTACAGCAGTGGTGAACAAATAACTTAGAAGGTTAAGTTAAAGGGAGATATACCCCAGTGATCGTAATAAAGGGTTTGATTTGAAATTCCTAGCACCTGATAAAGACCAGAGTGTACAACAGCTAAAATGTCATTAAAATGACAACAAAGATGAGGACAATAGTCCAAAAAGCAGCTGAAATGTGGTTTTACAGAAGGATGCTGTGGATATCATGGACCGAGCATATGAGCAATGATGAGGTTTTGAAAATGATCGAAACAAAAAGGAAATTAATATTGAGCATCAGGAAGAGACAACTAGATTTCCTGGGACATGCAATGAGGAAGGAGGGCTTGGAGAACCTTATACTAACAGGCCAGATAGAGGGAAAAGCGACAGAGGAAAGCAGTGGATAACATATTTAAAAGGCCTGAGCAGGTGGATGACAGAATGGGGTCTGAGAGACGTTACGGGAGAAAGCGTGCTAAGAGCCACCAGGGATAGGGAGACGTGGAAGGCCATGATCGCCTATGTCCTGAAGGGACAAGGTACATAAAAGAAGAAAAATAGAATGTAAATTGTGTAAAGAGTTCAGTTCAATATTCAGATCATTGGAAGAAGGCCAAAGCAAACAATGGCTGAAACATTGTGAATACAACAATAAAGATGATGACAAAAGTCTGAACAATGTAAATACTGAAAAATTTCATTTAAAATAAAGACTAGAATGCTGAACTGCTATGTAATGTCCATTCTCTTATATGACAGTGAATGTTGAATTTTCTCCCCAACCAAGATACAGTGAAAACTTGTGGCAACAGATATGGTTCTACAAAAGAATGCTGAGAATAATATGTGAGCAAAAAGAAGGCTTTAAGGAAAATGAAAACAAAAAAAAAACAATTATACATAATATCAGGAAGGTATAGTGAAGATTTCTGGGACAGGTAATGAGAAAAAAAAGCCCTTGAAAATATGTCCCCACAGAATATATTGAAGGCAAAGAGGACAGAATTGAGCAATGACCTTGTGTGGATAACAGAAAAGGAAGGTCAAGGTAACATAAAAAACAAACATTGTTAAGTGCTACAAAAGATAGGATATTGTAGGGAGCATGATCACCCATGTCCTGGAGCAAAATGACGAGTAACCTACATGATGAGCTTGTGTAAATAGATGAAAGAAAAAGGAGCAGGAGTGATAGTAAAAAGATAAACATTGCTAAGAGCTACAAGAGATAGGAAGTTGTGGAAAACAATGATCTTCCATGACCTGAAGAAAAACAGTGAGTAATCTACCTCATGAGCTTCTGTAAATGTATGGCAGAAAAAAAAAAGAGTGTGAGGGATAGTAAATAAACAAATATTGCTAAGAGCTGCAAAAGATTGGATGTTGTGGAGGGCAATGATCACCCATATCCTGAAGGAAAAATGTAAAATAGATGGCAGAAAAGAGTCAGAGATATAGTAAAAAACAAATATTTCAAAGATCTACAAAGTATAGGATGTTGTGGAGAGTCATGATCACCAATGTCCTGAAGCGCCATAGCAAATAGAAGAAGTAGAAAATGACAATGCTAGTCAATATAAGCCTTACCAAATATTTACTGTGGATCTGTGTGAATCAGAAACGGTTACTAATTACATCACATTCTTTAAAATGTCGAAAAAAAAGTATTTAATTAAATTCTTTTAATTTATTTTTCTTTTAAGTGCTAGGTTGACATTTGATTATCTGCTGAACACATCTGACAGCAATCTTTCTTTTTACACATGAAATCTTCACAAAGAATGTAAATATCAAAAGAAAAAAAATTAAATTTTCTCCGAGATTTGTAAAGATGCAGAATATGAAATGACACAATCCGCCTTTTTATTATGAAAATTACTTTTCTTTCCAGTGCATTCATTTTTCAAAGCCTCTCTGTTGCAGTATCCTTATTGTTAATTTAATTCAAAGTAGTTTTCTGTTTCCATAGTAGGATATAACAACACAACTATAAAATTAAAACAAATCCAATTACAGAGATAAGTGTTATCTTCAGTAGCAGGATAAAAATTGTCCTGCAAATGAGTGTCATATACAGAGTGATAAAGTTAATATGATCCAGATTGTTTGTAGAAAGGGTCATGATCTGGCATCTTGACTTCAGTCACTTTCTCACCAACATGATGTGGTTTCTCTGTCTTTTCTAGAAATATTTTTATGGTAACTGTTCTGATGAGCTTTTCTCCTTGGTACTTCAAATACATGGATGTAATTGTGCTACTAGATTGGTATTTAGGTCTCACCCTTTTACTGTTGAACAAATTAGATGAAACCACTACTTCTATCCTAACAGTTTCTTTTCCTGCATTTCTCTTCTGTGGAACTCCCTTCAGATTTCTTGCTTCCCTCTCATCTACAATCTTCAAAATTTTAAGTGCAATGTTACACATCATCTTCCATTTCCATGAATTCTGTTCTTTTATTTTATTTTTCCTCAGTAAAGTTTTCTCATGATCTTTTGAATCCCTGTTATATGCATGTGGCTGAATGACTAAAGTATGACCTTAATACCCAGGTTCAAATCTTGCCATCAATTTGCCAGGAAGATAACTTCTCGATTATATTAGTCTGATGGAAGTGATCTCAGCATGCAAAACATTTGAAAAATGCCTAAAAAATCACACCATCGGTTGACCCAAGCCTTGTGACTAAAATTGGATAGTTGGACCCTTTGGCAGTCGTTGATGGTTGTGCTAGCACAAAGTTACAAGTCATCATGACCGAGAGTTCAAGTGAGCTCACCTTGTTCTGACTGTTAATCATTGGAAAATTATAGAAAAGTGATGATGAAAATTTGAATCAACTTGAAAGGAAAAGTCATTAGAAAATTTGTTTTAACTGGAAAAAATTCACAAAAAGAACAGAAAAATTTGTTGTAACTGGAAGAAAATCATAGCAAAAAGTCATGATGAAAATTTGAAGTGGCCTGAATGAAAAGTCAGTAGGACAATTTCTGGTGACTGGACAAGTCATAGGAAAGTCAATCAGAAAATTTGGAGCAAAAAATATGTGACGACTCAAAAAGAAATCACAAAAAAAAAATAGGAAGATTTTCGATAACTGTTAAAATGCCATAGGATAGAAGCAATAGGAAAATTTGTGGTGACTGGAAAAAAGTCAAAGGAAAACGTTATGATGAGTTACTAATGTCCAATTAAGCAAAAATTCATAGAAATAAAATTTATAACTAACTTTTGGAGAGAAAATATCAGAAAAAAGAAATAATATTTCCAATAAAGAATCATTATTTTAATTTAACATATTTTCATAAAAAATCTTTGATTCATAGTTATTAAATAACTAATATTTTGATAATCTAATTTATTAAACAAATTTCTGATGACTATGAACTAAATATGTCTTATGGATAGTTACTAGATTCAAATATTTCAGTTCATTGTTCTATTTTTTAAATACCATATACATTTAAGACAAGCAATCATGTCTCTTCACAGCTTCTTTTTCTTTTTATCTTATTAACAGTCATGATTTCTTGGGAAAGATAATGTAGCAGTTTCTTGTTTCCTTTTCCATAACTTAAAAATCGAAATTCTAAGCAGGTCCAGAAATGTCACAGATCACCATAAACAGATGTTCTCTCATGGAGGCTCAATGTCTTGAGCATCTGTTGAGATATAAACACAACCCAGACTTTATATATATGATGCATCACTAAAAATGCTGGGAAAAGCATTGTTCTTGAATCTTACTGCTACCCTCTATCTTTACAAGAGCCTGATCAGGCAGGAAATAGAGCAGCTACCCAACAAAAAAAATTGATTTTTTCCAGATCACTATAATAATAATCTGTTCAAGTCTAGGATTAACCACCATACCACACATAATGCAGCAAAACACCGTCATTGCCTTCATCAACCATCGATGAGATTTAAATTCAACTACAGCAGCTTCTCTTCACAAACCATTGCTTTGTGAAACTGACTCCTGAGAAAAGTTTCCCTTTATCATTACAATCTTCACCTGTTCAAGTCTAGGATCAACCACCAATGCCACACATAATGTAGCACATTGGTGAGATTTAAGTTCAACTGCAGCATCTTCTCTCCACAAATCATTGCTTTGTGAAACTGAATCCTAAGAGCTTTTTTCCTTACTCACTAAAATCTTAACCTGTTCAAGGCTAGGATCAACCACCAATGCCACACATAATGTAGCACATTGGTGAGATTTAAGTTCAACTGCAGCATCTTCTCTCCACAAATCATTGCTTTGTGAAACTGAATCCTAAGAGCTTTTTTCCTTACTCACTAAAATCTTAACCTGTTCAAGGCTAGGATCAACCACCAATGCCACACATAATGTAGCACATTGGTGAGATTTAAGTTCAACTGCAGCATCTTCTCTCCACAAATCATTGCTTTGTGAAACTGAATCCTAAGAGCTTTTTTCCTTACATAAAATCTTAACCTGTTTTTTCAAGGCCTGGATCAACCACCTGCCACACTAAAATCACATTGGTGATTTTTCAACCTGCAGCATCCACTATTGCTTTGTAAACTGAATCCTAAGAGCTTTTTTCCTTATATAAAATCTTAACCTGTTCAAGGCCTGGATCCAACCCCAATGCCACACATAATGTAGCACATTGGTGAGATTTAAGTTCAACTGCAGCATCTTCTCTCCACAAATCATTGCTTTGTGAAACTGAATCCTAAGAGCTTTTTTCCTTACTCACTAAAATCTTAACCTGTTCAAGGCTAGGATCAACCACCAATGCCACACATAATGTAGCACATTGGTGAGATTTAAGTTCAACTGCAGCATCTTCTCTCCACAAATCATTGCTTTGTGAAACTGAATCCTAAGAGCTTTTTTCCTTACTCACTAAAATCTTAACCTGTTCAAGGCTAGGATCAACCACCAATGCCACACATAATTTTGCAAACCATCCTCATTGCCTTTGTAGACCATTAGTGAGATTTAAGTTCAAATGCAGCAACTTCTCCTTGCAAACAATAGCTTTGGGAAATCAACTCTAAAGAGAATTTTCTGCTAATCACTACAATCTTAGCCTGTTCAAGTCTAGGATCAACAACTATGCCACAAATAATGTAGAAAACCATCCTCATTACCTTGATAGCCCATTGGTAAGATTTAAGATCAACTGCAGCAGCTTCTTTCTACAAACATTTGCTTTGTGAAACCAACTCCAAAAAGAATTTTGCTCTGATCACTACTATCTCAACCTGTTCAAGTCTAGGATCAACCACCATTTCACACATAATGTAGCAAAAAACCTTCATTGCCTTCATTGAACATTCATGAGATTTAAGTTCAATGCAGTAGCTTCTCCCCACAAACCATTGCTTTGTGAAACTGAGTCCTAAGAGAATCTTCCCCTGACCACTACAATCTTAATCAGTTCAAGTCTAGGCTCAACTGTTATTTTTCCCACATACACACCATGAACTGTGCCTACATCTCTGTAATCCTCTACCTTGAATAGCTCTTGGGGCTTGTACAGGGAAAGATTGTTGTTAAAAAAAAGATAAAAAATTGCTTTCGCATAGATAAGTTGTCAACCAAAGAAGTCTACATGGCTATTTCATTCATACCTGGTGGGGGTTGGGGAGAAAAGATAGCTTTATAACTTCCCCAAGCGTGAAGTTAATATAGTCAACTAAGCTAGAATTTGAACTAGGTTTGTTGGTTTACCACACAAAAAATTTAAAATACTTACTCATTTTTTTTATTACAATAAATTAAATAAAACTTTCATTTTTTAAAATATAATGAATAAATTCTAATATTCTTTATTTTTTGATTATAAATTAAATAAATTCCAACATTCGTTATTTTATCATTATAAATTAAATAATTTCAAATATTTCTTATTTTATTATTATAAATTAAATATATTTAAGTATTCTTTATCTTATCATTATAAATTAAATAAATTCCAATATTCCTTATTTTATCATTATAAATTAAATAAATTCTAATATTTCTCATGTTATTATTACAAATTAAATATATTCAAATATTCTTTATTTTATCATTATATATTAAATATATTTAAATATTCCTTATTTTATCATTATAAATTAAATAAATTCAAATATTCCTTATTTTATCATTATAAAGTAAATACATTCAAATATTCTTTATTTCATTATTAGAAAGTAAATGAATTTAAATATTCCTAATTTTATAATTATAAATGAAATAAATTCAAATATTATTAATTTTATTATTATGAATTAAATAAATTCAAATATTCCTTATTTTATTATTATAAATTAAGTAAATTCAGATATTCCTTATTTTCTCAATAGCTTTGTTTCCTACAAACCTGCCTGTTTTTTTTCTGATTATTTTTTCATCTAATCCCACCCACCTAAGAAACTAATTGCATTTTCCTAAAATATTAGAAAAAGAAATGGGGAATTACAGTAACCTCACACTGTTAGACATGCAAGTTCCATATAAAATAAATAAATAAATTTCTATTCTCCTAAAATTTGAAGAAATAAAAATATTAACCTATGAAAGAGCATTTAACTCTCCTCAGCGTATGGAATTCAAAAACAACATCAGGATAGCAAGGCTGTTCTGATCGTAGGCGGAAAATCCCCCTCCATTGCTATTACCGCCACCATACACCACCACCCAACACCACCCACCAACACCCACTACCAAATGGTAAACGTTTTTAAAAACTCATTCAAACTAAGATTGAACTAACTGCGGATACGATAGGGAAAAAATACGATTCAGTTTATTGCATAAACTGCTGTCAATTCCCAACAATTTCGTGACGTGCCTTTATGGTGCAGTATGTAGCATTTCTGATCAGGAATATTTGAATGTCTTTGAATCTTTGTGGAAGCACATGACAATCATTTTCCTTACTGTACTTGTAAAATATACATGTCACTCACACAAACTTTTACTAAATAAAACTTAAATACGCACATGCTAAAAAAATGCAACATTTTCTTACTGCTGTAATAGTGGAAATAGTTTAAGGTTGCAGGCATTTTCAAATATTTCTTATTTTGTCATTATAAATTAAATAAAATCAAATATTCCTTATTTTATCATTTTTGACTGCAGTAATACTAGAAATTGTTTAAGGTTGTAGGTTTTTTAAATATTCTTTATTTTATCATCATAAATTAAATAAATTCAAATATTCCTTATTTTATCATTTTTAACAACAGTAATAGTGGAAATAGTTTGTGATTACAGATTTTAGAAAAAAATAGACCAAAATCCTTTAATTCTTAAAAGGAAGGAAAGCAAACTGTCAATTCCAGTTAGCCCCCAAAACTTGTGCATAATCTACCAGCTTCATAAACAATTAAAATTTGGTAAGTGTTGTGACCTGTTAGGGCCAGGAAGAAAGACATGGAAACAAGAATGTAAAGAAGGTAGGTTCAACCAGGGTATTAAACAAACAGAACATGTATACAAAGAGTGTTAGTAATTATCAATTAGAAGTGTATGTCCAATCTGTATAATTATGCTGCCTCATGACTGCCTCTCAACTGCCACTTGACTCTTTCTCTGAAAGTCACACAGGTTAGTATTTATTGATGAAGGAAGAGTCCATTCCTATAGATAGGGCACCATAACAGTAAGAATAAAGGGTTAAAATTTATTAAAAACAAATATTAGATAGATAGATAGATAGATAGATAGATAGATAGATAGATAGATAGATAGATAGATAGATATTTTATTGGCTTGGGTTTGACTTATAGAATGCTATCACCAGAACCAGTGTGAAAGTAATGTTCTGAATGTCAGAAATAAATGAAGATATTCCACCCAAATCAAGAAAAGTACAGACATAGAAACAAAAGCACAGGCATAAACACACACAAAAACACATATATAGGTGAACATACACACACACACAAAGATTTTACACACACAGAAGCATTTACATACCTACACAGAGGCACACGAAAACACACAGAAAGACTTGGGAACACAGAAGCTGCCACATATACACACACATGCACAGAATAATGCACACATGCATATAGATACACACAGAAGTGGGTACACACCCACCATCACACATATGCACAGAGGCACATACAAAAACACACAATGAAGCAGTGTGAAAGTATTGTTTTGAATATAAAAAAAAAATGAAGATATTCTATCCAAATCAGAAAAAGTTGCTAACATCAAATTTTCAGACAACATTTGAGAAAACGCTTTGTAACTTTTTAACCTAATAAAAAACAAAATAAAATGTTTTATAACTTTTTAACCTAACAGAAATAAAAAAGATTTGCAAATTTTTAACCTGATGAAACACTAACTAAAATAAAATAATTTGTATTTTTTTAACATGATTAACACTAACAAAAATTGTAACTTTTCATTCTGATAAAACATTAACAAAAATAAAATGTTTTATATCTTTTTAATCTGATAAAACACTTAGAGAAATAAAATGTTTAACCTGATAAATCATTACAGAACTAAAATATTTTGTAACTTTTTAACCTGATAAAACAATAACAAGTGTTTTGTAATATTTTAACCTGATAAAACACAAAAAGAAATAAAAGGTTTCTATCTTTTTAACTTAAGGAAACACAAACAGAAATTAAATGATTTGTAACTTTTTAACTTGATAGAACCCTAGAAGAAATAAAATGTTTTGTAAGTATTTAACCTGATAAATAACATGAACTGAAATAAAATCGTTTGTACCTTTTTAACCAAATAAAACACAAACTTAAAAAAAATGTTTTTAACTTTTCAACCTGATAAAACAGAAACAGAAATAAAAAAAAGTTTCATAAGTTTCTTACCTGATTAAACAATAATATCTGTTTTGTAACTTTTTAACCTGATAAAACACTGGCAAAAATAAATGTTTCTAACATTTAACATGATGAAACACTTAGAGAAATAAAATGTTTTGTAACTTTTAAACCTGATCAAACACAAGCAGAGATAAAATGTTTTGTAAATTTTTAACTTGATAAAACACTAACTGAAATAAAATCATTTGTACCTTTTTAACCTGATAAAACATCAACAGAAATAAAACTTTTTAAACTGATAAAATGCTAAATGAATTAAACTGATTTGTACCTTTTTTTGACCTGATAAAACACAAACACATAGAACATTTCATAACTTTGTAACAATAAATAAAATGTGTTATAACTTTTTAAACAGATAAAACGCTAACTGAATTAAATTGATTTGTACCTTTTTCAACTTGATAAGGCACCAAAAGAAATAAAATGTTTTGTAACTTGTAATCTGATGAATCACTAAGAGAAATAAAATGTTTTGTAAATTTTTAACCTGATCAAACACGAACAAAAATAAAATGCTTCCTAACATTTAACCTAATAAAGCACTAACAAAAAACTCTAACAGAAATAAATATTTCATTAGTTTTTAACTGATAAAACACTAATAGATCTTTTGTAACTTTTTAACCTGATAAAATACTAGCAGAAATAAAATGTTTCTAACTTTTAGCATGATGAAACACTAAGAAATATAAAATGTTTTGTAACTTTTTATTCTGATAAAACACTAATGAATGTTTGTAACTTTTTAACCTGATAAAACACCAGCCGAAATAAAATGTTTTATAACTTTTAACCTGGTAAAACAGTAATGGAAATATTAGTTTATTGCATTTTAAAATTAAGCCAGTAATAAGTAACACTTGGTGAAGAACTGCTAAAATGTATTTCATTTTTTTTGCTTTCTCTTTTGTAAATTGTTTCATAACATGATTAAAAACTCTGACATAAAAATATAAAGAAAATTCTATCCGTCAAACTTCATTATCTTTTAAAAATAAGACACAAATCTTAAATTCTCATTTTAATATCTAACACAGCAATTTCCTTCTTTTTCATCAAAGACAACATTTTTTTTCCTATCATCATTCTCAACTTGGGTAATAAATGTTTCATTTAACAAAAAAATTGTTCTTTAATATAAAAAAAAATGTAAAATATTTTGTTTACAATATTTTTATTGCCTCCATTCAGTAATTCTTTTAAAATTTTTTATCTTTTTATCTTTTTCAGTAGACATTCCCAGTGGGTTAGAAACTGAACTGTTTCAAATAATTATCAAAAAGCATTTTTTTTATTTTAAAAATGTATTTTTATGTCATCATTAAATGAAGGAAAACTTCCTCCACAAAATAATGAAGATGAGTTTTGATGGTTGTTTGATAAATAAGAAATTTTGAAAAAAAAAAAGGATTTTTTTCTGTTTTTTTAATCTTGTTTATGGAAGTAACATACTTATAACCATCTAGCGAATCTATTTTTGTCAAATGAATTATTTTTATTTAAGAAGTTTTTTGACTTAAAAAAATTCTTATTCAAAATTAAAGACACTTTTAAAAATGTATTGATTTTTTTGGTATTTTGAGGTTAAAATCAATCCTATCAGGTGTGCATGTACCACCTCTATACACAGAGACATACAGAGGACAGTTCATATACACAAACAAAATCTCTCTCTCTCTCTCTCTCTCTCTCTCTCTCTCTCTCTCTCTCTCTCTCTCTCTCTCTCTCTCACACACACACATACAGGTGCACATACAGACACATCAGCATAGGGACACACATACACACAAAAATACACACAAAGATATAAATGCACATAAGTGTACATGCACATACAAAGACAAGCACACACACAGAGGTGAACACACACAAAAAATCACATACACAGATAAATACAAATATATGTCCATGCAGAAACACACACATACACACCAGTACAGACATAGAGACAAGCACACACATGTGCTCATACACAGAAAAGCACAGGTATACACACAAAGACACATATATAGGTGAACATCACACACACACACACACACACACACACACACACACACACACACACACACACAAAGATATACACACACACAAAGATATACACACACAGAGGCATTTATAAACCTATACAAAAGCAACCATACAGAGATACACACAAAACCACAAAAAGAGAGAGAGACACACACAAACAGAAAGGCATTGGAACACAGAAACCAACACACATACACAGACATGCACAGAAGTATGCACACAGATACACACAGAAGTAGGTACACACCCACCAACACACACATGCACAGAAGCACACACAAACACACACACACAAGCAGAATCACACAATTATATAAATACATATAAATTTATGATCAAGAAAAGGATGCTAAATGTTTTAATTTCACTTTTCTAAAGTTTATATGAAACAATATTTAGGTTATGTTGAATAAGTAGAAATATATATACAAAAATATCCGATTCCTGATATAACAACAAAATAATAACAGGTTAAATTTTATTATTCTTAGATAGAACAATATAAATAAAATCTATATGTATTGTTTGATTTAAAAATTTATCTGTGTTTATATTAAAGACATTGTTTTTTGTAATGTATGTACAGCAAAAAACGCTTTCCAAAATCTAAGCAATATATTAAGAAACAGGAAAATTTAACTAGAAACAAAGAAAAGATTACTGAACAAGATGAATAGCAGGAATACCTCATCAGACATGACAACAGTATTCAATGGATGTACACATGGTAGATTTATGCAAGATGGATTCTGACAAGACAAAATTTCTGGCCCAACGCAGTAACCCAACTTTCCTAGCAGTAGATTCAGCTATAGAATTGATATAGTAGTTGTAATTCTGGTCAGCTGAAAATCTGAACTCAAGGAGACACAGTGTGCTGCTTTACAGGAGACTAGGGTCAGCCATGCTGATGGCAATAAGGAAAGGTTGTCTATGGTGGTTAAAGGAGACCAGTTTTGTTTTTGAGGCATTGAAATTTGCAAGCCATTGCATATCCCTCTACAGTAATGAATTGAGATTCATTTCAAGAGCAGCAACCAGCTTTAGTTTGTCAGCCTTGAAAGCACAGATGAAAAAGACACTTAACGCAACAGAAGTGCCATTCTACAGGAGTATTCTTGGAATATGATTTGACAGAATATAAGATTAATGAGAAAGTTTTAGTGAAACTGGAAACAAAAAGATCACTTATAATTAGAATCAGAATGAGGAAAGACTCAGTGAATATTTCTATGGGGCATAATTAGAAAAGAGATCTTTGAGAATTTGATATTTGCAGGATATATTGAAAGATATGAGGAAAACAGTAAATACCCTAGATAATAAGCTTGATGAGCAAAACAAGAACTTTTTTTATAATTGTCTCAGTCCAAGCAAGGCAGGACTGCTACTGGTGTACAGGGGGTTACATAATAAGGGAGTGAAGATAGAGGAGAACAGGTCACAGTAGGTGTCGGAGAATGAGTAAGAGAAGGATGGATACATTGGTGTAAAAAGAGCTGCATGGGAGTAAAGTGTAAAAACAGAAGAAGGATGGGAATCAAAGAGATTTAAACGCTTAGAAATTGCAGCTATCAGGAAAACAAAAATATGGAAGGGAGTTCCATAAGTGGGAAGTGCGAGAAAAGAAGCTGATGGAATAGAAGTTCTGGCTAAACTTGATCATTTTTACAGTAAAAGGGTGGGACCTTGATGCT
The DNA here is from genome assembly GCA_037127315.1 of Ascarosepion bandense. Classification (NCBI taxonomy): domain Eukaryota; kingdom Metazoa; phylum Mollusca; class Cephalopoda; order Sepiida; family Sepiidae; genus Ascarosepion; species Ascarosepion bandense. The sequence goes on from JBBBDQ010001294.1 coordinate 59,586, forward strand.
AGTCTAGTGGCTCAAGTAAATTTGCATGGGGGAGGCACCAAGGAGCTAAGCTTGTCAGAGGAAAGATAACAAAAAAAACCTTACTAACAGCTACAATGGGAGAAAATTGTGGAGAGCCATGATCACCCACATCTTGAAGGGACATGGCTCACTGCTATGTCATTGCAATATCCAAGACAGGTTCTGATGAGCAACATTCATTAGTTCCACCAGTTCTGACATCTAAGACCCACCATGCTACATAAACCAGGACGAACCAACCCCATTCTTTTTGTATTGCATTTAAAAGAAGCAATTCCCATCTGGACAGTTTTATCTTGAGAGACACTGATTTGCGGAACAAGCTCTTGAGAGGATGCTTTCCTGATTTCTACAAAGAAGTAATTTCCATTTGGAAAGTTTTTTTTGATAAACACTGCTTTGTGAAACAAGCTCCTGAGAGTATGCTTCCCTGATTGCTACAAAGAAGCAATTTCCATTTGGGCATTTTCTTCTTGAGAGACATTGATTTGTGGAACAAGCTCTTCAGAGGATGTTTCCCTGATTGTTACAAAGAAGCAATTTCTATATGAATAATTCCTTCTTGTGAAACACTGTTTTGTGAAACAAACTCATGAGAGGATGCTTCGCTGTTTGCTACAAACTTATTTTACAAATCTTATCATCAGTTACTTACTCCCTGTTGTTGCAGATTGTGCTTCAGCATGATATATTATTTTCATGATAATTTTATGAGCCTAATCTCTATGCTAGCCTAAGGCATGTTGGAAGAGAGCATTTAGAGATTTTTTCAAAGTATATCGCCAGTTTTTTCTGCAATAGACTGTTTGCCAACCAAAGCTATATAACCCAATCTATCCTGCTATTAATTTTCTCTAAGATGGTTTTGATTTCAGAGTTTCCTTCTCCTAGACCAGTTCCCAACCAAGGTTTTAGAACCAAGTCTGTCCTGCTATTTACCTATAGCAGAGAGGAGAAGAGATGGATTCATATCTTTCCTTAGGGTATTAGAATGAAAGTCAATGTAATGAATTTGACTGGAATTTGAATACGGCTCTCTAATTCCGCAATCCGAGCTGCTGTCCATTACTCCACCATGTCTAGAGTCAGTTATAATATTTTCTGTATGTCTTCAGAATCTTCTCTTTTTACCTTCCCCACTTATGTTCATAAAACAAACTCATTCACTAACCCTCTACTATGAGTGGCTCTCAGGCCTTGTATAAGTTGAACAATTAGTAAAAGAAATAATTGACACATAAAAAGCCAAATTCAACTGCATGCTTTATGCTTGAGAATCACGAAAAAGTTTTATTTTATTTCCACTGAAAGAAATACACATCATTCATTTTTAAAATCCTTTCAGCAAGGTGGTAATGTCATTAATATGCAGGGGTTTACAGGGATGAAAATTGAAAGAGAAAACTGAAAATAAGGAAAGGATAAAAGATACACAGGGTTCAAGAGGCCAAAATATAGCAACTGATGTTGCATTTAATTTTTTGGTGATTGTAGCTATTAGGGAAGCAAGTAAACAGAAGAGAATTCTACGGGTGGGGAGTGTGGGAAAAGAAACTATTGGAGTAGAAGAGACAATTGTATGTAGCTATTTTAACAGTAAACATGTGGGACCTTAATTCCAATCTAATAGTACACTTATGTAGCTGGGGTGAGGAAAAAGATTGTTATGGCAGTGGTAGTGGGGTTTTTTGTGGCATATCAAACTATCATTTTAGTGCTGAAAGTTTTGAATCCTACTGGAAGACACATATTTTTTTTTAACAAGATTTATCAATTATTTAACTCAGTAGACATAAATAAATAAATATATTGTTTAATAATAAAAAAAGAGCATATTCTCAAATATGAGTGTCCATTAAAAATAATGTTTAAACAAATAAGTTAAAAATGTGTCAGATTTAATCCATTTCCTAAAAAATTGTCTTCATTTATGCCAGGATACGAAACAGAGCAGATTTCGAGAATGAAGAGAAATTTGTTTTTAAAAGCACTATTCGGGCTTTGTTTAATCAGAGGGTCTTATGTGGCCGGATCTAATGACAGTTTTCCCTAAGGGATGCTGGTTCAAATCTTGTAAGAGGAACTTTTTTTTCTAACAAAATTTCTTGAATATTTGGGCTGATAGCTATAAATATGTATACTGTTTAATAATAGAAAAAGAGAATATGAGTATCCATTACAAGTAGCACTTTAAACAAATATATTAAAAATATGTCAGATTTAATCCATTTGCTAAAAAGATATAATTTTATACTTTCAGGGTAGAGGTATGCTTAGATATACAGTTAAAATGTATTTTATGAAATGTTACAGAAAGTTCTGGACATTTACAAAATGGATTAACAACTGATATATTTTAATTTATTTGTTTGAACGTGATTCTTAATAGATACCTGCATTTGAGTAGATACACTGGTTTTATTTGCATTTATAAGGCTTGATTCAACTTTGTTTAGACTGGAAAATCAATTGTGGTTGAGGGTCTAAGATGTAACAGATCAATTGACAGCTTTTCTTGTGTTGTTAGGGGTTGCAGGTTCGAATCCTATCAAATGACATATTTTCCTAACAAAATTTCTCAAAAATATTCAGGCTAGTAGATATATGTAAATATACTGTTTTATTAAAAACATCATATTGATTAAAAATAATGTTCAATCAAATAAATTAAAATGTATTGTTGGTATTTTTATATTTTTTTTGTATTTTTGATAAATTTACTACAAAAATGTATTGTTAGAAATTTTTTTAATAAAAATGTATTTTTATACTATTTTAGCATTGAACTGATTGCCATTTTGCTATAAAACTATATTGCATTTTACTATAAAAAGAACCAGTTGGTTTTTGTTTAGGGGTTCATTATTTGCCCATAGCTGAAACCCTAAGGGTGTTACTCTCCAGGTCAGAGTGAACCTGGGACCACAACAATTAAAAAGTGATTCAATGCTCCTCAAAATCTCCAATCTCCTGATCGAAGGTCTTGCTGCCGGATGTTGTTTATTATCATACCCAGGTGGGACCTACTTGCCAAAGGGTATGCTTAAATTCATGTAGTCAGGCCACCAAGAAAAAAAAAAACTTATCAGAAGAGTTACTATAAAAATATTTGTAAAAAAGACAAAGGAAGCTTTGTTATGTCTGTGAGAAAGTGACTGAAGTTGAAATGCCAAGTTAGGATTGATTACAATACAAATCCTTTATTGAATCCTTCAAGAATTTTGAGATGAACAGCAGGAGCAACAGAACAGAGATAGCAACAGTATTCAGTGCATGGACAAATGGTAGATTTATAAATGCGCAAAATGAATTTTAATGAGAAAATTTACTTGTCCAATACAGTGAATCAAACTTCATTATATTTGAGTCCATTAGAGAGAGTAAGGCCAAGGAGGTGTAGTGTTTTGCTCTCTAGGAAAAATGGATTAAAATGGATGGAAATGAAGTAGGTAGAAGATAGCAATTTATTTGCATTTAAAGTTTGGTGATTGTAGCTATCAAGGAAGAAAGCAAATTGAAGGAAGTTCTACAAATAGGAATAGCAAGAAAAGAAACTATTAGAGTAGAAGAGGCAGTTCCATTTAACTATTTCAATAGTAAAAGGGTAGAACCTAGGTGCCAACCTAATACCACACTTAAGTTCATGTGGACAGGCCACCAGAAAAAAATCTCATTGGAGCAGTCACAATGAAAATATTTGTAGAAAAGACAGAGGGAAGCCATATCACAACTGTGAGAAAGTGACTGAAGTAGAAATGCCTAGTTAGGATTACAGATTCTTCTTTGTATTTTGTCAAGAATCTCAAGATGAACAGAATAACCTTGACCAGAGATGGCAACAGTAATCGCCATATGGGTAAATAGTAGATTTGCAAACATAATTTATCATATAACCTAACAATGTGTGTGTGACTATTTAAATTGAAAGTTATAAAATCTGACAAAAAATGAGTTAGGGAACTGTTTCAGCTTCAGGGCATGAATTGGTAACATCATACAAATTCAAAGCTTCCTATTGTGAAGTTTTCACCTCTTTGATTACCTCCCTTAGTTTACACATCTGCTGTTAGCTTTATCCATTGCTGGTAAAAGGAACTAGCTCAAATTATTACAGTTCTCAGTGATACCTTAGAAAAAACATTTATATCAACTCTAAAAATGTTAATTCATTCTCTCGCAAATAATGTTCCAGTCAAGATCCAATATTAACCTTGTCTCCAAGCTGTTGACAGTAGGTGGTTCTTTCTGTCACAGCAGATATACTTTTCATTCTTTTTAGACTGAATAAAAAGATTTCTGTTCCTAAATAAAAAAAGCTGCAGTGAAATTCAATGGTAGTTGGTAGTTAATAGTAGAATACACAGTGAACACGAACGAAATAGACATACTATTTCTAAACAATTCATTTTATTTTTTTTAACTTTAGTAAAGTTCTGTCATGTTCAATGGATTATAAGTTCAACTTTTAACAGAACAGAATTTTTTTCTTTTTTAATCATTTTACCTCCAAGCAAGGCAACAAAGCTACTAAGACACAACAGGTTACTGAGTGTAAAAGTTTAAGAAAAAGAAAAACATTATTAAGAAGCAAGAAATCTTTTCCTATGACTTTTATTTCCAGTCACTCCAATTTTCTGAACATTTTCTTATGACTTTCTTCCAGTCAGAATAAATCTTTTTATTGAATTTTCCTGACTTCCATTTCAAATCACACCAAATTTTCATAATGACTTTTTCATGATTTTTTTTCCAGTTACCAAAAATTGTCCTATAGATTTTTCCTATGACTGTCATTTCTAGTCATGTCAAATTGTCCTGATAACTTTTTTCCAGTTACCAGAAATTTTGTTGTATAACCACTTTGATGACGATGAAGATTAAGCTGCAACCAAAATTTTGACAGTATTTTTCTTCCTGTTAAATGACAAAACATAAACTGGATCCAAAATGACATGCTTTTTCACTGTTAAAATAAGACATCAACACTTTTATATAAATAAAAATATACAAAATTTTCTTATATTTGCTTCTCAGTGATGTTGGTTATGGAGTAGGAGGTGGTCAGAGGGTCAGCACACATGCATTGAAGCAGCAGCCATCAGGCTGCACCCACCCTCTTTCTCTCCCAGTGTCCTCTCTGATCTCAACTCTCACTGATCTCTTATATAGGCCAAAATCCAGCCAGTTACCTCATCTTTATTTCCAGGCACACTCTTTATAATAAACAATTTTGAGGTTTATATTCTATGACCTTGGCTATGCTGTTTATCAAAACACAATCACATTTCTTCAATGCAATAATATTTATTTTACTATAAATGCATTTCTGTTTTCATATTTCTTAACCTGGGAAACATCTGTCTCAGTACAATTTTGCCAGCCACCTAGTGTCTGCATTCTTTGAATTTTTTAAACAATATTTATTTTCTTTTGTTAGCCAGCTTGTATTTTTGTTGATTAATGTAAATACATTTCTGCACAAAATTGCGCATGAGGTCAAATAATATATAACAATTATCCTATTGATGTTTCCTTTTGGGTCACTTCAAATTTTCCTCATGATTTTTTCTTATGACTTTATTCCAGTCACAAGAAATTTTCTATAGGCTTTTCTTATGACAGTCATTTCCAATGACTCCAAATTTTCCTATGATTTTCTTCCAGTATCCAAAAATTGTCCGAGTAACTTTTCTTTTGACTTTTATTTCTAATCAATCCAAATTTTCTTCACTATTTTTTCCTTTGACTTTTTTCTAGTTACAACCAGTCTAACAATAATTTCTATGTGACTAGTTTCTTTTTTTGCGCTTCCCACTGGTAGAACACTTTCCAGGTTATTGCTTGTTTTTGTCATGATTTTTTTATATTTAAATACAATGTCAATGGTTATCTTCTGTCTTAATTCCTTTTTTTATTGTTTGCTTTACTTAACAATATTTTATTTTTCTGATATTCTCTCACTCTCAGTGCTTGGGGTGAAATGATTAAAAAATTTAAAAAATGTCTTAAGAGAACTATGAAGGGACTTTAAATAACAGACGAAAAAGAAACTTGAAGCAATAAAAAAAGTTGTTCTACAGAAGTATACTGAGAATACCAATGAGTTGACATGTGAGCAACAATGAAATTTGAAAGAAAATGGAAAGTGGTCAACTGGCATAGCCAAGGATGCATTCCATAAGCTGAATAGAGACAGAAAAATTTCACTGAAAACAAAGAAGAGAGTATTGGTTTTTTTCATATGATGTCTGTTCTTCAATATGGAAGTAAATGTGAAACAATTTTTTCAAATATGAAGATGATTTGAAGCAGCCAAAATGTGGTTCTACAGAGGGATGCTGAGGATACCATGTGAGCCACAATGAGGTTTGGGAGAGAATAGAAAAGAAAAGAAAACTAATGTTCCTGAGACATGTAATGAAGAAGGAGGGCTTGGAGAATCTGATACTCACAGGTCAGATAGATGGAATAAGACACAGGGGAAAGCAATGCATAACATACATGATGAGTTTGAGTAAATGAATGGCAGAGCAGGATTTGGGTGAGGCAACAGGAGAAAGTATGTTAAGAGCTACTAGGGATAGGAAAATGCGGAAGGCCATGGTTGCCTACGTTCTGAAGGGACATGACACATAAAAGAAGAAGAAGATTATTGCCTTGTTTGTTTTGAATTTTGGGGAAGAAAATGTAAAGTTTTTATGATATTTAACTATTCTAATGAAGAAGAAATGCAGGTAAATCGCATGTGGAAACTTAGTATACATCTACCAAAGAGAAGAGATATTTTTAGTCAATTTCAGCAGCAACAAAAATACTGTTTCATGCATCAGTGTAGAATTTAACATTGTAAGTCATGTGAATAAAGAAAAGAAATTGAAACTTCCAGCCTGAGGCAAGCCTTACACAAATAGATATCAAAATTAGAATTTTAAAGAAATGTGCAAAACAAGTCACTTTAAAAAAGAGGGAAATAATTCCCATATAAATTACTTGTTGCTTTGTGTTTGTATGAAATAAATGACAGAGGAAATCAGTTCATTATTGATAAAAAACACAAAACAGGATAAACCTCTTTTTACACAATATTATGCAACTGAGATATGTGAACGCATTGAGATCTTGAACACTTGTTCCCTGGTATCAGTTTAAAATGATGCCTGCCTTTTACAATAAAACTATTTACTTACACTATTGTTCATACTATTGTTCTCATCTTTGTTACCATGTTTATAACGTTATTTGCTCCAGCCTTCTTCAGGTGACTGGAATTTCAAGCCAAATCCTTTATTTTGTCAACCAGATTAGATTTTTTTAGTTTCATATGCCATGCCTCATTTCAGCAGGGTTGAATCTTCTAGTTCCATGTGCCACGCGTCTCTGAAATATCTCAGTTTCCCTTTAGTAATGCTTCAAGTTTTTGTTCCTCTTTGCTGTGGCATGGTATTGAACTCACATCTCTTCAGGTCAAATCATTGGATTACTTTAACTTATGCTTTTATCCACTGGGCCATGTGTTCACAGCAGATGAAAACAAAAATTGGTGAGTTAGGTTATTAAATGAAGATAACTGAAACTGAGATATCTCAGGAAGTTTTTTTTTTTAATCATTTCACCCCAAGCAAGGCATTCCACTGCCACTATTGCACAGAGGTTTACATAGAGAAAAGTGATGTGAAAGAGTGGTTAGTTATAGGAATTGTCAGGAGGAGGGTGATAGACGGATGAGGATACCGAGGATGGGGGTGAGGTAGATGGGAAGAGAGTTTGAGAGAATGGATGAGAGTTAGTGTGATAAGAGGTGTCTATTGACCTTACATTTAAACTTCTAGAGATTGTAGCTGTCGGGGAAGCAAGTATATGGGAGGAAATTCCACAGGCAGGAAGTGCGAGAAAAGAAGCTGTTAGAGTAGAAATTGCAGTTATATTTTATCTGTTTCACTGTAAAAAGGTGGGACCTTGTTGCTAATCTAGTATCTCTTGCAAATTCGTACCTAGAGGGCACCAGTGATCTAAGTTCATCAGAGCAGAAGCCGTGAAAGTATTTATAGAAGAGGCACAGGGAAGCCATGTCACGCTGGTGAGATAGTGACTGCAGCCGGGCTGCCAAGTCGATATTGATCACATTACAGATTCTCCATTGTATTTTGTCAAGAACTCCAACAAGAATAGCAGGGGCACCTGACCAGATGTGGCAGCAGTATCCAATACAATTATTTACTCCTGTCTTAATAACAACACCAATTGGAGGCACAGTGAAGTAATTGATAGTGGCTCGGATAGAGGAATCAGAGAGCTGAGTTTGAATTCCAGTCAAATTCATAGTATTAGCTTATTTGCTAATACCCTTTGGAAAAGTATGAATCCATTTCTTTTCCCCCTAGCTATGGGTAAATAGCAAAAAAGACTGGGTTCTACAGCTTTGCTTGGCAACCAGTCTACCGCAGTAAGAATTGGCAATTTACTGTGGGAAAATAGGTTATTCACCTTATGGCTGGGAAAAAGTTTTGAGCCTTGGTTGGCAACCATCCTTGAGTTGGTGTCTCATATATAAAAACATTTGGATATAGGTTTAGCAATCCACATCTGTATCAGCCATTTAAAGACATCCACTCACAGCACCAGGGTCTGGGTACAGCAATTCTTGACCTTGTTGTGTAGAGTGGGATTGTCAATGGATTTCGAACCAACCACAAGGTTGGTTGAAGGATGATGAAGTCTGATTAGTCTAAAAAAAGTAAAACTGGCAGCTGCTCTCGAAAATGATCTCTTATCAGTTGTTAACTGAGGCAAGGAATAGCTTGTAAAATTTAACATTTCTAAAATAAAACTGCTATTTTAATCACCAGAGAGAACCTTTTTTGCTTTCTATTATGCTGTTTCCCTATGTTTCATTAAACTGAATCAGTTACTAGGTCTTCTGCTTGCATTGAATACTGATGCCAGTATTGTGTGGATATAAATATGTTTTTTGCTCTCTCTCTATTGCTGTATCTCTGCCTCTTGCTCTCACAGTCTCTCTCTCTCTCTCCCCATTTCCCCCACTGTTTGTTCTATGTTTATGGATAAGTATAATTTTCTGTGTAGATATTTGTATGGATAGAAACATATTTCTCTCTAACTGTATCTTTGTCTCTCTCAATTGCAGTTTTACTGTCACCCTCTCTGTTACTGTCTACATTTAAATGGGACTGTTGCTTTGTGCATAGAGATTTTTTTTTTATAAGCATTTCACCCCGAGCAAGGCATGTCACTGCCACTACTGCGTAGGGGGCTACATAGAGTGGAGAAAGGATGAATAATATAGGAAATGTCAGAGGGTGGGTGATAGGCGGGTAAGGATACCGAGAATGAGGGTTGGGTAAATGAGAGTGTTCTGAGAATAATTGGGAGTTAGAGTGATAGGAGGTGTCTATTGACCCTACATTTAAACACCTGGAGATTGTAGCTGTCGGGAAAGCAGATTTGTGGAAGGGAGTTCCACAGGCGGGAAGCGCGAGAAAAGAAGCTGTTGGAGTAGAATTTACAGTTACATCTTATTTGTTTAACTGTAAAAGGGTGGAACCTAGTTGCTAATCTAGTATCTCGTGTAAATTCATACTTAGGCAGCACCAGTGATCTAAGCTCATCGGAGCAGAAGCCATGAAAGTACTTGTAGAAGAGGCACAGGGAAGCCACATCACGCCAGTGAGAGAGTGGTTGCAGCCGGTCTGCCAAGTCAGTATCAACCACGTTACAGATCCTCCTTTGTATTTTGTCAAGAAGCCCAAGGTGGGAAAAACTTCCGGGCCCTGCACAGAGAGCCGACTTTCATAGCAGCAGATTTGGCAATGGATTCGATATAGTCATCCCATTTGAGGTCCGCCGAAAGTGTAAGGCCAAGGAGGCGTAGTATTTTACTCTCTGAGAGGCTAGCCTGTCCCATGCTAATGGGAGGTAGATGCGATTGTCTATGGTGGTTAGTTGATAACAGCTTCATTTTAGAGGCATTGAAATTTACTAGCCATTTCCTACCCCAGGCCACTACAGATCGAAGGTCCTTTTCAAGTACGGCAGCGAGGTTCACTTTGTCGTCCACACCTGGTTTTTGATCGATGCGAGAGTAGATTGTTGTGTCATCGGCATACATGCCAACTTGGGATCTAATGGCATTGGGGAGATCATTAATGTAGATCAGAAAGAGCGTGGGACCTAGGATAGAACCTTGAGGGACACCCGTGTTCGTATGGTAGTTTTGGGAGGCATGCCCATTTAATACCACCTTCAATGTGCGGTTAGAGAGGAATGACTGGATGAGGTTAAACAGATGTCCAGTTATCCTGTAGCTTCGCAGTTTGCACAAGAGGCCAGCATGCCAGACCCTGTCGAACAATTTGGAGATATCTAAGGCAACAGTTCGGGCTTCACCATTCTTGTCAAGTGCCCGGTATATGTACTCGGTAATGGTCATTAGCATATCAGCAGTAGACCTGGTGAAGCGAAACCCATACTGTTTGTCAGAGAGAAGCTTGTTGGCAGTGAGATGCTGAATCACCTCGGCGTTGATAATGGCTTCGAAAACTTTGCCAAAGATCGGAAGGAGACTAATAGGACGGTAATTGGCAGGGTCTGAGGGTTCGCCAGAATTCTTAAATATAGGAACTATACAGGAGGACTTCCAACAGGCAGGAAAACAGGAAGCAGATAGGCAGAGGTTATAGAGTTTAGAGAGGACAGAGGAGAGTTCTGGGGCACATTTCTTTAGTACTATGACTGGGATTCCGTCACAGCCGCTCGCTTTGCGTGGGTCAAGTTTTGCAATTATCTTGGTGACCAGCAATGGTGTAATGTGGACGCTATTTAGTTGCGCCTTAGTTCTGGGTGGAAAGTCAGGTGTAGGTATTCCTAATGAGTCCAGTGTCGAATTGGTGGAGAATCTACGGGCAAAGCATTCAGCCTTGTCCACTGGGTAGGTGAGAACTGATTAGTGGGGGTATTGAAGTCTTGTTCTTGTTGAGCACGCTTTTGCAGACGCCAGTAATCTTTGGAGCCAAACTTAGAGGATGCTATGCGTTGCCTCATTCTGGTAGCAAACGCCCTCTTAGCTTCGTTCAGTACTTTTTTACGCTTGTTCCGTGCTGAGGCGAAAAGGCGTCTGTTTTGGTTTGACGAGCAGCTTCGATAGAGCCGGAAGAAATGGTTCCGGTGGGCAATGGCGACCGAGCAAGTGGGTGAGAACCAGGGTAACGAATTTGATTTTAGTTGGAATTTCCTGGCTGGGATAAAAGCATCGATGCCAGCCTTAACCCAAGAGGAGACCTCAGAGGCACAGTCTTCGACAGGAAGATGGAAGACGTTGTTCCAGGGGACGTCGCAGAGGAAGTCTCGGAACGAGTCCCAGTCTGCTCTCTGGTAGCAGTATGATATTCTGCTGGTCTGGTTTTCTTGGATAGAGTTAGCGCGGATTGAGATGTTGACGGAGACTACGGCGTGGTTAGAGTTTCCGAGGGGCAGAGTTGCCTGGTAGTGCAGGAGTCTGGGATGGAGGTAAAGCAAAGGTCGAGTAAAGAGTCCCTTCTGCTAGGTTTATTAGAGAAATGCGTGGAGAAGTCCACCACTTGCGTTAGAGCTTGGGTTATTGAAAAGTACATGGTGCGGATCCCAGCAAGGTCGGTGGTTGAGTTTTCAAGCCACTTGGTGTGGTGGGCATTAAAATCGCCAAACACAAATATATGGGCAGATGGGTGAGAAGAAATGGCCCTGTCGATATTAGTAGAGATGCTATCAAGTACCGTACAGTCAGAGGAGGAGGGGGAGCGGTAGAGGGAGAAGAGATAGCTAACCAAGCTTAGAAGTGAGAGACGGAAGCACATGAAGGAATGATCCAGGGATTCAAGAGATGTGACCCTGGCTAGGGGGAGTTGTTCGCTGACATATACACCAAGCTCATGCATATGGACATTGGAGTCCTTCCTGAAGAGGGGAAGGTAACCAGGAACGAACAGCTCCGAAGAGGTTAGTCTCACATATAGCTAAGATATCAGGTGAGTTAGTTAGAAGGAATGATTCTACACTATTAAAGTTACTGTGAATACCTCGTATGTTTGTAAATGAAACGCAGATAGGTTTGGGCGATTTATGACTAGCTGGTTTAGTGGTGAATAGAAATATATTTCTCTCTCTCTCTCTTAACATATCTTTAACCCTCTTCCTCTCATGGACTCTCTCTATCTATCTATCTATCTATCTATTTATTTCCCTCTCTGTTTATTTTTATGTTTATAGGTGAGTATCTTATTGAGTACAGATATTTGTGTGGATAGAAATATATTTCTCTATCTCTCTCACTCTATCTTTGTCTCTTATTATCACAGTCCTTCTATTGGGTGCTCCTGCTATTCACCTCAAGATTCTTGATAAAATCCAAAGAAGGATCTGTAATTTAATCAATCCTGACTTGACAGCTTGACTTTAGTCACTTTCTCACTGACATAATGTGGCTACCCTCTATCTTTTCAACAAATGATTTCATGGCTACTGCTCTAAAATTCAGAAGGTATACAAAAACAGAAAGTGGCATAAGACAAGCATGTGTTTTCTCACCAGATCTACTTATACAGCAAAACAATTCTGGGAGAAATAAAATCCTTGCCAGGATACATCATTGGCAGCCACAATCTCAACAATGTGTGATACGCTAATAACCTGTTGCTGATTGCAGATACAGAAAAGAAAATGCAAGACCGTCTACAGAATGTAGCAAAAGAAAGTGAAAACTGAATATATGATCATCAGCTAAAAGAAGACCCCAAACTGCCAACTACAGGCTGGAGAAACTAAAATAAAACAAGTGAAGAAATTTAACTACCTGGGAAGTGTTCTGACAGAGAATGGAAAGTGTGACATTGAGATATAAAGATGCAATGGCATGGCCAAAAACGTATTTCAATAGCTAACCAGAGTACTGAGAGACAGGAAAATCTTATTGGAAACAAAGAAAAGTGTGCTGGATTCCTATGTGATTTTTTTTTTAATCATTTCACCCCGAACAAGGCGGAAATGCCACTGATGTGCAGGGGGCTACATAACTGTAAAAAGATTAATTAGAAAAGAGTGAGGAGTACAAAATAGTTAGTATAGAAAGGAGCAATAGAAAGCTGAGAAAACAGGTGCAGTGACAGATACATAGGTGGAGAGAAAGGGAACGTTATACGGGGGTGAGGAGAGAGCTAGAGTCCAGTGGATGAGTATTGACGTTGCATTTAAATTTCTGGAGGTTGTAGCCGTCAGGAAAGCAAGAATACGGGAGTGAGTTCCATAGGCGGGAAGTGCGAGAGAAGAAGCTGCAAGAGTAGAATTGTCATCTGCATTTGGCTAACCTGACTGTGAATGGGTGGGACCCAGTTGCTAGTCTGGTTGCACGAGTAAACACCTGTTGAGGAGGCACCAGTGACTTAAGTTCATCCGAGCAGAAGCCATGAAAGTATTTATAGAACAGACAAAGGGAGGCCACATTTTAACAGTGGGGAAGTGGCTGCAGTCTAGCCACCAGATCAGTACCTATCACATTACAGACTCTCCTTTGGAGCCTGTCAAGAACACTGAGGAGAACGGCAGGGGTGCCTGACCATAAATGGCAGCAGTACTCCATGCATGGACGGATGGTTGACTTGTATATATGCAGGATGGATTCAGGCGGAAAAAACATTCTGGATTGACATAGTGACCCAACCTTCTTAGCAGTAGATTTTGCTATGGATTCAATATAGTGGTTACATTTGACCTTCATATAGAAATGAATGTTGGACGATCTCTTCAAGGATGAAGGAGAGGCTTGATAACAGCAGAAATGTGGTTTTACAGAAGGATGCTGAGGATACCATGGACAGGTATTGGATGCAAACAAGAAGAAAACTCATACTCAACATCAAGAAGAGACAGCTGTGGTTCCTGGGATGTGTAATGAGGAAGGAGGGCCTGGAGAATTTAATACTCACAGGACAGACAGAAAGGAAAAGAGACAGGGGAAAGCAGCACAAGACATGCTTGATAGGGTGTAGCTAATGGATAGTGAAGCAAGATTTGGGAGAGATCCCAAGAGGAAAAATATTGAATGAGCCAAGAGAGAGAGCCAAGTGGAAGTTCATGAACACCTATGTCCTGAAGGAAGGCAGCACATGAAGAGGAAGAACCCCAACAACATAAATTTATGTGTGTTACTAGATTTGCATCTAGGTCCATTCTGTTACCATTGAAATAGTTAAATGTAACCATCTCTTCTACTCTAACAGTTTATTTTCTCACACTTTCCACCTGTGGAACTTCTTTTTGTTTACTTGCTTCTTTGATAGCGCCATCTCTAAAACTTTAAATGCAACATCAATTGCCATCTTCTATCTCCTTGAATTCCATCTATCTTTAATCCTTTTTTCAAAACTCATTGTACACTGTTTTTTCTCTCACTGAAATCTCCTGCATACTAGTAGTGGTCCACCTTGCTTCGTTGAAATGATTAAAAAAAATTAAAGGAAGTTGTTTCACTGTATTTTGCCAGAATATTTTTTCCCAGAGTTTATCTTGCGTATCTATAAATCTACCATACAATTGTGCATTGAATATTGCTGCCATATTTGGCCTGGGGCTCATGCTATACATCTTGAGATTCTCAACAAAATCTCTGCAATGTAAACAGTCCAGTCCTGGCATCTCGACTTCAGTTATTTTCCCAACACCATGCTTGGTTTCTCTCTTTCTTTTCTATAAATATTTTCATGGCAATTGTTCTAATGAGCTTTCCTCATTAATACCTCAGCTACACAAATGTAAGCTTACTACAAGATAGGTAACTAGGTGTCACTGTTTTATTGTTGACAAAACTAGAAGCAACCAAAAGTTCGATTCTAATAGTTTATTTATTATACTTCTCACCTGCAGAACTCTCTACCAGTTTCTTGCTCTCTAATTTTCAATAATTTAAATGAAATGTCATCCTGTCTTCCTGACATTGCAGACACTTCTTTGGATCTTGTTGAGAATATCAAGATGTATAGCAGAACCCCAAGACCAAATATAGCAGCAATGTAGCCATCACTGAATATCTTTATCAGGCTCTTGATAATAATGGCAAAGCTTGAGCTGTTGCTCTAGATATTTTGAAAATGTTTGACAGTATTTGGCATGCTGGCCTTCTGTGCATGCTTCAGGGCTAGAGTATTTATGAATGATTGTTTAATTTAATCAAAATTTTGAATTATGAAATGAAGGTTATTTTGAACATGCAAGCTTTCAGATCTTGAATGATTTTGTCAAGAACCTTGATGTTTAGCAGGAGCCCCAGAACAGATATGGCAGCAATATCACAGTATCATCTGGGTATCTTTTATGGTTAAGTTTGTGCCCAACAATAATAAATTCTGGTAGGACATCTAGTACTCTTAGGATTACCTCACTGTTTAAAATATAACTGAAATGAATGTTAGAAAATTTCAGTTCAAGTGAGAGACATCATTGTGTTGTCAAGTTGATTACAGTTCTATGGGTTTTTATTGTGAGAGTCTCTTTAAGTCAAGAATCAGCAACTTTTTGCTAATTGTGTGCCGACTTCGGGTTTCAAAATGATTCAGTTTGCCAACAGCATACATATTTTTATACAAGTCAAGATCAATATATCTGTTCTACTATATGTTTTATATAGTAATATATAGAATAATATGTAAACTACATAAGTAGAAATAATATGTTTTTAAAGTTTTTATTATTAATGGGGGCCTTGCCATTGTATGGTCTTAGCCAGTTACTCAATATTGGCTATATACTTTGAGTTTTAAACATTTTTTTAAATGTTCAGGTGTTAGGCAACATCATTGTGGACTTAACACTGCTTTCAGGTGAGAGAAAATTTGCTTACAGGAACAAGATGAACCAAAAAAGAGAAAAAGCAATTTTCTTAGTTTAACAAATAGTATAATTAGAAATTGCTTGACATGCCACAAGTGGCACACGTGCTATAGATTGCCAACCTCTTCTTTAAGTTGTGTTACATATACTTTGCTAAATTTTAAAATTTTAGGATTTATTTATATTTTGGTAGTCATTTCTCTGTAAAAGCCATCTCTAATTCTTTGTTTTCCTGTGTAACAAGAATAGATTAAAAATTCTAATTATAAAGTTCAGGGATTTATTACTCAAAAATTTACTTCAAAATTTGAGACAGATGAAATTTTCTTTTAAAAAACCTTTTGAGCCTGGTTTTATGCTTAAAAAATGGTAAATTTATTTTATTTATCTCTTTGTAAAGTAAAGTAAAAAGAACAGTCTTGCTAAAGTGGTGCGTCCTCGGAAGATTGAACCCACCACATCAGCAATGGTTTTGCAGGATTAATCATAAGTCATGGCAAGCACTTGAGATGCTTCTGAGATTTGTTTAATCTGAGAAAAGATCACATATAGTAAAACACCCAGTGAGAATCAACATCTCATTTAGGCATTCAGCTGAGGTTCAAAAGAACTTAGCTTTTCTTTGTATTTTTTAAACAAATACAAAAATGTAATTAATTTCTACTCTATCACCTACTTTTCTTGCACTTCCTACATATGGAATTCCCTTCCGTATACTTGCTTCCACAACAGAGACAATCTCCAAGAATTTAAATGTAAGGTCAACGGTTTCTCTGTTTCCTACTTTGTCTGTTTGTACCTTTATTGGCAAATATACTTTTGCATCAAGATATTTGTGGGGATAAAATTATATTTCTCTCGCACTCTGCATTTTTGTCACACACCTTTGCAGTTTTTTTATCGCACTCTCTGTCTCATTAAGCATTTAAAGGTGACTGTTGTTTTGTGTGTAGATATTTGTGTGGATAGAAATATAATTCTCTCAGTATCTCTTATTGTATCTTTGCCTCTTGCTTTCACAGTCTCCCTCTCTCTTGCTCTCTCTGTCTTCCTCTCTGTTTCTTTCTACATATATAGACGAGTGTCTTTTTGCGTGTAGATATTTTTGTGGGTAGGAATATATTTCTTTTTCTGTCTCCTATGGTATCTTTGCCTCTTGATCTCGCAGTCTCTCTCTCCCTCTTTTGATGTCTTTCTCTCTGTTTCTTTCTACATTTATAGATGAGTGTCTTTTTGTGCGTAGATATTTGTGTGGATAGAAATATAATTCTCTCACTATCTCTTATTGTATCTTTGCCTCTTGTTCTCACAGTCTCTCTCTCTCTCTCTCTCTCTTTCTACTTTCTAAGTGAGTGTCTTTTTGTGTGTAGATATTTGTGTGGATAAAAATATATTTCTCTCTCTTTTTATTATTGTATTTTTGTCTCTTGCTTTCACAGTAGCTCTATCTCTCTTGCTCTCTCTTTCTCTCTCTGTCTCCTTTATTTCTTTCTACATTTATTGATGAGTGTCCTTTTGTATGTAGATATTTGTGCGGATAAAAATATATTTCTCTCTTTATCACTTATTGTATTTTTGCCTGTTGCTCTTATAGACTCTTGTCCTCTCTCTGTCTTCCCTCTCTGTTTCTTTCTACATTTATAGATGTCTTTTTGTGTGTAGATATTTGTGTGGATAAGAATATATTTTTCTCTCTATCTCTGATTGTATCTTTGCTTCTTGCTTTTACAGCTTCTCTCTCTTTCTGTCTCTTTCTTTCTCTGTTTCTTTCTACATTTATAGATGAGTGTCTTTTTGTGTGTAGGTATATGTTTAGATACAAATATGTTTCTCTCTTTGTTTCTGATTGAATCTTTGCCTGTTCTTCTCACAGTCTCTCTCTCTCTCTCTCTCTCTCTCCCTCTTTCTGTCTCTCTCCTTTTCTCCCTCTCTGCTTCTTTCTACATATATAGATTAGTGTCTTTTTGTGTGTAGGTATTTGTGTAGGTATTTGTGTGGATAGAAATATATTTCTCTCTGTCATTGACAGACAAGACAGAATTTACAACACAGAGAGGAGGGGTTTAGATCACAATAATTGCTGAAGTAATCAGTTCAAATATTACTCAAATGACATTTCAATATTACTCCTCAAATACTACTATTCTTTACTTAAAGAGACCATTTCAGCCGATTGAGAGTGCTGCAGGGATGTCAGCCACTCTACAACACTTTCCCAGACCTCGTTCTGCCATGCACTTGCTCAAGCACATCAAGTATGTCTTGTGCTGCTTTCTCTTGTTTCTCTTCTCTTCTATCCATCTTGTGAGTACTAGATTCTAAAGGCCTTCCTTCCTCATTACATGTCCTAGAAACCTCAGTTGTCTCTTCTTGATGCTAAGTAAAAGTTTCCTTTTTATTTGCATCCTCTTCAAAATGTTGTTGTTGCTCCCAGGTTTGGTCTATGGTATCCCCAGTATCCTTCTGTAGGATCATGTTTTCCTCTGTCCCTCTTGCTTCAAATATTGCTTTGAGTTTCTCCTTTATCATTTAGGAGACTGTCCAGCAATTGCTTCTATACAGGAGGACAGATATCATTAACATACATAAAAAGAAAGCTGTCAGTCTAAACTGATGCAAGGATCATATTTAATTAATGATTACTCAGATTTTCTTGTGATAGTTCATGGTGGGAGTGAAAAGTTTCAGACATTCGAAGTCTCACTTATTCTTCTAAAAATATTATTCTGCTTTGCATATGATTCTATTTCTGAAATTTTGGCCGATGTACTACAATGGCTGTAGAATCACTACTTAATGGAGGGGTAAATCAGATGAAAAGAACAAAGGCTGTTGGTTCATTTGAAGGTTAATTCAGTTTGGCAGGCAAATATAACTCAAGTTACTGCCAACTTTTATTTACTTGGACTAGTGCATGAGGTCATTTGGATCAATATAGGAATGACATGGATTGCACTTGCAGTGCCATTTATGTATATATATATATATATATATATATATATATATATATATACACAAGAATCATCAAATACAAATCACGAGTAATGTTAGACGAATTGAACAGAACAAGTCTGAATGTAGCTTGAAAAGTGAGTAGAGGTAAACCAAAAGTGATATTCTCTCTTGCTTTGGGTGGTAGCCAGCCAGGACAAAGAAAAATGCAGACCTTTTGTAAATAATAAAGCAAACTGGGCGCTTTAGCTTTGGTAGGGCAACTATCCCAGAAAAAAGAAAGAAAACTATGAATTCAACAATCAGTTTGATTGATTGACATCTGATATTACAATTTAACCCCCATGTTATATCAAGCCAGAAAATATTTTTTGAGAGAGGAAAAATAATGATTTAATAAAATCAAATGCCCATTTTAAAAACTGTACATCTTTGATAAAGATCGCACATGCCAATCCAGAATGCCTGATTGATTTGTTTTTTACAGCTTATCAAACTTTTTCATGTTATTTAAAGTCAGAAAATGTTTTTAGATTGTTATAATTTTTTGGAAATAGCAACAATTTACTAATCCAAGTTTTACTAATTAACCCATAGCTAGGAAAAAGTGGATGGATTTCTGAAGGGCATATGTGCATAAATGAATATAAAAAACTTAACTAGAATTAGAACTTGGCTCCCCGATGTCCAATTCGAAGCTGTTATCCATTACTCTATCCATATATCTAAGCTTATAGCACCTGGTATTCCCAAGTAGTCACCCATTTAGGAACTGAGTATGCTCAATATTGCTTAACTTGGAATTGTACAAGAACTGGTGTTTCAATGTGATATGGTTCTGTCAAGTTATCTTATCTAAAATACACCCATTTCAGCATGAAAATCATCCAAATGCACACATGAAACATTATCATTGTAACGACCACAAGAAAATGCAACAAATTCTAAATTAATTCTAGACTTCATCAGTTATTATCACCATGAGTGTGTGTGAGACTTTGGGGCTTTCTTCAAACTTGGATTTTTCTTCTCATGAAATGAGCTTTTTTACCTTCTGTCATGTTGTTGCACCATAATAATAATCACTATTGTCCACTCTTATTCAAGGATTCCTGTCTTCTAGCTAATGCCAGTTGCAAATGCTTGCTCGGGCACATTTTGTGTTTGTTCAATATCCACAAAGTTCACCTGTGTTTCGTACGATGTTGAACAGATCTAGTTACAATTTCTTGGGAAGAGCGCATTATCTGGTAATCAACAGTATGAAAAAGAGCAATATGCTTAAACCCTCATTCATGATGGCCAGCACAGCCATCAACAGCTCCCAAAGGGTCCTATCTACTAATTTTGCTCACAAGGTTTGGCTCAAGCTATGGTTTTCAGGTACTTTCCAAAGGTTCCACATGCTGAGATCACCTCCACCAGACCAATAACATTAAGAAGTCGCCTTTCTGACAAATCACCCATGGTGAGATTTGTCAGCTTTGCACTGAGTTGGAACAACCAAAGAGAAAGCTTGTTCAATACACTGTTTGAAAAACCCATGTTCACTGAGTATCTTCTCAAATGTGAGTATTTTATGGATAGTTTAAATAGTCTATGAAAGTTAACAGGTTGGTTATTTGTGACTATTTTAGGTGCAGGTGCAAAGAAAATATAAGCATGCAATAATTCAAATTTCTACTATGGACATTTATTCTTTCTGTGATGACAGTGTTGAAACAAAGTTCTCAATCTCTCTTGAGTATGCCTGTTCTCTTTCTGGTCCAGAAATTCGGCCAAGTAAGTGCAAATATTGTATACATGATTGAGCTCAAGTCAACCTTGTGCAGAGTTGGAACAACCAAAAAAAAAGGTCCGACCTAATTATTGTCGGAAAATTAAACATTCTTTTGGGTCATCCATTTTTTTTTTTAACCAGAAGTTAGTGTAAGTTAATATAAGTATTATGGTTCCCTTCTATGAAGAATGGACTCTTCCTCTTACTATATATAATTACGTGCAATACTTCCAGTTGCAGTTAGAAAGGCTGTTAACTGTAGTTAAGGACAGCTTGTACACAGTTAAAACCAGCTATAATTCACCCAATAAGTAGTATAACTGTACCGTTCAGACTTACTTGTTTCTATTACTGAGTATTAACACTTAGTTTGTACATATATTCTTGTTATACTAATACATTGATTTGAGCCTACCTTCTGTGTTCCATGTCTTATTTCTGGCCAAACCACTCACTAAAACTTTGTGGCAAAGTTTCCCCACAACAATTCCACAACAAATTGGTGACAAAGATTTGCATTAAGATTTTGCCACAACAAATTGGTGACAAAGATCCACAACAGTAAGCATCATTTCTATGGTCATGCTCAAGTCAGTAAAGTTTAATTTTTACAATTCATTACAAATTTCAACATTTTATAATAATGATTCTTACACATTACTGCTCAGATAAATATGCATTTCTTTAACTATATGTATATTTGACCTAACCAAAGAACCCTTTAAAAAAAGAGCCCAATGTTTTGTCACTGATTAGATTTTGTAAAATGTGTCAGTTCAACACCTTTTCATATATATATATATTTTGGCACAGGCGGTAAGACTGGCAAAATTCGCAATAACTATATATTGACATTGTGAAGTTTTAATTATAATAATAATAGACATTGCGATCAAAGACCACAAAAACAGAATGTGCCTTCTTATTGACCTGTTAATCCCTGTAGACTATAATGTATCTTTGAAGATTTTCAAAAAAAATTTCAAAATAAAAGGATCTTGAAGTGGAAGTCTAAAACATATGGTATGTGAGGACATCAATCAGGACATCAATCCACTGTACCACAACGCACATCAGGATGTGCGTTGTGGTACAGTGGATATCGGCTCGAAACGAGAAGCTGGGGAGCCAAGTTCGAATTCCAGTTGAATCCATTGTATTCACTTACGCGCAAATAAGGGAAAGGTATTAATCCGTCTCTTCCTTCCAGTTATGGGTTAAATAGCAGAACAGTTTGGGTTCTATAGCCTTGGTCAGCAACCAGTCTACTGCAGAAAGCAATGGCAACCTACTGTGGGATAATCTTCTGCCCAGTCAGTCATGTCTCTTTCGAGACATGATCGCCCAAGCATGTATCACGTATGGCACTTAACTAACTGACTGACTGAGGACATCAATAATTCCAGTTGTAGTTTGAGTTCTCAGTCTGACTGGAAAAGTTTTGGATAGACTCCTTGTAAAGATACCTGGTGGCCTATGCCCTAAAGAAAGCTTCTTCTATATGCCATTGTAACAAAGCCATTCATTGTTCTTGTAGGCAGCATGTATCATGTTTGTTAACTTCCCCCTATGCCAGACTTAATGAATTCCATCACATTTGAAGGTTCAGAGAGTTGAACAATAACTGTAAGATAAAAATCTCACTTATTTGTATGATAATAATGACGATCTTTATTAATTTGTTACATCAAGTAATGTAGTCATCAGTTTTTGCTGTGAAATAATATTTGTTAAGAGTTCAATTTCTTGAGTTTAAGAAGAAATGTTAAGTTGTTACTTATTTTACATGCACAGTTGAATAGTCATTTTTCAATGTTCTTATTTTCTACTTATGCTTTGAAAAGGAGTGTTCTTTAAAGCTAACACATGACACGCACAGCTGGACATCATGTGAGCATCTGTCTATTTTTTTTAATTTTTTCTTAAACTTTCAAAACTGCATTTCCACTGTTAAATAATGTAAAGTTAATGGTAGAAGAAAATTGTTTTATATATAGTGCCTCACTAATAGCTCCTATTTAAAAATACAAAAATTACATTACAGTCAAAATATAATGGCGAAAACAGCAACATCAAAAAAATACAAGGTAACCAAAAATGTTCTGTCTGTTTTTAAAGAAAAAAAAAAGAAAACGCTTCCCAGTATGTGTAACTTATATTTAGTCTTTGAAATATAATCCTCATTGGCATCCAGTACCTTCTGCCAATGTGTCTCCAGCTGTTCAATACCCTTGCAGTAGAACTCTGGGGGATTTGATGTGAAGAAGTCCATCAATGGTGAAAGATTTCCCATGAAGATGATTATCTAGGGAGTGAAAGAGGTGGTAATCAGATGGCACAAGGTCAGGTGAATAAGGTGGATGACACAAAGTCTCCAAGTTGCTGAATGGTATCCCTGACCGCTCGTGTGACATGCAGCCTGGCGTTGCCATGGAGGAAAAGCACACCTTTGGGATTCACCAGTGCTGGCTCCTGGCACAATGTCTGTTGCACACGTTTCAATTGCTGCGAGTAAAGGTCTCCAGTGAGCGTTTGGCCTGTTGGGAGCAGTTCATAATGAATCACTTGACAACCTGTCCAATAGACACAAAGCATAATGTTGCATGGGTGAATTGGTGGTCTTGCGGTGTGAGAGACAGGATCCTGAGTAAACAACTAATGTTTGGAATGCTTGGGAGTTTTGTACAGAACCCACTTTTCATCAATGGTAAGCACTTGATTGAATAAGGATGTGGTATGGTGGCGAGAAAGCAGCAATACGCAGGCTGCCACTCATTGTCCCTTGTGAACCTCTAACAGCGTTTGCGGAACCCACTTGCTCAGTTTGTACATCTTACCTAGGCAGTGCAAGTGAAGTCTAACTGTTTCATTGGAAACATTGAACTGCCTTACAAGTTCACCACACGTTAGACTACTGCCCTCTTCAATGGCCGCCTTCAGGACTCCGTCATTCCAGACCTGTGGTTGTTCACTGTGAGGCTCATCATGGAGATACAAATCTCCCGACTTTAATTTTCTTAACTAACGCCTTGCAGTACGTTCATCCACAGCACTATCCCTAAATGCTTGACATATGCAGTGACTTGATGCAGCTGCTGATAAGCCCACTTTGATGTCATAAAGCAAACAGCCCTGAACAAGATCTCTAGACACTTCCATTCTTCTCACAGCTGTCTGGCTTATAACTGATGGCCGGGCACAGTGCGCATGTTTTTTTATAAAATCTGATGTTCCTACTTCCGGCTGTTCAAATTTGGAAACAATTGCTACATGCATTTTGCATATATTTCAACTTCATTCAATAACTAATCAAAAACAGACAGAACTTTTTTGGTTACCTTGTAATATCCTTAAAAATGGCCAGTGAAATAGCTGAAAGCGTTTGAAAAATCAAAAATTATAGAAATATTTTACACTCCTTATCTTCAGCAAAAATGAAACATGTAAGAATACTGGAAAAATTAAATAAAAGAATTGATTAAACCTTTCTTGGTCATTTTTAATAAAACATGTTTGAAAGAATGATTGCTACCAAAATATATATAAATTGAATAGTAGTAAACTTTTGTGCATTGATTCTTTATTCATCCCTTTCTTCTTTCTCTTGCCAGACATCCATAAGAAAGGAAAAAATTATAGGTAAGAGAGAGGGTGACAGAGTTAGTACATATAGTCTGATTTTTTTGAAGGCCCAAATAGATGATTCATGACCATTATGCAAATATTCTTTCTTTTGTTTGTTGAATGAGGAAAGAATAGAGAAAGAGTAAGAAATGCATCCAGTCAGTACTCTCTTGGTCTCTTTCTCTCCTTCTTCCACTTTTCATCCCAAAACTCTTCCTTCCGTTTCTGTCCCAAGATGCCTCTAGAATTGCCCAGGGTCTTTTTGGAAAACCTAGATTTCTCTTGATATATTGCAAATCGGAAGTCCTTTATTTATTTATATATCCCATGTTTCCCATTAAATAACAGGAAATCCTTTATTTATTTTTATAATTTTTTTATCCCATATTACCTATCACATAACACCATTCTCCTTCAGGATGTAGGCATGCACGGCCTTCCACATCTCCCTATCCCTTCTAGCTCTTAAAAATCTCTCTCCTGTTACCCATTCCAAACTCTGCTCAAACCCACCTAAAGAAATAAAAAAAATATTATGCTTACAAGTACAGCTTAGACTTTATAAAGAACTTTACCTGTGTAAAATATGTGTAATCTTAGGGTTTGTTTTTTTTTAACAAAATTATTGAAGGGAAAATGTCATGATGGCATTTCTGAGCTTAGGTCTCTGGTTGGACCCCAGAAAGAAATGCATATACACCAGAAATCAAAAGAAATGAAACAACAATAATAATAATAATACTGATGTTAATATTAATCGCCCGGTTCTCACTCCACCCATGTCTTTTGAACAGGTGAAGAGGCTCATCCCTTGTTTCCTGTTTAGGATGTGGTTCCCAGCTTTCTTTTTTTTTTCCAATCTTCTTTCACTTTTTTTTCTTTTTTTTTTTTCGATTGGAGTAGATAGACTAAACTATCGCCCGGTTCACACTCCACCCACATCTATTGAACAGGTGAAGAGGCTCATCCCTTGTTCCCTGGTTAGGATGTGTTTTCCGGCTTTCTCTTTTCCAATCTTTTCACTCCTTCTTCTTTTTTTTCAATTGGAGTAGATAGACTAAACTATCGCCCGGTTCACACTCCACCCACGTCTTTTGAACAGGTGAAGAGACTCATCCCTTGTTTCCTGTTTAGGATTATGGTTCCCAGCTTTCTTTTTTTTTTTTTGCCAATCTTCTTTCACTTTATTTCTCTTTTTTTCTTTCTCAATTGGAGTAGATAAACTAAACTATTGCCCAGTTCACACTCCACCCATTGAACTATTGCCCGGTTCACACTCTTCACCCATTGAACGGGTGAAGAGGCTCATCTTTTGTTCCCTGTTTAGGATGTGGTTTCCGGCTTTCTCTTTTCTAATCATTTTACTCTTAAGTAGCCCCATGCACATCAGTAGCGTTACCGCCTTGCTTGGGGTGATATGATTAAAAAAAAAAGAAAAATTCTTCATGAAATTCTGATCAAAAACATAAAAACAGTTATATAAAAAGAATGAATTCCATGCCATCATTATTAGTAGTTTGAATAAATGGATGGTAGTACAAGCACTGGGATGGGAAAACATAACATATAACTATAAAGGATAGAAAGTTGTGGAGAGCCATACTTTTTTATTACTTTCAGTGAGTTAAGTGCTATACTTGAAACATGTTTGGGTGATCATGTCCTGAATGAGACATGACTGACTGGGCAGAATATTTTTTGCAGTAGGTTACCATTACTTTCTGTGGTAGACTGCTTGCCAGCCAAGGCTATAAAACCCAATCTGTTCTGCTATTTAGCCCATAGTTGGAGGGATAAGAGATGGATTAATACTTTTGCTAAGGATATTTATGTGTAAGTGAATACAAGGAATTCAACTGGAATTTGAACATGGCTCTCCGATCTCTTGTTTTGATCCAATATCCACTGCTCCACAACACACATCCACTCAAAACATTACTCTATCAAAAAGATAGAAATAATACAATTTTGTAGGAATAATAATTCTAGATTCACTAAAGCAAATAAAGCATAGTTTGAATATCACTATGATCGATTTGTCAGGAATAGTGGTCTGGAGAAGGTAATCCCAGCATGCATCACTTTTGGAAATGGTTTGAAAACCCATACCATGTATTGACCCAAGCCTTGTTTGCAAAATTGAGTCGACAGAAGTCTTGGGAGTCATTGATGGTTGTATTAGCATATGGGGTGATACCATTTTGAATAAAATGGTTAAATGCAATTTCATTTGTTATCTAATGTCCTCCTGATTATTCTTTCCCTTTCCACTCATTATTACTGTTTCTGTTCCGAATTCTTCCCCACCCTGTAACCCCTTGTGTCTTAGTGGCTTTACTTCCTTGCTTGGGGTGATACCTATTTAAATGAAAAGGTTAAAGGCAATGTCATTTGCTATCTAATGTCCTCCTGATTATTCTTTCCCTTTCCATTCAATATTATTGTTTCTGTTCCTAATTCTTCCTCACCCTGTAACCCCTTGTGTCTTAGTGGCTTTACTTCCTTGCTTGGGGTGATACCTATTTAAATGAAGAGGTTAAAGGCAATGTCATTTGCTATCTAATGTCCTCCTGATTATTCTTTTCTCTTTGAGCATTCTAGCCCTGTTTAGACTGTTGATCATGCCAGATAACGCACTCTTTTCAGGAACTGTAACTAGTTCTGCTCAATGAAATCACAATAGATAGGTTCTGTGAATGTTGAACAAACACAAATATACCTGAGTAAGTGTTTGCAACAGGGATTAGCTAGTTGCCCCAGTAAACAGGCAACCTCGGATATGAGTGAGCAGCCATTATTATTATTGTTTTGTAGGCAGCAGTAGTTAAACTATTATCAAAAAAGCTATCAGTAGAATTATTTGTGGTTATTTGTAACTATAGTATTATGTTGTTAACTTTTAAAACATTTTAATTATTTATTACCTGAAGTCGTCTTTATTTATTTTTCATATTAACACATGGACTATTGTCGTCATCCTTGTTGTTGTTATCATAACAGATCAACCATTGAACCCTTCTGATCATCCTCGGGTGTATCTTCCCTGAACTCTGTTCTGCTAACCAAGCTCATTAGATGGGTTATGCACTGTTTTCCTCTGTCTGTCTTATTTTCGATATTTAATTGTTCAATTATGGAATCGAAAGGGTTAGAAGTTCATCTCTCTAACTGGATAATTGGTAAGTTTTCTTTTAGAAAATATTGATTTCAAATTAGGAAAATCTCTTTAAGAAATCAATCTGCTGTGTGTAAAATTCATGATACCAATAGGTAGCAAAAATCTGCTCACATATATTAGACATATGTACAGATATAAGCTTGTTTGTTCATTTCACTGTGTCTAAGGATATTTTGCTTTAAGAAAAATTCTGAATTTAAAACTAGGACAGATGAAATTTTGCACAGTAAGTTAGGCTATCAAAATCCACAATCACTACATATTAGTACTGTGAACTTTTAATTTATTGATAATAACAATAATAATAATAATAATGATGATAATATCAGGTTATATATATATACGTGTGTGTGTGTGTATATATATATATTTATATATAGGCTTTATTAAAAATGGCACATATGGTATTATCATTAAGTTTTTTTTATAATTTTTCATGTGTTCATATTTTTTTTTTCTTTTTGGAACTCAAATTATATAACAATTGTCCAAAGGTTTTGTACTTTCAAGCATTTTGGCTATACTTTTAGCAAGAATTATATATATATATATATATATATATATATATATATATTGTATATTTGGCAGCAATCTCTCTTTTATGCAGGTTTCATTAAAAATGACAGACAAGATAGTATGGTTAAGTTTTTTATCTAATTCTTCATGTGATCTTATGATTTTTTTCTCTTGAAATAAATCATATAAAAAATGTCCAAATGTTTTGTTTATCTGAGCACTTTCAGTTATACTTTTAACCATTTTCAAGGATGAATTTTATTTTACATGTAGCAGAATGTAAGTTGCATTATGTATAATGGGGAGTAATGGTATGTATTATGTACTGAACACAGTAAGCATGTTGTTAGTGTATTCATAGTTGATGTCATTGACTGTTGGGTTTTGCTTTTTTATCAGTAAAGCCTTCATTATTTTTAGTCCTTTTTTGCACATGTATGATGCTATGATAATTGTGTTGTGAACAAGTATGTTATGGATAGGGTTTGGTAGGTCTCTGTGTGTGCTTAAATTATATTGAATTGAGCTCTGTTCAGAGAGATGCAGTGTGAGACTTCAAGTCAGTTTTGTAGTTGTATGGCTGATAGAATTAAAAACACAGTTCTTCAAGGAACATGTGAATTGATAAATAATATTGGTTCATTTTAGTTTGAATCTTGTTGGCAAATTGTTATTTTTGATGATGAAGTGATGGAGTTCTACAAAAACCAAATTAATAGTAATTATAAACAGGACGAATCTTCACTTCAAGACATCATCTGAAAATATTCAACTCCTGTTAACTTAAACAAAAAATAAATTAATCATCTGTTTAAAAATTTAAAACACCTAACCTCATATTTATGAATTTAGGCAGCAGTCCTTCTATTATTCATTTTTTATTCAAACCAACTAAAAAGATACTGTGACTTAGTTTTTATTCATTTTTCCTTGTATTCATCACTGTTTTCTTTTCTGGACATAAAAGGTTAGTACCTTTACAATAAAGAAAGTATAATGTGGACACCTAGATAATCATAAAAG
Organism: Ascarosepion bandense; assembly: GCA_037127315.1. Classification (NCBI taxonomy): domain Eukaryota; kingdom Metazoa; phylum Mollusca; class Cephalopoda; order Sepiida; family Sepiidae; genus Ascarosepion; species Ascarosepion bandense. The sequence goes on from JBBBDQ010001294.1 coordinate 88,553, forward strand.
GTAGTAATATGTGTATTGTCATGTTTATATTTGTTACACACACACACATACATAGATACAGGTTAGAATTCTGTTGGTGGACATATATTTTCCTTCGAAGATTTCTCAATTATTCAGGCCAGTAGATGTAAATAAGTATACTGTTTAATAATATTAAAAAAAAATAGACCATCTGCTCAAATATGAGTATCCATTGAAAATAATGTTTAAACAAATAAATTAAAATTATATCAGATTTAATCCATTTCATAATGGATTTTGTAAATTTTTGTAAATATTTATATATAATTAATATATACTTGGGAAGCAATTTTTTTAAAAACATTTTTCATTAAATACGGCCAAAGATTTCATTCATATTCCATTAAGTTTTTCCAGCATCTAAACATTTTTTTGTTTTGTTGGAGATTAGGAATATAAAAATTGTTCATAATTTTTATCATCCTATCACCCACTTCTATAGCCATTTTCAAGGCTGTCAAATTTTTTCAAAGTCTCTGCTTTGTTATTATTTTCCTCATGTTTTGACTGTCACATAGTAAATTATTTTCAATTGTTTTTGAAAAAGTTGCATTCATTCAATGCTCTCCCATGACATGCATAACTGGAAATTATGTGAGCATTTTTCTTTTTAAAAAAACTTTCAATACTACATTTCTACTAATAAATAATGTAAGGTTGAAGGTTGGAGAAACTTTCTTTGATATAAATTCTTCTTCTTCTTCTATGTGCCCTGTCCCTTCAGGACGTAGGCGATCATGGATCTCCACGTCTCCCTATCCCTTGTGGCTCTTAGTATGTTTGCTCCTGTTGCTCCTGGCAACCCCCGTTCCGTCATCCACCTGATCAGTCCCTGCAAATATGTTATCCGCTGCCTTCCTCTGTCTCTCCTTCCTTCTATCTGTCCAGTCAGTATCAGGTTCTCCAGGCTCTCCTTCCTCATTGCATGTCCCAGGAACTTCAGTTGTCTCTTCCTGATGCTCAGCATCAATTTCCTTTTTGTTGCCATTCTTTCTAACACTTCGTCGTTGCTTGTATGCTCAGTCCACGATATCCGTAGCATCCTTCTGTAGAACCACATTTCGGCCACTTCCAGTTTTGTCCTCATTTTCGATGATATTGTCCAGCATTCACAGCCGTATATAAATTACCTTTCTTAATAGTGAAATGTTCTTGATATTGTGATTTATATAGAAAATGTTGTTTTCCTAAAGTGTTCTTGTAAATTATGCGTCAGTAAATGTGTTTTTATGGCACTTTGACTTGATAAGTGATATGTAAGGTGTCAACTCAAAGTAGTGTGTCTGATATAGGTAATTGATTTGTGACAAAAAAAAAATTATATATCAATTTACAATTGAGTTAGGCTGATGTAAGTTCAAGTTCTCTGCTAACAGTTTCTTTTCTTGCACTTCTCACTTTTGGAACTCTCTTCCAGCTCCATGCTTTCTAGCCAACTATAGTCTCTAAAAATCTAAATGCAATGTTAATCATTTTTTATTCTTCATCTGATTTCTCTTTTCTATTCCCGTTCATTAGTAAAGTTTCTGTTCCTACTCGAGCCACAAAATTAGCAACTAGGTCCCAAACTTTAACTGTGAAACCAATAAAATGTATATGCAAATTCTACTCCAGCAGCATTTTTTCTCACACTTCTCACCTGTGGAATTCCTTTCTGTTTACTTGCTTCCTCGACAGCTACAATCTCCAAGAACTTAAATGTAAAGTCAATAGTCATCTCCTATCTCACTAACTTGCATCCTCTCTCTCTCATGCTCTTTTCTCCATCCACTCCAGTCTCATCAGTATTCTCATCCTTCTCTTACCCACTTCCTGACACCCCCTATAACCTGTCACTCTTTCTCATAACTTTCCTTCTATGTTACTCTCTGCGCACCAGTGGTAGTAAACTGCCTTGCTTGAGACGTTATGATTATAAAAAAAAAATTCTTCCACAATTAATAAACCCTTGTGTTTTAGTGGTTTTATTGCCTTTCTTGGGGTGAAATCAATTAAAAAATTAAAAAAATGATATTGTTTTTGTTGTGTATACATTAATGCATTTGTTACAAGCCAATTATATGTAAAATTGTTCTTTTTCTGGATAAATATAAAGCAGACACGTTATCTCTCCAGAATCTGTGTTACATATAGTCTACCATTCATTGATGCTTAGAATATTGCTGCCATATACTGGCTCATTCTCCTGAAATATATCTAGAGGTGCTTGATAAAATCCAAAGAAGAATCAGCAATATTATTAGTCCTGATCTGGCATCTCAGCTTCAGTCACTTTCCCACTTTCCAAAAGTTTGCCACCCTTTGTCTTTATTATAAATACTTTCGTGGTAATCGTTCAGACGAGCTCTTCACTGTGGTGTCTAGAAATATACCTTAACCCTAAAATCATGTAATTCCACATTTAATAATGAATGTAATAACTTTACATTGATTTCCTTACATCAAAATTGTGTTTTTATATTAACAAAACACTTTAAGACAATTATTGTTTTAATTTCAGTATCATCGCATTCAAACAATATAGTGGCTACATATTTGTTCAATACTTATTTAAAATGACACAAACTGACATTTCCTGTCATCTCGCCAAAATGTTGCACTTTAATGTCTCAATATTTATTGATCTACACCCACAAATCTTCTAAGATATAATGTCCCACATCACTTCAATCAACTAATATGGCAGCATTTTTTTTAATTTCTTTTTATTGTTTTATTTTTTTTATTTAAAACTTCCTTATCAATACATATATAACCCTGTAACTGAACTACATTTTATTTCCTGATGATGGTGCATTTAGCACTGAAACTTGATAGATTTTGAGTTGCAGTATGTTGTTATTATAACAATAATAATAACTATGTATCTATAAATGATCTACATCTGTATTGAACCTGTTGTATTGAGTACTTTATAATAATTAAATTGTTGAATATATATCCATTAGTTTAAACCACTTATATATATATATATATATTCCCTCCTGTCATACTTAGGTGTTTGAATCATTTTCCTTTTCTTATGTCTTAATGTAAGACTAGCAGTATAGCCCGGCATTGCTCGGGTGTAATGAAAGCTTTAAAACTAATCCATGGTCTAGAAGCTCAGACTCTTTGGATGTTGGCATGAAAGACTAAAAAGCAATAGTTGTTTCCAGTTAAAGCGAAACCATAGACTGAATGAAAAATGAATGGATGTAAGTCAAATTTTGATTTCCTGGTATCAATATCAAATAAGTTTTTTTGTTGTAAACTGAATTTTGAAGATTAAATAAGTCCTCTGAGTAAATGGTATCATGGCTGAGACTAAGAAATACAATTATGCCTACTTAGAGTCAAATCCGAAGCAAAAACTAAAATAAAAGAGCTGAAAAAAATACAGACATACAGGCAGATAAACAGACACACACACAAACATCTTTTCTTTGATATATATATATTATTGATTTTCTGCACTATTGTAAGAACTACAACCTTGAAACTTCTGAATATCATTTCTTATGTCTTTGTCTATGAGTGTATCAAATTTGATTAAAATCGGACCACTACTTCTATAACCCGATGTTTTGATTATTGATTTTTGATATTTATTGGGGGTACCTCGACACCTAGCTAAGAACACTTGTGGACACTTATAGTACAACTGTGAAAATTTTCAAGAAAATCAGTTCAGCCGTTTCAGAGTCTATAGTAACGGGGACACACACACACACAGACAAAGTTCCTTTTATATATAAGTTTAGATACCCAATACCAAGTACATCAAGATATACACTACTGGCTATAATTAATAGGCAACCCCAGTTTTTTAAAAGAAATGATGCATTTCATACTATTTTTTAGTATTTATTGCCAAGTAAATAATTCTAAATGAAAATAGAATGGTTCTTTTGTTATTATTACTTTGCAAAATTTACAAGGCAAGGAAGCAAAGATAAATTTGTCCAAATCACTCTAAATTTTCTTCATTCTTTCATTAATGAAACTGCAATATAGGTAATTATTAAATATTTATAAATTCATTTGATGCACATGTTATTGTGCAATATTACCAAAAGAACCATTCTATTTTCATTTACAATTATTTACTTGGCAATAAATACTAAAAAATAGTATGAAATACATCATTTTTTAAAACACTGGGGTGGCCTAATGATTATGGCTGTAGTGTAAGTTGCCCTCATTTTAGATGGTGTAACGATATAAATATTTTGCTGTCATTTTTAAGAGTGTGAGATCACTCGTATATGTATATTATATATATATGTGTGTGCATGTGTATGTGTGTGTGAATTCTGAAATGTTTCCACATCTTAAATGCTGACCAAAAAGATAAGGATAAATATAATTGTTTTTTAAAGGATTTTTAGTTAAACAAAGAAATTTTCACTTAAACTATATACACACACACACACACACACACACATAATGTGTGTGTGTGTGTGTGTGTGTGTGTGTGTGTGTGCACGTATGTATCAGGAAAATACCATGGCAAATTTTGCAAAGAGCTTGTATATATTTTTATGTCCCTGTTGTATGCTCATGAAGTCTACTATTGAACGTTCTAAGTAGATTATTTTTCAGGTTATTTATGTGTAAATTCATTGAGGCATTTCATTTATATTAGACATCCAAGGTCTTCAAACTGAGGATGAAAGTTAGCCAAATAATAATTCCCTGACTTTGATCTTTAAATCTCATAAGGAGAATTTTGATCAGCAGACCAAAAGTAACATGCACCAAGAAGCCGCTCTTCCTACCAGATTTTTTCTTCTTTTTTTTTTCTGTTACAATCATTTAATGTTTCAGGTAAATCAGAAAAAAAAAACGAATTCAACCAAGAAAATACTATATATAAGTAAGTGTGTGTGTGTTTAAAATTCAGATATAAATAAAAAAACATCGTAAAAAGACAATATGAATAAAGACAAAAAGAAAAGCTATTCTTTACCGACATGTTTTGTCCTCTGATGGACTTTATCAAAGCAAGTGTGACATTTGCTTTGATAAAGTCCATCAGATGATGAAACACATCGGTAAAGAATAGTTGTTTTTCAATATATATAGAGACAATAAGAAAAACTATATATATATATATATATATATATATGAGAAAATGATATATAAAGGCATTATATATTAAGAACAGTTATATGTCAAGGACGATATATTTTTATATATTGAGAATGATTTAGTCTGATGATTTACTATGGGACCAAGCACATCACAAAAACTTTTACACCTTGTCATACATCTTTCTCCGAATATATATATATATATATATATATATATATATATGTGGGGGGGGGAATGATGCATATATATTTTATATATCGAAAAAAATTATATATCAAGGATGCTAGAGTTTCATTTATCAAGATGATTTAGTCTAGTGAAAGACCAAACACATCACTCGAAAGCTTTTCAACTTTGTCATAATTTTTCCCCTATTATATATAAGAGAAAATGATATATAACAATTTTACATATAAAGAACAATTATCTATCGAGGATGATATATTTTATATCTTAAGAACAATTTAATCTTGTGAAGTCTGAGCATATTACACAAGAACTTTTTTACTTTTTCATAATTCTTTTCCCTAATATATATATATATATAAATATATATATATATATGATTAAAATAGGTTTAAACTATGCTATATATTGTTAAAAGTGCTCAATAACAGGGATATCAGTCAGTTAAGTGATATTCGTGATTACTTTCTGTGGTAGACTGGTTGCCAGCCAAGGCTATGCAACACAATATGTTCAGTTATTCAATCTATAACTGGATAGAAGACATGGATTGATATCTTTTCCAAGGGTATTTGCATGTAAGTGAATGCAAGGAATTTAACTGGAATTCAAACTTGGCTCCTTGATTTCTTATTCCGATCTGATATCCACTGCACCACAACACACATCAAACAGGGATATAGAATGTTTAAATATAAAAGTGGACACAGAAATCATTCACAATTATTACAAAATAATATGATACCACCCTGAGTGGCAACTGTCTGTTTCGTATTGAACTCTGTCTTCAAGTTAGTTGTTATGCTGCATGGTGGTCTGACTATTTATATATGCTGGTCAATGGTGCTTTATGAGTAGCAAGGTCAGATATTTCTAGTTTATTGTATTATTCTAGCAGTTATTGAGTAAACAGCAATAGTTATTTTTCAAATTGTTATCAAAAAAGCTATTAGTAGAAATATTTGTGGACCAGAGTGTAGTCATTTGTAACCAGGTTGTTAATTAACTTTTAACCCATTTAATCATTATTTATTACTTGAAGTAGTCTTTATTTATTTACATGTGCACTATTGCCATCATCTACAATGTTTCAACTGTTGTACCCTTTTGACGTGCATTGTGCATTGTGGGTCCAGTGGATATTGGCTCGGAATGAGAACGTCCAGTGGGTTGTGGATCCAGTGGATATTGGCTCAGAACGTGCTTTTGATGTGCGATGTGCGTTGTGGTCCAGGGGATATTGGCTCGGAACAAGAACTCGGGGAGCCGAGTTCGAATTCCAGTTGAATTCATTGCATTCACTTATGCGCAAATACCCTTGGGAAAGGTATTAATCCGTCTCTTCCTTCCAGTTATGGGTTAAATAACAGGACAGATTGGGTTCTATAGCCTTGGCTGGCAATCAGTCTACTGCAGAAAGCGATGGCAACCTACTGTGGGATAATCTTCTGCCCAGTCAGTCATGTCTCTTTTGAGACATGATCGCCCAAGCGTGTTTCACGTATGGCACTTAACTGACTGACTGACCCTTTTGACTGTCATCACATGTATATTGATCCAGGTAAACTACAGGGATGAAGGCATGCTAGAGTAATGGATAGCAGCTTGAATTGAGGAACCAGAGAGCTGCGTTTGAGTTATATGCCCTATGTGGCTGAGCAAGGAAGTTATATCAGATCTTGCAATGGTTTCCCCTAGGAAATGCAAGCTTGAATCTTGCCAGAGGACTCATATTTTCCTTACATAAGTTCTCAATCATTCAGGCCAGTAGATGTAAATAAATATATTTTATTTTTTTATTTATTTATTTTTAATTGATTCACCCCAACTAAAGCAGCGCTGCGACTGATATGCAGGGGGTTACAATAGAGAAAAGCAAAAAGAAAAAGGAAGAAAAATAGAGGGGTGTCTGAGAAAGGATAACAGAAAGATGGGAATCAAGGGGATAAAAGTTGGCAACTGATGTTGCCTTTAAATTTTGGAGATTGTAGCTACCAGGGAAGCAAGTGTATAAAAGGGAATTCCACAGGTGAGAAGTGCAAGGAAAGAAACTGAGAGGAGAACATATGGTTAATTATAAAAAAAAAACTGTGCATCTACTCAAATATGAATATCCAATAAACATCATGTTTAAACAAATAAGTATTATATATATATATATATGAGTGTGTGTGTGTGTGTGTGTGTGTGTGTGTGTGTGTGTGTAATGTTTAGTTGTACTAGTATTTAGAGCCAAGATTGTTGTTTTTCAATGGTTTAACAGTAAAAATATATTTTGCCAAGCAGGTTTATTATTGTAAAGTGCTCAATATTGATATTAAGAAGTACACAGAGCATTGATATTTACAAAGAGTTTATCTCTTTAATAGAGCAGATTTATGCAGACTTTAAAGTTTCGTCAAAACACCATTATGCTGTTCTCACTTGTCAGGGTTAAGTGAGAATGTCATAATGGTGTCCCCATGAAACTTCAAAGTCTGCAAGAATCTGCACTATTAAAGTGATAAACACTTTGTATATATATATATATATATATATATATATATATATATATATATAATCAGATTTTGATCATAATTAAAATAGACCAGTACTCAGTTGTATTATTAACATTTATATTGTAGAGTTTTTGAACATTTTTCATTTGGAAACGAGTTATTTCCACATCCTAGGTTTCAAACTTTCGGTATTTTCAGGTAATTTATAATTGATTTTCCAACATATTTTCAAATGTACAATAGGGTTTTTTATAAATGCAGGACTGTAATTTTTGAACAACCAAAAATTTTCAAAATTAGGGAGAAGTTACGTAAGGATCTTAAAACACTTTCATCCAGGCTTGTATGATCCTATATATATATATATATATATATAATGTATCAAGGCAGCAGATAATTTTCTAAACATAAATTGTTAAATATAACATACAATGAATGTCTCTTATGTTTAACCATGACCCATTCTAAACATTGTATTTTGGCTTTAATTCCAGGTAGAAATAAAGACAAAAATTGTGCAACATTTAGATATTTTTTGTTATGGTGGTTCTAAGTTTTCTGCTTGCATGAGCCATTTTCAGAGTGGTTACAGGGATGTTAACATAAAGACATCCACCACCAAAGATGATATTATCTTGTATTGATATAAAACATTGCTATGCAATGATAGCAGCCACCAAATAGCAGACACAGGTTGTAAATTAGTAATGCAGTTTTATGATGTCACACTAAGTGAGAGACTGAAATGTTAACAGAACTAATTGTCTAAATGCTATGTACTGTGTTTTGACGAGATTGAAATGTGATTTTATTGAGTTTTATTTGCTTTGATTTAATGTAGATGGTCTCCAATATCTGTAGGTTATTTTTACTGTGTGTATATGTGATTATTATTGTGCTATCAACTAAAAGCTGTTGAATATTATATACATAGCTATGTTTTTCTAAGAAATGTTGTTTAACTGAACTATAACCAGAAAGGTGGCATGTAAGGTGGCAGGTGAATCAATGAGAGAACATGGTGGTAGCAAAACCAATATATTTAGTGGGTCTATTATTAGTATCAAAGATACAATCTCTGAACAGCATGTAAATTGATACACTACATTGGTTTTCTGTAGACGATTTAGCCATGTGGTTGTAGGATTATTAGAGACTATGAGGTCAATTGTTTTAAATTTTTTATAATATATGATGTGCATAATTTCTATATTATTATTAATTGATTAAATATTGCTACATATTATGTTTTTGAATGTTGTTTCATCATATTTATAATTATTATGCATTTGGTTGCAATAGTATAAGTTAATAGTGCTATGTTTATTTTGACATACACAATTATTATTAATATTATCAATATTATTAAAAGTATTATTAAGTTTATTGTGATACATTTTAATTTTTTAATCAATGACAGAGTTAGGAAATTCATTGTTAACAATTGTTTGTTTAATGTTGTATAATTCTTTATAGAATATAACTTTAGAAGATATAATTTGTGTGTGTTGAATTGTTTTTGTATAACAGCTAACTTATATCATTGAGAGCATTCACTATTATAATTAAGAAGACATGAGTTTATGCTAGTTGGTTTCCTATATAGAGAAGTAGTCAATCTATGTGTGCTGGAATCAATAAATATATAAAAAAATAGAATTTTATTATTAATATTAAGTTCTAATGTAAATTTTGGTGCAGAGTGACTTTCAAATTTTTGTTTAAAATGTTTCATTTGATCAATACGTTTAGCTAAAATGAAAATGTCATTTATGTATATACTGGTAGAGTAGAAGTTGTGGTTACACTTGATCTTTTTCACAGTATGGGACTTTTAGCCAGTCTAGTAACTTAAATTTGTATAGAGGAGGGGCACCAATAATCTAAGCTCATCAGAGCAGAATCTGTGAAAGTATTTGTAAATAGTTATAAATTAATATAATCTTTGATGGTGGGTGTCTTCATGTTAATGTCCCTGTAACCACTCTGAAGATGGCTCATGTGAGCTGAAGGCTTAGGACCAGCATAATGAAAAAAAATATCCAAATGTCGGACAACGTTTACTTTTATTTTCTACCAGAAATTAAAGCCGAAATACGATGTTTAGAATGGCTCATGATAAAACATAACAGATATTCATTGTCTGTTATATTTAACTATATATGTTTAGAAAATATTGATTGTTTAATACTTAGTTTTTGGTTCTAATAGGGTTAGACCAGTACACATTTCTATTAAAAGTGTTCTATACAATTATATTGTAGAACTTTTGAATATTTTTCATTTTTAAACAAGTTATTTTGCTACCTTGGTTTCTACCATGTGTCTTCAGGCGATTTTTAATAACTGATTTTACCTTTTACTGTTTTTCTTTTTAAGAACACTCTTGTAACGGTGTTTTATTTGAATGTTCATGTGGCAGAGAATTTATGAATGCTCATTGTTTAAATTCAAATGAATTATGACATTTTCATCCATGGTTGTATGAACCTAAGAGGTATTTCTTAGTGTGGGTGCATTTTGTCATAATTTCTGTTCTTTCATTTAACAGTTCATCTTTATTTGTGTATGTCATAATTTCTAATTTTTCTTCTTGGCACAGTCTACATATTTGTCCACCATTGTAAAGCTTGGCTGTTTTTACAATGCTCCACATTATGTGGTGATCTTTTTCATATTTTGATTTCAATTTCCAGATGTGGTTAGCCAATTTGGGATTGTTTTTAATTTTTCTAAATTTTTTAAATGTAGATCTGTGGTTGAACCACCTGGTCTTAAAGGTGTCTTTGGTTGAGCCCAAATATATTGTTTTGGCATTTGAGTCATATACCTCTGCCTTATAAGTTATTTCTTTTGTGTTGCAGAGACCTTGAAGTGGAATTTATTTTTGTCCCTGCAGTTGCATTCCTTGTTGGTGGTTTTGTTTTGTACAATGCTATTTAAGTTTCTGGCATTTTGTTTTTTATGAAACTATCTAAATTATTAGTGCAACTAAAACTTAGTTTGATTGTATTTCTGTTGAAAATTTTGTTTAGTTCTGATTCTTTTGGAAAGTGCTCATCTATTAGTTTAAAAAATATTTGTCCTATTTTGGTCTTTACTTCTAAATTAAATGGTGGGTTGAACAAGATAATGTTTCATTATCTATTGTTGTTTTTTATTTGTCTGGTTGGGAATTATATTGTAAAATGTCTTTATGGCCAGAATTTCTTAGTGCATCCTCATATATATTTTTCTTTTCATTAAATATTGATTTGTTTGATGAATTATTAGATAGTCTGTGTTCTATGCCTTTGTAAATGTGTTTAATTATATTATTTGAATGACTAGACTTTGCATTTTTGTATGATAACTTAGTGTTAGTTTTCATGTATGGTGAGACATTTCCAGGATGTAAATTAAGGTTTACATCTAAATATTGTACCACTTTATTATTTGTGTCCACTGTAATATCAAAATCTAGTTCTTTGAATAATTTAAAAAGCTGTTTCCTTATTTTATCATTCATTCTTTTGTTGTCTGGTGCTAGTATTAATCCGTCATCTCTATATAATCTGCAGTTGTTAATATGGATTATTTTGTTTATTTTGTTTAAAATGTATATTTCCATCAATTCTGAGATTTCTGCTCCATCATACAATCCTTGTGGTACATCAAATGCTCCGTTGTTGGATTTCTTGATCCATGCTATACCTTTGTAGAAAAGTATAGAATTTTGGCAATGTAATATTATGTCAATATGCTCAGATGGTATTTTATGTACATTTTAGCAAAATTAAAGGCTTCCAGTAAACCTTTCTCAGATATTGATGGGTAAAAGTTTTTTATATCATATTTGATGAATGTGTATTTACTTTGGCATTTAATTTTTTGGAACCAGGAAATACAGTCACTAGTGTTTTTCCACTGGTTTATTGGAGTGACTGTTCTTAAAAAGTTGCAAATATTTTTTAATATTTGATGGCTTATTTTGCCCATTTCAGTCTTTGTAGGGTTAATTAGTCTGTATGATGGATTGTTGTTAAAGTCATCTTTGTGGTCTTTCACTGTAAGGAAAGCTTGTTTGCCAGTTAATATTTGTATTTTATTACTTAAATTTAATTTGTCTGTAATTATTTTAGCCTCATTATTGATGTTTTCAATGCATGAATCTGGGGCTTTTTTGTAAGATCTAGTTAGTTCTTCTAATAATTTTTTTTCATATATGTTCGGGTTTATTTGGTATATATTGCTGGATTTATCTCCTTTAATAAGGATGTTTTGTGTTTTTTTTATTTTCTTTACTTCAGTATTTAATAATTTCTGGAATTTGTTTTTGATTTTTTTTTAATTTTATATTGTCTAAAATAGAGATCATGTCTTTTTCAAAAGTAATTAATTCTTTGATTGAAGGGGGATAATTCATTGTTCTAAAATTAAAATTACTTACATTTTTATCTTTTCTTGTTCTTATGGTTAAATTCAAAAAGAAGAATGCTTTCCATCTCATTCTTATTAAAAATTGTTCAATTTTTTGTAGTAGTTGAAGTATATATTCTTTTCTGTTAGAAATCAGTATGTTTTTTTAGAGAATGTAATATTTTAAATTCCTGCATTGTTGTTTCTTTGCTTAGCATTCAGTAAGTTTGTTTTTTCATTAAAATACACTGTTTTGTCTTTTGTGTTTGTTGAGATCTGTGGCGTTAATTATTGAAATACAGTATTTTTTTTTTAATTTACTGTTTGTTATTTGTTTGGTTCAATCTGTGTCATTTAGAAACTGTTTGATTTTTTTGTAAAAGTTGAAGCAGGTATTTTTTTGGCTGTATATCGGTATATAGTGTAATAATCGTAAATCCTTCACTGTTGTTTTTGCTTTTTTCTTTTTTACTTTTTTTCCTTCTGCATTCAGTAAGTTTGTATGTTGAACTGTTTTTTTTGGTTTTTTTGTGCGTTTGGTAAAATCTGTGTTGTTTATTGTTGAAATGCAGTAGTGTTAAAAGTGCTCAATTGTAAGATAAGAGCATATTGATTGTTTAATACTTAGTTTTTGGTCCTACTAGGGTTAGACCAGTACACATTTCTATTAAAAAGAGTTCTATATAATCATATTGTAGAACTTTTGAATATTTCATTCATTCAAATAAAACACTGAGACAAGACACTGAGACAAGAGCATTCTTAAAAAGAAAAATGGTAAAAGGTAAAATCAGTTATTAAAAATTGCCTGAAGACACCATTCATGGTAGAAACCAAGGTAGAAAAATATGTTTAGAAAATATATATATATATATATATATATATAGTTATCTGCATACAGTCCTGTTTCCCTGTATCACAGCTCACCAGTATGACTAGACATCTAATTGCTTCCAGCTGGGATTGAAACTCGACCAATTTGACATCAGTCACAGACTCTACCTCTTAGCTATCTGCAGGCAGTGGATGAAGGCAGATTTTAGCATGTCATTTTTTTTTATAATTGTCTCACCCCAAGCAAGGCAAAACTTTCACTGGTACTCAGGGGGTTACATAATAGGAGAGTGAAGAGAGAGAACAGGTCACAGTAGGTGTTGGAGAATGGGTAAGGGAAGGACGGGCTCATTTGTGTAAAGAAAGCTGCATGAGAGCAAAGTGTGAAGTGAGAAGAAAGATGGGAATCAAGGGGATAAAAGATGACAGTTGATGTTGCATTTAAACTCTTGGAGATTGTAGCTATCAGGGAAACAAGAATATGGAAGGGAGTTCCATAGGTGGGAAGTGTGAGAGAAGAAGCTGGTAGAGTAGAAGCTGTGGTTACCCTTGATCATTTTCACAGTAAAAGTGGGGAACCTTTAGCCAGTCTAGTAGCTTGATTAAATTTGCATAGGGGAGGACACCAAGGATCTAAGCTCATCAGAGAAGAATCTGTGAAACTATTTGTAAAAAATACAGAGGCAAGCTACATCTCATTGGTAAGAGAGATACTGGAGTAGGGCCACCAGGTCAGAATCAACTACATTGCAGATTCTTTTTTGAATCTTGTTGAGAACCCCAAGGTTAACAGCAAGGGCACCTGACCAGATATGCCATCAGTAGGAAGTGCAAGAAAAGAAGCTGCTGGAGTAAAATTGTTGCTTGCATCTGGTTGATCTAACTGTGAATGGGTGGGACCCAGTTGCCAGTCTGGTTGCACAATTAAACTAATATCGCAGGGGCACCAGTGATATTAGTTTGTTGGAGCAGAAGCCATGAAAATATTTATAGAACAGACAGAGGGAAGCCACATCCCGTCGGTGAGAAAGTAGCTGGAGTTGAGCTACCAAGTCGATACCTATGACATTACTGATTCTCTTTTGGGGCCTGTCGAGAACAAGAGACAAACAGTGGGGGTGCCTGACCATATATAACAGCAGTATTCCATGCATGGATGGATAGTTGATTTATATATGTGCATAATGGATTCAGGCAGAAAAAACATGCTGGCACGACACAGTGATCCAACCTTCCTAGCAGTGGATTTAGCTATTGACTCAGTGTAATAGTTCAACTTGAGATCGGAAGATAAGGTAAGGCTGAGGAGGTACAGTGTATTGCTTGATCCATGCTTATGGGAGGCATGAGGGGTTGCCTGTGATGGTTGACAGACAGCAGCTTCATCTTAGATGCATTGAAATTTACAAGCCACTTATTAACCCATTCCACCACTGAATGTAGATCCCTTTCAAGATCAGCAGTGATGCAGGAGTAAATTGTGGTGTCATCTGCATAGATGCCTACTTGGCACTTGATCATGTCTTGGAGATCATTTATGAAAATAAAGAAAAGTGTTGGGCCTAGGATAGAGCCATGTGAGACACCAGAGTTTGTACAGTAGGATGTGGAGGCATATATATATAACTGAATTGTTGTTCTTTATACATTATAACTAAGTATACCACAATTATTTAATCCAAATTCTGATTAAATATTCTATTGTTCAATATAAAAACTAAGATCCAACCTCCTGATTAAAATTGCTGTCTACGCTTTGAAAAATCTAAGGTCTTAATATATATTTTACCCAAACAAAATTAAAAAGTGACATGTCTAGGTCTAAGCTATTCTGCCCACTTCCATAACCCAAATTTTAAAATCTCCATGGTTACATAATTCTAAATCTTGATTGAATACTTTTGACACATCAAAATCTATTTCCTCCAACTACTACTCCCTAATTTTCTAAATAACCAGAAATTCATCTTGTATTTTCAAAAATAAATCGTTTTCACCATTTATTTTTACATTTACCTGAAGAGAAACAGTTTTGTTCTGAAACATGAAAATTTTTGTGTAGTGATATTCTTTTATATACCATTGTAATAACAAAATTACAATATATATATATATATTATTTCTATTCAATAGCCTCTTGAATAAATTTGAAATGTAACTGTTACTGCCTAACCAATAACAATTAGGATAATACAATAGACCTTCTATCTATAATACATCATTGACAAGTATATATAAATAGTCAAGCCTAAGAATAACACACATGGCCTGAAAATTGCTTTTATGCATGAAACAGTTGTCATTTGATATTTACCTCAATATCCACGTTTATATTTTTATATTTTTATACTTTTATATTTATATATGGTCTATCCCTGATAACCCATAAATACAGAGACCTTAAAACTATATTTTATCATTATATTTTAACATTTACATATATACATTTATTATAAATTATAATTTAAAACATGTTCAATTACAATCTACTACAAAGTGTACATTTTGTTTTGACATTGAAAGGACAATGTCTCATCAGGTAGTAAACATTATTTTTTGAAGGGAGATGAAAAATTTGTTTCCTTATATTGGTAAGTTATTGTGTGCAAGGTAAAAGGGAGTAGGGAAAATGAGAAACCAGAATAGGGGATCTTAAAAGAGACATTGAGGGAATAAAGAACAAAAAGAGGAAAACGAGAGAGAAAGCGAGAAGTAAAGAGAAGTGATGAAAGGTTCAAAGAAAGACGCCAGGTTTAAAAGTACGAAGTAAAGTGTAGTCATGTACAACCTTTGATGACCCAGCATTTGGGTTTAACAAAGAGGAAATGTTTGAACATTGTTAATATTTTCTTCGTTCCTTATTCATTTATACATATATATATATATATATATTTTAACGAAACTTGGTTATAAACAACCGACAATTGAAATGAATTGTTTGAACATTAGTTTTTATTGATACTCGTATTTAAGTAGATATTCTGTTTTTTAATTAAACAGTATTATATATTTATATGTACCAGCCTGGTTATTTACGATAAATTGTTATTACAAAAATGTGTGCCATTCGGCAGGATTCAAACCTGCGACCCCTATCCACATAGGGGAAGCTACCATTTGATCTGGCACCATCTTAGACCTCTCTACCATGAATAGCCTCCAGTCTAAATGAGGTTTTTATCAAGCCTATATAACACAATTTTCAATTCATCGCAAACAACCATATCTGCTCTGAAATATATCGTAATGTCAACAAATGTAAACATGTTACGGAAATTAACGAATTTTAACAAAACTTGGTTATAAACAACTGACAATTTGAAATGAATTGATTGAACATTATTTTTTTATCGATACTTGTATTTAGGTAGATATTCTGTTTTTTAATTAAAAAATCTACCAGACAAATGGTAGCTTCCCCTATGTAAATAGGAGTTGCAAGTTCGAATCCTGCCGAATGGCACACATTTTCATAATAACAATTCATCATAAATAATCAGGCCGGTAGATATAAATATATAATTCTGCTTAATTAAAAAACAGAATATCTACTTAAATATGAGTATTGATAAAAAATAATGTTCAAACAATTCATTTCATATATATATATATATATATATATGCTGAGAGCAATGGATAAATTTTTTTAACATTTTTTTATTTTTAATTTTGTGTATGCACATTGTTTATTTTTTTTATTTTATCAACTGCACAGTATAGTAGGGTCAGTTGGGCACCATCTGTGAGAAAAATATGAGTACCATGATGCAATTCACTACACCAGACATTTAAAAATGACATCCTTTACTGCTTGGCATTTGCACTGGTGTGTCTAATGCAAAAAGTTTAGAGTGTTTGGGTGTCAATCTGAGGACAGTGCAGATGATTGAGAAAGAGTTGGATGATATATCCAGTTGACATCATATTTTTTGAAGTGATCACTAGTAGTGGTGATGTTATGTCTCTATTTATCTTCACACAGGGCTTCAAATGCAACAGGGAAGCCTACATTAAGTGCCTTGAGGAGGTAGTGCTGCCCTGGGTCAAGAGGGTGTCTACTGGAAGACCCTATGCCTGGTAACAGGTCTTTGCATTACGCGACACAAGCACCTAACTTCCTAGACATGCAACTCCCTTTGTAATATGTGTGGGAAATAAGAATTATAGCAGCATTCACCAACATAAACGCGGAGACTGTCCAGAAGAGATTCCAGAGATTCCAAAATTATTTCAAGTCTGTGCTTGGCAATTTTATTGAATGAATTTACTTTTTAGCATTTCAAGATATTTTTGTGTAATTTTGGTAAGTATAACTGTTAAAATGAGATTTCAGTGTTATTTTCATTTTTGTATAATTTAAATGACAATCCATCCATAATAACCTCCCCCTCCTCTCTCTCTCTCTCTCTCTATATATATATATATATATATATATATATATATATATTTGAATGGATGACATCAGTTTGTGAATGAATTAAAAGAAATTCATATGTGTACTCAGAATATGCCAGACAATTTTACACTGATTGCGTTTAAATGAGTTCCATTCAAAATTCTTTTATTTTAACTCAATATAAAGACGTCATGCATCTGCAAGGTTTTCGAAAGTATTTTCTTCCACATTCTCCCAGAGGGAAAACTTATGTGCTGGAATGTACGGAGAGTAATAATGTCTCCTCGTCCAATTGTTGATATCAAATGGAAAAGGGGAAAACATCATTTGAATCTGTTCGGCAACTAAATCATGCTGCATTGCATATTTGAACTTAATAAGAGTTGATGCCTATCTTTTCAAACAAATTACATGACTACACACATTCATTTCCGTGCAAACATTGCTTTCCAAAAACCAATTCAACTTATGGACATCTTTTTTTTTCCCATCTTCGTGAGAGCAATTTATTTTCTGTCTTTGCTAAACTGTCAACAATGCTTCCCCATCTTTTGTTTGATTGATCAACATTCAAATCATTTTTCATTGATTGAATTATAATTTTCATATATTGATATTGCTTAATATATATATATTTTTTTTTCTATTGGTACCATCCCATGCATGGCATTGAAGCCTCTAAGGCACAAGGGGTTAAAGGGAGTGCCAGAATTAGAAACAGTGACATTAATAATGAGTGGGAAGAGGAAAGAGTAATTAGGAGGACAATAGATAGTGACTGACATTGCATTTAAATTTTTGCAGAATTAAGTTGGCTGAAAAGAATGGAGTCAGAAGGGAGTTTCACAAGTGAGAAGAGTGTGAAAAGAAACTGTTAGTATAGAATTTTTGGTTACATCTAGCCAGCTCAGCTGTAAATTGATGAAATCCCAACTCCAGTTTAATAATGAATTTAAATTCAAAAAATGTAGTAAAGAGCTCATCTGAATAATTATTACAAAAGTATTTATAGATAAGGCAAAAGAAGGCAACCTTTTGGTGGTGAGAAAGTGACTGAAGCTGAGATGCCAAATCAGCACAAATAATATTGCTAATTCTTTGGATTTTATCAAGGTAATCAAGGTAAATAGCAGGGGTATGCGACTATATATAGCAGACTTAAAGATATACAAGACAGATTTCTGGATAAAAATTTTCTTGCATGACACAATGAATCAACTTTCTTAGCAGATGACCTAGCAATGGATTCAATTTAGTCTTTCGACTTCATATCAGCTGAGAATCTGCACATATACACAGGTTTATAGGCTTACCATGTCAAAACACTAGTTCTCATACAGTCACTGAAATTCAGCAACATCAAACTTGGTCAGTACTAATAGCAAGAGCTGTAAGTATTTGTCTATACTTCTGAGATGGGGTAGTATTTATATTGTTCAGATTATTATTCTCATCTTTATTGCCATGGTTACGTTTCAGCAATTGTACACTCCAGCAATAACACTGAGTGTTCCCTGTATAAGATCGTCATAGGAAGATAGACTCTGGTCATTGTTAATATGATCAATTCACCTGACCTATCATGAGATGATAATCCTTCTGCTGCTGCTGCTGGTGCACTGGAAAATATTGGCATGAAGTATATACCAGCCTTCTTCAGGTGCTAGGAATTTTAAACCAAACCCTTCATTTTGATCACTGGGTTAAATCATTCTCAATCCATGTAATGCCACTTCCAGAAGCCATGTAGTTGTCTCCCTTTAACTTAACTCTTTAAGTTATTTGTTCACCACTGTTGTAGCCTGGAATTGAACTCACAACTCTTTTGCTTTCCTGTGCTTCTTTTATAACTACTTTCATAAAGTGAAACCTTCAGTTAAATGCTCATCATTTTCACTTTGGCCATTCCATTAGAGAGCTGTGATTTTTTTCTTTTTTAAAATCCTACCATTGTGTTCATGTCCAGTTTGATTTAGCATTGATTTCAATTTTGCTAAATTATATAAATGTATGTCATTTTCGTGTGTTTTTTTAAAATGTTAATCTGCTTTCTTGTCTTTGTTATCCACAGTTTAACGTTTGCCATCACATGATTTTTTTCTTTTAACTTGTTAGAAAATTCTTTTGCATTAGGAACAAAATTCTGTTTTTTCTTTCTTTCTCTATATCTCTGCCATTTCCTATCCTAGATGAATGACCCCCGACTACCAAGGTCTCGAGCCAGTGTGTCATATATAGGGTAGTTAGAAGTAAATTTAATCACTGCTTGACCTGGTTTTTGTTAAAAAAGTTAAACCATTGATCAAATGCTTATCATTTTCATTTTACTGGCCATTCCAATTGAAAGCTGTGAATTTTTGTTCCTTTTTCCTATCTTTTCTAAAATCCTACCATTTCATTTATGTCCAGTTTGATTTGGAGTTGATTTCATTTTTGCTTAAATTATTTAAATGTAAGTCATTTTCATGTATTTTTTTAAAATGTTAATCTGCTTTCTTGTCTATGCTATCCCCAGTTGAATGTTTGCCATGATGCATTTTTTTTTTCTTTTAACTTGTTAGAAAATTCCCTTATATTAGTGTTGTATTGTGGAATGAAAAGCTACACAGAGAAATGATAAACAAAAAAAAATTTAGTCACCTTCCCACTTAAGGTGAAATGTAACACAAAGTCATTTTAATGTGGGTCTTCCAGGCCATATAGCCCGGCCAAAAATATCTGTCTATCTTTCCTACTATATTAACTACTATATTAACAGAGTGGTACAACCAAGATGTATATACAATACTTACAGTCCCTTGTAGTAGTAGGCATTACTTTCCGAAGTCCATGATAATGACAACTGTCGTGCTACACGTACATTATCTTATATACATACAGGTGACCGGATGTCACATGCTACGAGCCATGACACAACAATCAGCAACTAAATTTCATTCTTCCTTTTCTTCTTCTGAAATTATCTTTTAACTTTAATTATGTTAAAACTTAGATTTTTAATTTTTTTTTAAATTGAAGTATATCGACCCGAATATAGCCCGGTTCATACTCCTCCCTCTTCTTTTGAACAGGAGTAGATGCTCATCCCTTGTTTTCTGTTTAGGAAGAGGTTCCCAGTTTCTTTCCCCTCGTTAAGTCTTAAAAGTAGTGATGCTGCAAACTTTTTTAATGTGTGTGGATGGTGGCAATGTCTCTTCTGGGCTGGTAGTTTCCTAGTTGCTGCTTCTGACTTGTAGTTAAGAGCCCAAATTTTTGTGTAACATCTTGAGAAGCTGCTCTGATCAACATTTGAATAATATAGGGGTTTCTGGTAGTGCCATGTCGTGCATGGATAAGTGTCTTAGCAAGTGCCTTTGATAGGTAACCCTGAGGCCACATTATGCTGCAGTCTGTATGATATTTTTTCTTACACAAGTTGCATTTTATGACCGACTGATAAGACTATGCCTCTCCTTATGAAAAAATCTCTAATTATGACATCACACAAAGTAAAAAATAAAACTAAACCATCTAAACAAAAATCACCTAAACTTGTTAACATCTCTTTCTTGAACATCCGTGGTATCTGTACCAACTTTTACAGCACTGAATTCTTCCTCCACGTAAACTCATCTGACATCTTAGCTCTTTGTGAAACAAACCTGAACCCTTGTATTTCTTCCTTTGATTTCTATATCCGTGGTTACTTTCCCCTCTTCAGAAAGGACTCCAATGTCCATATGCATGGAATTAGTGTTTATGTCAGCAAACATTCCCTCTAGCTAGGGTGATTTCTCGTGAATCTCCAGATGACTTCTACATGCGTCTCTGTCTCTCCCTACTAAGCTCAGTTAGCTATCTTTTCTTTGTTTACTACTCTCCTTCATCTCCTGACTATTCTGTACTTTACAGCATCTCGGAAAAAATAAGGCCATTTTTTCTCAACCATTCGCTCATATATTTGTGTTTGGAGAATTTAATTTCCATCATGCCAAGTGGTTGAAAAAATTTCTCACAGATCTTGCTAATGTCTATACCATGAACTTTTCAATCACTCAATCCCTTATACAAGTGGTGCATTTCCCCACAGATTTCTCTAATAACCCTAATGGACCTGGCTTACTGCTAGATCTCTGTTTCACCTCTATCTCTGACTCTTGCTATGTCATGCAGCTTAGCCCTCTTGGCAACTCTGATCATGCTATGCTTTCCGTTAATATCTCTTTCCACTTTTCCTCCTTCCAGGAACCTCTGACCAGCAGAATGTCTGACTGCTACCAAAGAGCTGACTGGAAGTCATTCTGTGATTTCCTGTGTGACGTCCCTTGAAACAAAGATTTTACTTTTCCCAGTGAAAACTGTGTCTGAGGTATTACCTTTTTTGTAAAGCTAGCTTTCATCCTAGCCAGAAAGTTGTGACTTATACTTCATTCATCTTCCCTTGCTTGCTGTTGTTTGCTGAAAGAATGAAGCAGCATATAGCATCCAGTAAGTTCAGCTCCAAAGACTGCTTGTGGATTTGTAAAGCAAGCCCTCAATTCCCACTTTGATCAATAAATTTGAGGTCCTCACATCTTCAGCAAACAAGGCTGAATCCTTTGTTCACAGATTCTTCAACAATTTAACATTTGATTTGTATGGGGTATCTGCACCTGATTTCCCACCTAGAACTGAGGCTCAACTGTGTGATGTTCACATTGCCCCCTTGCTAGTCTCTAGCATAATTTCAAAGCTTGACCCCCATAAAATGAGCAGATGTGACAAAAAACCAATCCTTTTTCTGAAGAAATGTGCCCCCAAAATCTGTCCTCTCCAAACTCTAAAGTTACTGCCTCTCTACTTCTTCCTTTCCTGCCTGCTGTAATTTTAGTCACTGTGGTTGCTGTATTTAATTTTAGAATCTGTACTTACTGTATTTAAGTACCCTCAGACCCCTCTAGTTATTGCTCTATCAGCCGCCTTCCAATTTTTGGCAAAGTGTTTGAGGCTATTATCAATGCTAAAGTGGTACTACGTCTCACAGCCCATGACCTCTTCTCTGATAAACAGTATGGCTTCCATTTCACCAGGTCTACTGCTGATATGCTAACAGCCACCACAGAGTATATATACCAGGCTCTCGATAAAAACAGTAAAGCTAGAGCTATCACCCTAGATATCTGCAAAGCATTTCACAGTCTGGCATGTTGGCTTTCTGTGCAACCTACAAGGCTATAACTGGATGCTTGTTTGATCTAATGCAGTCATTCTTTTCAAATCACATAATGAAGGTAGTATTGAATAGGCATGCTTCCAGATACTATCATACAAACACAAGTGTCCCTCAAGGCTCTATTCTAAGTTCTATGTTTTTTCTGATCTTCATCAACAATTTGATTTAATCAAATCTCAAGTAGGCATCTACATCAATGATGCTAAAATGTACTCCTGCCTTGATAAGAAATCTACTACAGATGACAAAGCAAACCTCACTGCTGATCTTGAAAAGAATCTCCAATCTGTAGGGGACTTAGTTAAATTTTAATGCTTCCAAAACAAAGCTGCTATTCCTTAACCACCATAGAGAATTACTCTTATCCCCATCAGCATGGATCAGGCTAGGTTCCCTGAAAGCAAAACACTGCTCCTCCTCTGCCTAACTCTCTCAGCCAATCTCAAGTGGTATGACAACATTGAATCCATAGCTAAATCTGCTAGGAATGTCGATTCATTGTATAGAGCCAGGAAGTATTTCTCGTCTGAATTCATCTTGCATATATTTAAATCTACCATCCACCCGTGCACTGGATACTGCTGTCACATCTGGTCGATTGCCCCTGCTATTCATCTCAGGATTCTTGAGAGAATCCAACAAATAATCTACAATGTAATTGATCCGAACCTGTTAGCTCAACTCCAGTCACTTTCTCACCAACATAATATGGCTTTCCTCTCTCTCTTCTACAATTACTTTCACAGCTTCTTCTTCGATGAGTTTAGCTCCCTGGTGCCCTCTCTGCATGAATTTACTTAAGCTACTAGACTAGTGACTAGTCCCACTCTTTTACAGAGAAGCCTATCAAATATGACTGTAATTTCTACTCTATCAGCTTCTTTGCTTGTACTTCTTGTCTGTAGAATTCCCTTCCATATACTTGCTTCCCTGATAGCTACAATCTCCAAAAATTTAAATCTAATGTCAATTGCCACCTTTTATCTCTTTGACACACATCCTTTCCTTGACAACCCTTGTATCATGTTCTTCTCCTTTTCCACTCTACTTTCATATAGCTCTCTTAAGTGTTCTTGTCTTTCTCTAATCCATTCTCTGTAACTTGTTCCTCTTTCTCATTATTCTCCTCTTATGCAGTAGCAGTAGTAGTACTGCCTTGCTTGGAGGGAAATGTTTATAAAAGATTTTTTTGAGTGAGCTCTCCACTGTGATACCTAGATTTTTTTTTTTATTAATTTAAGCACCGTACTAAACTGGTGTCAACATCTCATCAATTTACAGTCGTTTGATGACATAACTGTAAATTCTATGCTAACAGATTTTTTTTCTCACACTTTTTGCTTGTAGAAGTCCCTTCCATCACCAGGCTTTCCAGCCAACTTTGATCTTCAAAATTTTAAATGCAATGTCAGTTGTTATCTCCTGTTCTTTTTTTGTTTTCACTCATTAGTAATGATTCTGTTTTCTAGTTCCTTTGCATCCATTAACCCTTCATGACATTCTTGGGGATATATATTTTAAAAAGAATCCATCTCCCCCAACAAACTATGTGTTAATTTTTTTTTTTTTTTTTTAATCACATCACCCCAAGCAAGGCGGTAAGGGCACTGGTGTGCAGAGGGCTACGTAAGAGTGAATAGATTGGAAAAGAGAAAGCCAGAAACCACGTCCTAAGCAGGGAACAAGGGATGAGCTTCTACACCTGTGAAATAGACGTGGGTGGGGTGTGAACCGGGCGATAGTTCAGTCTATCTACTCCAACTGAAAAGAAATAAACAAAAAAGAAAGTGAAACTCTTTTCTTTCATTTTTTTTCCTCAATTGGAGTAGATAGACTAAACTATCGCCCAGTTCACACTCCACCCACATCTATTGAACAGGTGTAGAGGCTCATCCCTTGTTCCCTGTTTAGGATGTTGTTCCCGGCTTTCTCTTTTCCCATCTTTTCATTCTTACGTAGCCCCCTGCACTTCAGTGGCATTACCGCCTTGCTTGGGATGATATGATTAAAAAAAAAAAAAATATATATATATATATATATATTCTTACAATTTAAAAATATTTTTCTCCTGATTACACTTTATTGTTTTCACTCATTAATAACATTTTTGTCTTAATTGTTCCACATCCACTAAGCTCTTGTGTCATAGTAGCTTTGGCAGTAAGACACAAGAGGTTAGTGGGTGTAGAAGATACAATTAAGACACAAATGCATGTGTCGAACTGACAGGTTGAAGTAGCTATCCCCTCTAAATGTGATCAGTTTTAATATTTTTATTTATATATAAAACCAGAAAATATTATATATATATATATATATATATATATATAAAACCAGAAAATATTTTTAGATTGTAAGAATATAAATATGTATAAATATATTGATTGTTTAATTACTTAGTTTTTGGTCATAATAAAATTAGACCAGTGCATATTTGTATTAAAAGTATTCAATATAGTTATATTGTGGAACTTTTGAATATTCTTCATTTGTAAATGAGTTATTATGCGACCTATGTTTTTACCATGTGGTGTCTTCAGGCGATTTGCAATAACTGATTTTACTGGGCTTTTTACCATTTTCTTTTAAGGATGCTCATGTGACGGAGGTTTTATTTGAATGCTCACATGGTGGGAAATTTTTGAACGTGCAATTTTTAAAATTACAAGAAATTATAACATTTTCATCCATGGTTGTATGATCCTAATAGATATCTTTTAGTATAGTTACACTTAGTCATAATTTCTGTTCTTTCATTCAGTGGTTCATTTTTGTTTGGGAATAGCATAATCACTAAATTTTCTTCCTGGCACAGTCTATATATATATATAGGAAAAAATACTAAAAAGTTGTAAGTTAAAAATGTATTTTTTTGACAGTATTTATTTATTTCTATTATTATATATATATATAAATATTTGATATTTCAGACCGGCCTCAGCCTTTCATCAGAAACAAATGGTTTTAAAATTTAAACTAGAAGTGTCCATCGTGAGAAGCGTTCGTCACGTGATGCAGAAAGCAACAGAGTCTGAATATTTTTAAATACTGTCAAAAAAAATACATTTTTAACTTACAACTTTTTAGTAGTTTTTCCTATACATATTAAGACAGTATATGTGGATTATCATTATGCTATATATATATATATATATATGTATATATTCTTACAATTTAAATATATTTTCTGATTTTAAATAATCCCAAAAAGGTTGATAACCCATAGAAAACAAATCAATCAATCAGTAAGTTGTTTATATGAATATTTGGTACCTTGACAAGAAGAATTCCACATTTAAACATCACTTTTACATTATAATAGCAGAGGAGGCTAACGGCATTATTGTGTGTCTATAGTTACAACAGAGGTGTCTGAAATATTTTTTGAGAATTCCATTTTCATGAAGACCCCATGCCGTCTAAGAGACGACAAAAAGAGTTTATTTAAATATCATGTATAAAATATGGTCGCTATTTCTAAGAAAGGAAATTTTTTTGTACATGTCATGTTTAAGACAGGCAAAGCAATTTAACCATCTACCTTGAAGCTGTTTCATTATTCTTGTGTCGGATCCATTCCAACAATCTTCGCATTCACTTTTCCATTCAGGAAACATAAACTGCTTCATCTCCTTTTCTTCTCCAATTTCCTGGAAATTTGGAAAAAACATTAAATGAAACTTGTCTAAGAACATACAATAAGTACTTGATGTATTTAAAGAAGATGGAAAATGCTGTGAAAGCAAAATATACAGTGATTATTGAATATATAATTACATCATAAAATTACAGTAAAAAATAATCATATTTACTTATATATACTTATATATATATATATATATATATATATATATGTAATACATAAAATATAAACTCCATATATTATATATATATATATAATATATATATATATACAAATAAAATAAAAGAAAAGAAAAAATATATATATATATATACATAAATATAAAAATATACATATATATGTATTACGCAATACTCTTTAGTCATGAGTTGAGTTCTCTCGGCTGCTGGTGTGTATACACTGCATATAGCATGCTAAAATTTCCTTCTATTCTTAACCATGTAGTAATAGCTTAGGGCTAGACACTCTGACTGACACCAAATCAGTCAAGTTTCAATCCTGCCTGGAAAGAAGTGGATGTCTAACCACACTGATGAGTTGTGATACAGCAAAACAGACTTGTATGTGGATGCCTATAATGTGTTGTATATAAGCAGTATATACACACGCCAGTCACTGAAAGAACTTAATTCATTTCTGAAGAGTCACACATATATCACAGAAGTGGAAAGCTGTTTTTAAAATTTTCTTCTCCAGAGAGCTCAATCGTAATAAGAGCATAATATATTAGTCATCCACATACAAGCCTGTTTCACTGTATCACAGCTCATCAGTGTGGCTAGACACATCCACTTGCTTCTGGTTGGTTTAGTTTCAATCCTAGCCAGAAGCAAGTGGATGTGTCTAGCCACACTCATGAGCTGATACTTTGTTCATTGATTACTATAAAAAAGGAAAAATCATCAACAGCAAATATTATATAGCATTATTGATATTATATATTATATTAATATTATATAGCATTATTAATATTATATATTATATTAATATTATATAGCATTATTAATATTATATATTACATTAATATTATATAGCATTATTGGTGTATTTGAAGGAAGAAATCACCAAAAACAGACATAAATGAAGAAAAAGAAGTGATCTTTCAAGAAAGCAAAACACTCTGTCAAAAGTTGATTGCAACAATCATAAAACTACATGAATTGCACTATGAATTGCTTCTGCATCCACCTTCTTCCCCAGATCTGGACCCCAGTAATTACTGACTGTTTGCAGACCTCAAAAAATGCTCTACGGAAAGAGATTTGACTGCAGTGAAGAAGTGATATAAAAATAAGACATATTTTGAGGCCAAAAACAAAATGTTTTACAAAAAAAACGCATCGAATTGTTAGAGATGCATTAGAATCAGTGTATCAAACTAGTAGGAGACTATGTTGATGAATAAAGTTGAATTTTACCTAAAAGTTGTTATTTTATTAGTTAGGTCTAGGATTTATTGAGTAATGTGTTATATATATAAAATATACAAATATATATATTTATTAGGGCCTTGAATAAGTTCTCATTGTTTTTCAGCAAATGGCATTCCCAGAACTTTGTGCATGTAGTTTTACATAGTAATGCATCAATAAGCAAGCTTGAAATTCAGTGTATGAAATTTTGTCACTGTGTAAAACAACTTTGTTTTTTATAGCATAAACATGTCAGATTCTGTACGAAAGAAAGTGTATTTGCAGGGAACTTTTACTGCACTACTTTATTCAAAAGATATCTGCAGCTAAAGCACACTAAATTCTTGTTCAAACTTACGAGGAAAGCAACATGCAGAGACTGGTTTAGACATTTAAAAAATAATAATTTTGATGTTGGTGATAAAGAATATTATGGTGCACGGAAAAAGTTTGAAGACAAAGATTTGGGGGTATTACTTGCAGAATCATTAGTAGTTAATCATACAACAGTTTTAAAATGTTTGAAAGCATTAGGAATGATTCAAAAGCAAGGACATTTGATGTCATGATTTGAAGCCAAGAGACATCTTGACACATGTGAAGAGTTGCTTTAACTGCAGAAAAAAAAAAGTTTTTTTGCATTGTATAATGATTGGCAGTGAAAAATGAATACACTATGATAACCCTAAACATAGAAGGTTTTGGGCAAAGCCAAATATCCATCGTTCAAAGTGTTTGCTATGCATTTAGTGAGATCAGTTGTATGAACTTATGAGCTACTCAATGACTGAAACATTCATGGGAGATTTTTATTAAGTACAATTGATATGTTTGAGTTGAGCATTGAAGAAAAAATGGCTGCTATATGAGCAACGACACGTCAAAGTGATTTTGCAACATGACAATACTAGGCCCATGTTGCAAGATGGGTGAAAATCTACTTGGAAAAGCTTGAATGGGAAGCCCTACCCCACCCACTGTATTCACCAGACCTTACCCAGACCAATTATCACTTGTTCCAATTGATGATACATGTCTTAGCAGAGTAGCACTTTCATTCTTATGAAGATGCCAGAAAATGGGTCAAATCGATGTGACCAGAAAAATAGGAAAAAGTAGTGGTTAGCGATAGACAATATTTTCAGTAACGTTTCTTGCTATTTTTTGTAAATAAAACATTATTTTTAATGAAAAATCAGTGAGAAATTATTCAAGGTCCTAATAAAATATACATACATACAGATATATAATAAACATATATATATAATATGCATATGAATATATATATTATATATGCATATATACATGTATAAAATAGACATATATTTGTATATAATATATATGTATATTTTATATATATGTAATATATATATATAAATTTATATATATTTACGATATATAATATACACTACCGACCATAAGTTTGGGACCACCCAAATTTTTAGCAGAATCAAATTCACCAAGTTTGTATTTTTTGTTGAAAATTCAGATTTATTCAGATATAATTACGGAATAATTTATTTTTGAAAACCATATTACTATGGTATAAATGCCAAGGAAGAAACAGATTAGCATTGAAAAAAGAGCTCAGGTTGAAATTCTTTTGAAAGAAGGATATTCTGAACATGTTATCACTAAAAAATTAAGCCTATCAAAAAATGGCATGCATTATTGCCTTCAACGACTTCGTGAAACTGAGTTAAACATTGACAGAAAAAGATCTGGTCGGCCCAGAGTAACATCTAATGTAGAGAATAGGCACTTGCTCATATTTAGCAAGAGGAATAGAAGAAAAACCGCTCCAGAATTAACAATTGAAATTAATTCTACTCAGCAACATCTAGTATCTGTTACTACTGTTAAGAGATGATTTCATTCTGCTGGGCTTAAAGGCTGTGTAGCAGTTAAGAAACCACTATTAAAGAAGGAGAATAAGGGATGAAATTAATCGTACAGTTCGAAATGAACTTCCTAAAAATTAAAAATGTTGTTTAAATGCTTGCAGGATGCTTGGAAATCACTTTCACCAACTTATTTTTATAAGTTATTAGAAAGAATGCCAAGGATTTGTTCTGTAGTAATAAAGGCTCGTGGTTGTTTCTTTGATGAAAAGAAAACTATGAATCAACTTTAATTAAATTTGAAATTACTTTATGTCAATTTTGGTTTAAATTATTGTACAATTGTGAGCAACAATGAAATATATCTATATTTATTCTTCTAAGACATAAAATTTCTTATTTCTTTCTCTTAGAGAATAAATCTAAGTGGTCCCAAACTTATGGTCGGTAGTATATATATTTGTAAATTCTGGTAAAGAGGACCAAACATTTTATGATTTTGAGTTCTCTGGTATTTACTTTCTTATAAAAGTGCTCAATACAATAAATAGCAAACGTATTGTTTCTTGTATTTAAATGTAAATCATTTTCACAACTAACATTTAACACTGCCTGATGACAAGTTAGAAATCTCAAAACATAGAAATTTCCATTTCACAATGTATAATTCATAATTATATATATATATATATATATATATATATATATATTTTTAAATATGTAATATATAAAAATATATTAAGCAAATATATGAAATTACTTCAAACATTATTTTTTCATGGAAACCCATATTTGAGTATACATTCTGTTTATTTTAAACAGAATTTATTTATTTTATTTGTCTGTATATGCAAATAATATTTATATAAAGAAAATGTGTCCCTTGTCAATTTCTAAATTTGCTCTCCATTACATGATCCAGCATCAGAGTGCTTTAACTACATGGCTACAAAGATGATCAGGTGGCAGTTTTTCCTGTAAATTAGCAGCAAATGGTTGTTTCCCCTGTAGAGGAAGAAGCAGTTTTAAATCCTTCTGGAGTGCTCAATTTTTCTACTAAGTTTTTTCAAAAATACAGGTCAGTGGATGAAATAAATACCGTTGAAAAGCAGAATGTCTACTCAAATACTATTATGCACTAAAAAATATTTTATAAATGAAATATAAATATATAAATATATGGATAAATATTTAATATGTATAAACATTTAATTTTTTTAAAAATCCTTTCACCATAATTAAGGTGGCAATGCAACTAGAATGCAGGGTCTGGGGTTACAGGGTGTGAAAGTGAAAGAGAATAAGACTGAGAAGGGGCAGGATTGAGGAAAAAATAAAAAAAGAATGAGATTAAAGAAAATAGAAGAAGATGACTGATATTGAATTTAAATTTTTGAAGGTTGTAGTTATCAGGGAAGCAGTATATCGGAAGTGAGTTCCACGGGTGGCAAGTGTGAGAAACAAGAAACTGTTTCTTTCTTATTTTTTATAATCATTTCACCTCAAGGAAGGCAGTACCACCACTTTTTCACAGGAAGTTACATAAAAGGAGCGTGATGAGAAAGAGGAACAAGTTTCAGGGGTGTCAGAGAATGGGTAAGAGAAGGATTAGAACACTGGTGTGAAGAGACATGCCTGAGAGTCGAGTGAAAAGAGAAAAGAACACGATACAAGAGTTGTAAGGGAAAGGATGCAAGTCAAGTAGATAAGAGATGGTAATTGACATTGCATTTAAATTTTTGGAGATTGTAGCTGTCAGGGAAATAAATATATGGATAGGAAAACCACAAGCAGGAAGTGCAAGATAAGAAGCTGCTAGAGTAGTAGTGGTTACATTTGATTCGTTTCACTGTAAAAGGGTGGGACCTAGTTGCTAGTCTAGTAGCTTGAGTAAATTCATGCTGAGAGGGCACCAAGGAGCTAAGCTCATCAGAGCAGAAACTGTGAAAATATTTGTAGAAGAGACAGAGGCAAGCCTGATTAGATCAGTGAGAAAGTGACTGGAATTGAGCTACCAGGTTGTGATCAACTACATTGCAGATTCTCCGTTAGATTTTGTCAAGGACCTCAAGAAGAATAACAGTGGCATCCAACCAGATGTGACAGCAGTTTGCATTGCACAGGCGGATGGTAGATTTACTGTTAGAGTAAAAGTATTTCAATAGTAAAATAGTGGAACCTAGTTGCCGACCTAGTTGCACCCTTAAATTCATGCAGTCAGGGCACAAGGGAAAATGTTTATCAGAGGAGTTGCCATGAAAATATTTGCAAAAAAGACAGAGGGAAGCCACACCAGACCAGTAACATGAGAAAGTGACTGAAGTCTAGATGCCATATCATTACATTATAGATCTTTTGGATTAGGTTGAGAACCTTGAAATGAATAAGTGGAGTACCAGGCCAGATATGGCAACAGTATTCAATGCACAAATTATTGGTAGATTTATGAATGTGCAAAATGGATTCTGACAAGAAAAATCTTCTGTTACAACTCCCAATTTTCTTTGCACTAGGTCTGATTTGATATAGTCACTCCAGTCAGTAGAAAACATGAAGCTAAGATAAAATTCACAAATATATAATATATAAAAATATATAAAATACAGAATATTATAAATATCTTCATCTTATATGTGCCTTGACCCTTCAGGACGTGGACCATTGTTTCTTCAAAATTCACTTTCTCTCCCAATCATTGCTTTGTCAACCCTTTACACGGAATTGTTAGGTAGGTAAAGTGCTGCTTTCCTCTTGTCTTTAATATGCCTTGTGTGTATCAAATTTTCTAAACCCTCTTTAAATAACTTAATCTTTGCAGCAGTTCATTTCCTCAAATTTGTCATCTTCAGAATTCTGGATTTGTCTCCAGTCTTTTATTAAAATGTTTTTTTCCTTGTTTGATTTTGGTATCTCCAATTTGTAATTTGTATGTTGAACTCTTCTTTGTTCTGACAACCATATATTCTTGCAATTGATATTTAGTCCTTTCTTCTTGCTTTTCTTTACTACCTTCTGTAACTACTCTTATTGCTTCCTTTGTATATCTGCTATCAATACAGTGTCATCTACATATCCAATATCGTTAAGATTGTGGCCATCAAAAATGAATCCTGCTAGAACTTCTAATTCTTCCAGAAGCACCTCACTGCATATGTTGAATAAGTCTGGTGAGAAAGCATATACTTATACCCCTTTCTGTTTTTTCATATTTACGGAATTCATTTTCTATTCGTAGGCAGAGGGTTTGTTTCCAGTATTTAACCTCCAAAGGAGTAACTCATTAAGCTTTCTTCATTAACATTTGCCGACAATCATATAGTCTACCTTCTTGCAACTGATCCTTATTCCTTTTTCTCACTTTCCTTTAAGAGTTCCTATATTTTTCTTTCCATGCCTGCTATCAGCACAGTGTCATCTGCATATCAAAGATAGTGACTAACAATAACAAATCCTGGTTTGAATTCTAATTCTCTCAGAATCACAACACTGTGTGTGTGTGTGTGTGTGTGTGTGTGTGTGTGTGTGTGTGTGTGTGTGTGTGTGGCATTCATCTGTCTTGAGAGACCATGGATCAGTGTCCAAAGCTTTATGCTTCACCTGCTGATAGCAGTGCAGCATCTGTTATTACTGTACTGGCTCATACAGAAATGACAGTTTTGATTACAATGAATACATGTGAAAATGTTCTCCCCCAATATCACCATGTTGTTTTCTTCCCATCTAGCATGATTTTCTCCAGAAGCAAGATACCATTTCTTCTCTAATCACTCCAGCCTTCAATGTAAATTGTGTCTCCAGTGAGAGCAATTGTTGGTGACATCTTCCCACCTTTTAATGTCTATGTTGATCACCACATGTTCTTTTTGCAAATGAACTTGGACCTGTGAGTATTAAGTTCTCCAGGTCCTCCTTCCTTATTATGTGTCCCAGGAACCCAATTTGTCCCTTCCTGATATTTAGTATCAGTTTTCTTCTCATTTCCATCCTTTCCAACACTTCATTGTTGTACACATGCTCCATCCATGTTATCCTCAGCATCCACATTTCTGCTGCCTCAAGCCTCTCCTTCTTCCTTGATGAGATTGTCCAACATTAACTTCCATACAGAAGGACAAATATCACATAGCAATCCAGCACTCTTTTCTTTGTTTTCAATGAGATTTTCCTGTCTCTCAGTACTCTGGTTAGTTTTCAAGATGCATCTCTGGCCATGGCAATGCATCTTTGGATCTCCATGTTGCACTTTCCATCCTCCATTAGAACACTTCCCAGATATTCAAATTTCTTTACTTGTTTTATTTTAGTTTCTCTAACTTGTGGTTGACATTTTGGTCTCCTCTTCCTCTTGCTGATCATACATTCAGTTTTCTTTAAGTTTATGTTCAGTCCTTTCTTTTCACTTTCTTTTGCTACTTTCTGTACAATGTCATGTATTTTCCTTTCTGTGTTTGCTATCAGCACCATGTCATCTGCACACCTGATATTGGTGAAACTGTGGCCAACATAGATAAAATCATTCATTGAAGTTAACCAGTGGCTTGATACAAAGAGATGTGAGTTCACTACCTGGTCACAGCAAAGGAGAACAAAAACATTTGGAGAGTTGAATTATTTTACAGAAATAAATAAAACTGAGATATTCAGAAATGGCATGACATATTAAACTAAAACAATCTACCCCCAGGGACTAAATAAAGGGTTCAGTTCAAAATTCCAATCACCTGAAGAAAGCTGGAGCATACAATAGACGAAACATCATGGATATGACAACAAAAATGAAGACAACAGTCCAAACAATGGAAATAGTGTAAATACCCACTATCTATATATAAATCATGCACCAAGTAACATAATACATGTTACAATATTTAGAATATCTTATCTAAGAAATATAGACAGATGGTTCAGTTTAAACTTCCAATGTATATCACATGAAAAAGGCCAGAGCATGCAACAGCTGAAATGTTGTGGATATGGTAACAAAGGTGAGGATAACAGTCCAAACAATGTCAGTTAGTCAGTTAAGTGTCATCTGTGATACACACTTGGGTGATCATGTATTGAAAGAGACATGACTGACTATTATCCTGCAGTAGGTTGCCATTGCTCTCTGCAGTAGACTGATTGCCAGCCAAGGCTATAGAACCCAATCTGTCCTGTTATTTAAATAATAACTGGAGGGAATAGATAGATTAATACCTTTCCCAAGGGAATTTGCACACAAGAGAATGCAAGAAATTCAACTGGAATTCGAACTTAGCTCCCCAATTTCTCATTCTGGTACGATATTCACTGCACTAGAAATAGTGTAAATAATTGCAATACTTCATCTCAGACGTACAGACAGATATCGAAGGTGAATATGACAATATATATGTAAATAGTGCATATAGTAACAATGTCTCATCTCAGAAGTAATGACAACCACTGTCCTCATGCCTAACTTGAGCCATTTCTTTTGTTGACCACTATGTATTCAGTCTTCTTACAATTTCTATATCAAATCTATAGCTGAATCCACTGCTAGGAAAGATGAGTCAATGCTTCAGGCCAGTAAGTTTTTCTCGTCAGAATCCATTTTGCACATTTCAAGTCTGCCATTCATCTCTGCATCGAATACTGTTGCTATATCTGGTTGGGTGCTCCTGCTATTCATCTTGAGGTTCTCAACAAAATTCAAAGGTGGATCTACAATGTAATCAGTCCTGACGTGACAGTACACCTTCAGTCATTTTCTCATCGATGTGATGTGACTTCCCTCTGTCTTTTCTACAAATATTTTCATGACAAGCTTCATTCCCTGGTGCCCCTACCACAAGTATTTATGTGTGCTACGAAATTGGCATCAAGGTCCCAAAATAATTAAGTGTAATTTCTTCTTCTACTCTTTCTTTTCTTACACTGCCTGTTTGTGGAACTCCTTTCTGATTTCTTCCTTCCCTGATAGTTACAATCTCCAAAATTGTAAATGCAATGTCAGTTGCCATCTTCTATCTCCTTGATTTCCATCCTTTCCTTTCTTTAACTTCTCCTGTACTTTGTTATTTTGTTTTTTCTTTTCTCATTTTAACCCCCTGTGCACCAGTAGCAGTCCTTTCTTGCTTAGAGTGAAATGATTATTAAAAAATAATTAATGTTCAACCATTTCTTTTTTGGTTTCCTTTACTAATATTTCTAACTATTCTTTCTTTTAATTCTACCACAAAAGTCGGCTGCATAGAACACAATCACAATATTTTATTCTTCTATCCATGACAATCTTTGTCTATATTTCTGAGACAAGGTAGTATTTACATTATTCAGACTAATGTCATCTTTGTTGGCATTTGAATGATATTTTGGCCAGTGTACACTGAAGAAGGTGCTATGAATTTCAAACTGAACCCTTTATCACAATCATTGGGGTATATCATTCTTATTCCTTGCCTAGAGCCTCTTCTGGTAGTCATGAGTTATCTTCCCCTAACCCTGCAAGTTATTTGTTTACCACTGCTGTATTGAACTCACAACACTTTGGGTCAAGTCACAGGAACTAACCAAAGTTTATATTCACTGAGCCATGTGTTCTTAAGGACAAGAACAACTGAATTTTTTGAACTTATAAACTTAATGCCCATTAACCCTTTTTTTACCAGAGTTCATATTGCAATTTTTTTATGTTAATGGTTTTTCTTTAGTATTTTTTACTAGAGCTCATATTGCAATTTTGACACTAATGATTTTCTCTGGCACTCCGTATTACTGATTTAGAAGATTTTTATAAAAATGCAAAAATAAAGCCAAAGCATTTCTATTTATCTTACAAAAATATTTCTTAGGTACTTTTTTAAAATCATTTCACTCCAAGAAAGGCAAAAAAAGCCACTAAGCCACAGGGCTTACTGAAGTGTGAATATAAGAAAAAGAAAAACACCTTGGAATTCATGATTATATGCATTCAGTTTAGGCTAACAGAGTAAGGTAATAGTCTAGCTATTTAAAAGAGTTCATCTCTTTTTATTTGCTTTTCCCACCAGAATGTAAGCAATCATAACTCTCCACAATTTCCTATCATTGTAAGTCTTAGACATGTTTGTCTCCTTACTATCCCTCCAAGTTCCTGTTCCTCTATCCATTTACTCAATGATTCTGTCTGTCTCTTTTGCATTCAATATGTTCTGTGAGTATCAAATTTTCTAAACCTGCATTATGTTGCTCAGAAATATCAATTGTGTTTTCTGCTTCTACATACAAGTGTCTTTTTGCTCCCATCTTCCTTCATCTTTTATCCACAGTATTCTTTTAGGATGTGAGGTCCCAGAAAAGCACTGTTTGAGTCTAATAATATAAAGTGCAATGATGTTTAACTAATACCTACATACAGTAAAAAGGAGATTGTTATGTCATGAGTAAGAATAAATAACTCAACAACAGGAATAGGTTAATTGTTGTATTCCGTGAAAATAGTATTTACAAAGGTTATTAGTATCCAATACAAGAATAAGGGTTAATCGTCTCAATCGTCGTAAGGCGTAGTATGAGCAATGGGTACTTCTGGGTCATCACTGGAAGTCTACGAATGACTTGTCGATTGGCTGCTCGGCACACTCTCCTACGTAGATGCCACCATTACTTTACATCGTAATGGAATAGTCCATTATAGCCGAATAGGCGCAGGCGTCCCAACAGAGATCAATGATATATTTTGGCACCTTTAAATTAAATATAAGAAGGTATCAAGATTTGTTTATCCTAGTAGGATGTTTTGCTGTTTGATAAATTTGTATTTAAATATAACACATTAATCAATAGAAAGTCCTCGAATATAATATTATTGTATTATTTTATGAACACAAATATTTCTTGTTTTTGTATGCAATTTAGTTTTAGTTTTAAATATATACAGTGCAATGATGTTTAACTAATACCTATATACAGTGTATATATCTACAGTGTATATGATATATATATATATATATATATATATATATATGCAGTGTATATGATGTTTAACTAATACCTCATACAGTACAAAGGAGATCAATGATGTATTTTGTCACCTTTAAATTAAAATAAGATGGTATCAAGATTTGTTTATCCTAGTAGGATGTTTTGCTGTTTGATAAATTTGTATTTAAATACAACACTTTAATCAATAGAAAGTCCTTGAATATAATACTATTTTATTATTACAAATATTTCTTGTTTTTTATGCAATTTAGTTTTAGTTTTTAAATTCATATTTGTCATAATTTTCTTAATATTATTTAGATTGTTTGAACAGTTGTTCTCATCTTTGTTGCTATATTCATGACATTTCGGTCATTGTATACACTAAACATATTCAGGTGATTGGAATTTTGAATGGACCTCTTGATTTTGATCACTGGGGTACATTGTTTTCATTCCATGAGTCATGCCACTTCTGGATGCATGGATCAAGAACAATTTACCCCAGTGATCAAAAAAAGGTTTCAGTTAAAATTTTTAATCACCTGAAGAACATTAGCACATACAATGGCTGAAATGTTGTAAATATTGCAACAAAGATCAGTACAACAATCCAATCAAGGGGAAGGATTTCTCATGACTGTATGGCTCTTCTTTTTCATTGATGAAACTGCAATATAGGTAATTATTGAATATTCATGAATTTATTTGATGCACATGTTATTGCGCATAGATGAAACTGCAATATAGGTAATTATTGAATATTCATAAATTTATTTGATGCACATGTTATTGTGCAGTATTAACAAAAGAAGCATTTTATTTTCATTTACAATTATTTACTAGGCAATAAACACTAAAATATAGTATGAAATGCATAATTTTTTTTAAAACACTGGAGTGGCCTAATAATTATGGCTGGTAGTGTACATGCACACATAAACACACACATGAATATATATATATATATATATATATATATAGTTGATAATTAAGCTTTTAACACCAAGCTACCTGGGTTTCAACTATAAGGTATCATCAGACACAAGCTCCTTGTGCCTTATGGTTGAAACCCAGGTAGAACGGTGTTAAAACCTTAATTATTGAGTATATATTTGAACTCTACTTTATTCTGACTGAATTTTCTATTGAGTACATTTTCATGTGAAGGATGTGCATTGTGGTACAGTGGATATCAGCTCAGAACGAGAAACCGGGGAGTTCGAATTCCAGTTGAATCCATTGTATTCACTTTCGCACAAATACCCTTGGGAAAGGTATTAATCCATCTCTTCCTTCCAGTTATGGGTTAAATAGCAGAACAGACTGGGTTCTATAGCCTTGGTCGGCAACCAATCTACTGCAGAAAGCAATGGCAACCTACTGCGGGATAATCTTCTGCCCAGTCAGTCATGTCTGTTTCGAGACATGATCGCCCAAGCGTGTATCACGTATGGCACTTAACTAACTAACTAACTAACTGTCCTCTTTTCCACTGTTAAGCTGTTGGAACACAAATAGATACCTGCATGCAATTGCTGAAAAAACAGTATAGCATGATGTTAAAAGGGCTCAAACTTAATAAAAACAAAGCTCTCTATATAGCTATAACACTTAATATTTTATATTAAGTTAATCTTGTTAGATTATCCTCAATGTTTACGGACTGGACATATATACCTATATATATATATATATATGTGTGTGTGTTTGTGTGTGTGTGTGTGTTTGTGTGTGATAAGGGTTGCTAACCAATCCCTGTCACCTATGGCTGTTCAAGCACATTTTTAATATATATCCTTGAATGGTGGGAGTAATTGACAGGTACATCTAGCCATAGGTAAGGTCAACAAAAGGACAACTGGCTTGAAAGGTGTTGGACTGGTGAGGATGTGGTTGACAGATACATCTGGCCATAGATAAACGTCAACAAAGAACAATGGTGGTTGACAAATATATCTGGATATAGATGATGTTAACAATGTGCAACAGAAAAAACAAGCATTGTGTAGGAGATTTAAGATGATATAAAAATCTAGAACTTTTGATTGAATGGACAGAGGCTGGTTAACAGCACCTGACGCCTCCTTTGTATTTGTGATCTCACTTCAACTGCCCTCCTGTTTCACACAAAAGATAAAAAAATGAAGAATAAAAATATAACATTATATTTTTATATATACGTGTTCTTCATTGTTTGTCCAGACCCAGCGGCAGTATATAGCATACACGCTTTCATGCACAGTAACTCACTGTGTCTTTATTTTTTTAAAACAGATTCATAATGAACCTAGTTACCATCTACAAAAACACTAAATGATTGCGGTATAACAGACAACATCAAGAAAAGTGACTTTTGATTTTACTTTATGTGTACTTTGCTCTTGTATTTATTATAGAAAAGTTGCTAGTTTAAAAAGGAAAACAAAAAAAGTCTTAAAATGAAACAGTATACTTTTTCTGATTTCACGCGGAGTCTGACATGGAGTTGAGAAATGTGTCTTGTTCAATGACAAACACATTGAGCAGGGTAGTACGCCTGGCAGAGAGTACATATGTAAAGGTTGGCAAAAGAAGTGAGATCGTTGCAAGGCAAAGAAGTGTGCTCATTCTCTTCCAGTTGTTGAATGATAATTTGATGGTTTCGAGTGTGGTTGAGGGCTATTCTGGGCATAGAGATGCAGTCTTAGGTGGTCTGCATATGCATAATCTAAAGTTGAAAGCAGCTAAGTGTGAGTTCTTTAAAAAAGAAACTCAGTACCTGGACTTCAAAATTAGAGAAGAGGAAATACAGCCAGATATCAATAAATTCAAGGTTATCAAATCAGTTTTGACTCCAAGCAATGACTTTATACTATCACCAATCTATTAGGAATAACATAAAAAAAATGTCAGGAAAGCCATGATAATACTTAATAAGTTACTTAATAAGGTTGGTGATTTAGTGCTATAAGAACCACCAGAAAGGGAAGTTGGCCATGTAGCAGTGGCCATATTATGTGGTAGTTGAAAACACTGGTCCTATCTCTTATAGAACTAGAGATCAGTTAACCAGCTGTAATGGATGTGCGTTGTGGTGCAGTGGATATAGACTCAGAATGACAAATCAGAGAGAGAGTTCAAATTCCACTCATTCCTTGCATTCATTTACGCACAAATACTCTTTAGAAAGGTATCCATCTCTTCTCTCCAGTTATGGGTTAAATAATAGGACAGATTGGGTTCTATAGCCTTGGCTGGCAACCAGTCTACCACAGAAAGCAATGGCAACCTACTGCGGGATAATCTTCTGCTCAGTCAGTCATGTCTCTTTGAAGACAAGATTGCCCATTTAACTGACTAACTAACCAGCTCAGTCACTAAGACACATGCCAAGCATCTTCAGGTGGTGCGTATTGAAGAGTGGAAAATCCCCACTACAGAAAGGCCATTACAAAAAATAGTATTGGCTGCTCCATTAGAATCCAGTGATTCTGACAATCAGTCTGTGGCAGAACAGGCTGATTTTCGAGACCAACATGAGAAATCAGATGATAAGTTTGATGCCCCATTAATGGAGCACAATATCAGGACGCAACATAAAACAGTGGATAAAAACAAGTCAACTGTTAATAAAGAGGTTGGAGTGGGAACAATTCAAAAGTCTTTTAGACTGACTGGCGGATATGCAAGAAAATAAGTGAAAGAAGAAAACTGTAGGAGGAATGAGAAGCACCGGAGATAGAGAGTTAGGTTATTTTTCTTTGTGACATTGCATGCAGAAGTTGCAGTATGTGTGAAAAACATTAAGTTAAATAATATTTAGAGTGTGAACTGCATTCACTTTCTCCAGCATTGACATACTAATAATTTTAGGGTTAGTAGCAAGAAGATGGATTGTTAGATGGAGAGTAAATGTACTTCAGAAAAGAAAAATCAGTTTATCCCTTGTTAATAGTACTGTGGGATTAGAGAGTGTGCAATACCCAAATTTACCTGGGTTAAACAGAGATATCCTCCATTAAGCTGTATTTAGATTGGGAAGCAGGCGAAGGGTCTGTAGTTAAGGGAGATGAGACAAACTTAGAAATTACAAGTCACAGGTACATTTTTTTTTTAGATTTAATCAGTTAGGAGTTAGGAACTGTAAGTGACATGACTAACCCTCCAAGCAAACTGCATGCCCATCATCAATAGATAGAATCGAGCTCTTAGGTAATTTTGTTTGTTTTTATTTTAGTTGTTCTTTCAGTCAGACTTTGAATGACATGTAGGGCAGATAATAAAAGTATTTATGTGTTCAAACATAGTATGTCTGAAATTAAGAAGTTATATGTGTAATCCTAATGTAAGTAATTTACTTAAACTACTAGACTAGCAACTAGGTCCCACCCTTTTACAGTGAAATCAATCAAATGTAACTGAAATTTCTACTCTAGCAGCTTTTTTACTTGCACTTCCCGCCTGTAAAATTCTCCTCTGTATACTTGCTTCTCTGAAAACTACAATGTCCAAGAATTTAAATGCAAAGTCATTTGCCATCTCTTATCATCTTGTCTCACATACTTTCCATGACAACCCTTGTATCATGTTCTTCCTTTCCACTCTATTCTCATGCAACCCTCTTTACACCAGTGTTCTCATCCTTCTCTTACCCATTGTCTGACTTTCCTGTAATTTGTTTCTCTTTCTCATCACTCACCTCTTCTGTAACCCCCTACACACCAGTGGCAGTTCTGCCATGCTTAGAGTAAAATGATTTTTAAAAAATAAAAGAGGAACAAAAAGAATTTTTTTTCTCTTTGTTGTTTTATATATATTTATATGTTTTCATACAACTGTCACAAATGTGTGAGGTAGGGCGGGTGGAGGAGAGATGCACTTAAAATTAGGATGGTGAGGAGTGTAATATATTACCTTTAGTGGCAAAAGTAATTGACAGGTACATCCGGCCATAGGTAAGGCTAACAAAGTGACAACCAGCTTGAAAGATAATTGCCTGGCAAGGATGTAATTGACAGGTACATCTGGCTGTAAGATCAACAAAAGTGATAACCAGCTTGAAAGGCATTGACCTGGTAAAGAATGTGGTTGACAGATACACCAGACAATAGATAAAAGTCAACAAAGTACAAGGGTAGTTGACAAATATATCTAGATGTTGACAAGGTGCAATAGAAAAAAACAAGAGTTGCATAGAAGCTTTAAGATGACATAAAATCTAGAATTTTTGGCTGAGGAGACAGAGACTGGTTAATGACACTTGATGGCTCCCTTGTTTGTATGATCTCTCTTCAGCTACCCTCCTCCTCCTCCACACAAGCATCATTAATGAAGAATAAAAATATATGATTATGTTTTTAAATATATATATGTTCCTTGTTTATCTAGATCAAGCGACAGTATATATGTTTATTCACCACTCACAGAGCCCACCTGTGATTTATGCTGCAACTATGCAAGGTCAGTATATATACAGTGGCATTGGGGAACTCTGAAAGTGAGAGGAACTTAGGTGCCGAG
Organism: Ascarosepion bandense; assembly: GCA_037127315.1. Classification (NCBI taxonomy): domain Eukaryota; kingdom Metazoa; phylum Mollusca; class Cephalopoda; order Sepiida; family Sepiidae; genus Ascarosepion; species Ascarosepion bandense. The sequence goes on from JBBBDQ010001294.1 coordinate 131,480, forward strand.
ATAAGGAAGGGTGGGAGGGACAAACTCAAGCAGGTCCTCATTTTCATACTACACCACAATCATATACACAATCATATACACAACTTAGGAATGAGTTTGAGTATAAGTATGTTACTTCGCTAAAGAAAAAATTTTCATTTATAGCAGTGGAATTCTAATCTATTCTTGCCCTCTTTTCCACTCTCAAGCTGTTGGAACACAAGAAAGGTTAATTTCAAAACAAAATCAAAGGGTTAATACTAATGTCAATACTAGCAGAACAGTGTGATTTGTCTGCTCTGATTTCTGTATGTGTCCTTCAAAATCTAAATGAAAAAGAAAGCACAGAGGGAAGTGTGCTGAAGATCAAATCTTATCAAAATCAGAGACTGATCAGTTTCATAAATTTTTGAAGTTTAAAAAAGTGTGGGGGCCAACTGAGTCACCAGCCAAATATTGGCAGTTGTTCTTACTCCATAATAGTTTGTTTTTTATTTATTTATCTAACACCTAGCAATGGCAATTGTGGATCTCTGAAAGAGTGGTGGGTACACTTAGGAGCTGAGATTTTTTTGAGGAAGGGAGGGACAGACTCAAGCAGGTCCTCATTTTCATACTACACCACAATCATATACACAATCATATACACAATCATATACACAACTTAGGAATGAGTTTGAGTATAAGTATGTTACTTCACTAAATTAAATCGAATAAATTTTTATTCATAGTAGTGGAGTTTTAATCTCTTCTTGTCCTCATGTGCGTTGTGGTGCATTGGATATCGGCTCGGAACGAGAAATCGGGGAGCCGAGTTCGAATTCCAGCCGAATTCCTTGTATTCACTTACGCGCAAATACCCTTGGGAAAGGTATTAATCTGTCTTCTTCCCTCCAGTTATGGGTTAAATAATAGGACAGACTGGGTTCTATAGCCTTGGTCAGCAACCAGTCTACTGCAGAAAGCAATGGCAACCTACTGCGGGATAATGTTCTGCCCAGTCAGTCATGTCTCTTTCGAGACATGATCGCCCAAGCGTGTATCACGTATAGCACTTAACTAACAAACTAACTGTCCTCTTTTCCACTGTTAAGCTATTAGAACACAAATAGATACCTGCATGCAATTGCTGAAAAAACAGTATAGTATGATGTTAAAAGGGCTCAAACTTAATAAAAACAAAGTTTTATCATCAAAATATTTATGCTATCATTAAGAGGAAAGATAAAATATTTTGTTATCATTATTGATCGAAAGTTGTTGATCCTTTCTAACACGTTTGAAATATCAGATAAAATCTTTTTTTTCATCAGCAATTCATGCCATGTTTACGTAATGTTACTAAGGATAACAATATTAAGTTGTTTTTTGGCATTAAAAGACATTAATTTAAAAACTCTAGCAAAGATCAACTAATTGCCTAATTTTAATGAAACTTTTAAGACTTACTCACAAATAAATAAAATTATTTATGCAATTATTATTTTTACAAATTGTTGGTGAAAATAATATTTTTTTTTAACATTTGTTACCCTCCACTCCAATTAATTGCATAAAACTCTAGAAATACATTATCTATACCAATTTTTTTATTAGTTAAATGCAGGACTAATTGGGGAATGCTTTTGCCAAATATCTACTCTGAATGTTTACAAATGTGTTGATTGCTACAAAAAACTGCAAAAAAATTGAAAATTTGTTAAAAATTTGCATAATTTTAGATTCCAATGAATATTTTCTGTTTGAAATACACCCGAGTATTTTGCTCATTGGAAATAGTAAATGTAATTATTTAACTTTCTATTAAGTTAAAATTAAAGTTTTAAGAAAACGTTTATTATTTTAAAAATTCAATTTAAAACTTAGGTATCGAAAATGAGTAGAGGTACCGACAAGAGTGGTTAATTTCAAGACAAAATCAAAGGGTTAATACTAACGTCAATACTAGCAGAACAGTGATATGTCCTCAAAAAGCTAAATAAAAAAGAAAATGCACAAGAAAAAGTGCTTAAGATCAAATCTTATCAAAATCAGAGACTGATCAGTTTCATAAATTTTTGAAACTTATAAAAGTGGTGGACAGTCCAATAAAGGGGCCAGCCAAAATTATGGGGACTTTGACCTCTTTTGCTCCCCACCACAGAATTACTACTATATATATATATATATATATATATATATATATATATATATATATATTTATTCTACATATAATTTCAAATTTCTACATTTGGAGAATAGCCATTTCAGTGGGTTATCAAATCTGTCCCTTCAGATTCATGCAGCAAATGTCACGAAAAAATTTTGTGTGGCCCAAATAAGGGTTGTTTAAAAAAAAATAGAAAAAATTTAGGGGGTAGGATGAAAGATGTAGATTTAACGTGCAAATGATAGAAGTTGGAAGGAAATAGGTCAGATGGAAGGCCCTAGTGTTTAAGGTTAACAATGTTCTTAAAGGAAATCTTGTGTATAAACTCAAGTTCTAACAAGTATCAAGTAAATTTAGGTTCAACATTAAAATAATGGATATCAATAAATATGCATATGGATATACATGCAGGTGCACACACACATATAAATATTTTTCTGGTGCTAATTGAACAGTTCTCAATGTAATATAACAGAGTTATTAAGTATATATTATTAAAAAATATACATATTATCCTATGTCTATAGAAGACTTGGATAAAACTCTGAGTAATGCTATAGATATCATCATCATCATCATCATCATCATCATCTTTAACATTCATTTCCATGCTTGCATAGGTTGATGGGGTTTTCTTGATGACTCCATATGGTGAAACCCAGAAGGGGACACAAAAAATCAAATTGTTTATATTTCAGGAGATTCAGGAATGCAGGTTTTCATTGTAAAACTTATCCAAGTACCGACTATGGAAGTGATGACCTCCTGGTTATATGCAAATTAAGGATGAAAAATAAAAAATAAAAACGCCTAGTGTAGCACCCAGACCGCAATACAACACACACATAAATGACCTTAACCTGCAGGGAAAAGTACATGGATCAAGCTTAGCAAGCTTCTTAAGAGATTTAATAAGAAGAAATGATTTTAAAATGAGGTATAGTTTCAAATATCAGATACGTGTCATTTAATCTAAACTTATTTATAAATGGAACTTTGTGTGTGTGTGTGTGTGTGTGTGTGTGTGTGTGTGTGTCTGTTACCTATAGATTTCAAAACGGCTGAACTGATTTTCTTGAAAATTTACACAGTTGTACTATAAGCATCTGCGAGTGTTCTTAGCTATGTTTTGTGTCCAGGTACCCCTGATAAATATTAAAATCGATAATCGAAAAAATCGGGTTATAGAAGGAGTTGTCTGATTTTAATCAAATTTGATACACTCATAGACAAAGATATAAGAAACGATATTCAGAAGTTTCAAGGTTGCAGTTCTTACAATAGTGCAAAAAATTGATAAGATATATATATATAAAAGGCAAGATGTTTGTGTGTGTGTCTGTTTATCTGCCTTTATGTCTATATTTTTTCAGCCCTTTTATTTTAGTTTTTGCTTCGGGTTTGACTCTAAGTAGGTATAATTGTAGTTCGAAGTCTCAGCCATGATACCATTTACTCAGAGGACTTATGTAGCCTTCAAAATTCAGTTTACGATGAAAAAAACTTTAAAAAATTTAACTTACATCCATTCATTTTTCTTTCAGTATATGGTTTCACTTTAACTGGAAACAACTATTGCTTTTTAGTCTCTCGTGCCAATGTCCAAAATGTCTGAGCTCCAGGACCATGGATTAGTTTTAAAGCTTTCATTACACCCAAGCAACGCTGGGCTATACTGCTAGTGGGTGATAAAACAACAGATGAATATTAAATGTAAGTGTGTTTGTATTTCTGTGTATACATATATATATATATATATATATTTACTTTTCAAAATTGCTACTAATATTTTGTGGGAGATTTCACACTTCAGAAGCAATAAAATGGCCAATGAATATCTGCATCAAAAATGAAAATAACAGACTGTTATTAAATATTTTACTGTGGAACATATTGAAAACCTAGAAATCTATCATCACATGCAAAATGCCTGCCTTGAGGATTTCTCATTGTATGTAACTGTCAAATGTTGGGTTATTGAGTATCATTAGAGAAAGAGATCCATTGAAGATGAACTTTGGTCATGACGGCGTGTAAGATGCAAACTTTGTTCGGGAATAAATGTATTTGTCAAAAAAAAAGAAGCAAAACAAAAATTGTTCTTTTCCTTTTGTCATGTCATTAGGAATGCGTAACTTTTATAACATCATTCCTGTGTACTTGTTTATCTGATCACGTTGAATTTTTCAAAAAGAACATCACCACATAATTTCTTTGCTCGAAGGAAAGACTATTGGTATAATTCTCTAATGGATATATAAAAAGATATTTCAATCACTTAAAGTAGACACAGATAGAGACTGAACCGCAAGTTATAATGTGGAAAAATGAACTAAATTTGGTAAATATAATAATAATAAAAACAAAAAAGATTTTCCCATGATGCTAAGAATAAAGGAACTAGAAATATGATGACCCAACTTGATCTTGTCAAATGTTGTGAGGTGGTGCTAAAGCATATAAAATGACAAACATTTTCTGCCTCATCCTCCATCAACTTAGTGCTCTGAGGTGTAGAATCCCATAGTCGTGTGCTATGGTATGAATTTGAATTCTCTAAATTGGTCATAATACTGCTATCTATTAAAAGTAAATATGTAGGGAAATGAAATAAAACTAATAAGTAAATAATAATAATGAAAAAAAAAAGAAATGAATTTTCCCATGATGCTAGGAGTAAAAGAATCAAAAATATGATTATCCCACTTGGTTTTGCATGTAAGTGAATATAACAAACCCAACTAGAATTGGAACTCAGCTCACTGATTTCTAATTCTGGGCTGTTATCCACTACACCACCCACACATCCAAAAATAGTGTGGATAAATGAAATAAAATCAATAAAAAAATAATAATAATGAATAATTAAAAAATCAGAAAAAGAAATGCATTTCCCATGATGCTAGTAATAAAGAAATTGAAAATTTTATTACCTCACTTGGCTTCACCATACTCTCATTAAATAGCACTGTTCAGGTTTATAAAATCGCAGATATTTTCTTTCCTCTCTCTTTTTTCCTTTGATGCTTTCCTGGTCTATTTACAACTGAACTCACTTTCCACCTGACAAATGGTGTTCAAAAATGTCTTCCAAAACCTTTACCTATGAAGTAAATCAAACTTCTGTTTGGTTGTTCCAATTCATCTTAAGACTGACTTGAGTCTGATCATTATAACCATGCCAACAATCCACCAATGAACAAGTTTTTCTTTCGTCATTTCAAATGGGCACAAGGCTGACTTATGTGCAGCCATTATAAAAACGCTTATATTTTACTAACTAACTTTTGGACAAAAAAGCAAATGAATATAACCAGGAGATACTGACAACTTTGTTTCCCTACAGTTTATCTAAAAAGTAGAATAAACAGTCCATGGTAGAAACCCAAGTTCTTTTGTATGCTTTTTCTTTAATATACAACCAGCAAGCACCACTTAAAAGGCCACAGATCATTGAGATTTATATAAAAATTTAGGAAGCAGATTTTTCACGCACTTGCCATAAGATTGCATTAATGTCATTACAAATTCTCTTTTAATAAAATAATTAAGTTATTATAACAAACCCAACTGGCATTTGAACTCAACTGTCTGATTTCTAATTCTGAGCTGTCACCAACACATCCAAATGAACTGCAGATAAATAAAATAAAATCAATAAATAGAATAATAATAATAATAATAATAATGAATAATAAAAACAAAAAAGAAGAAATACATTTTCCCATGATGTTAAGAGTAAAGGAACCAGAAATATTATAACCCTACTCAAATGCCATTAGGTGGCATTGGTTAAATCTAGAGTTTGAGTTCTGTTAAATGACGTGGGCAAATTGTTGTTATTTTATATTTTTAATTTTGCACATATTCATTGTCTGATTTGATTTTATCAAATTCACAGTATAGTAGGGACAGTTGGGCACTGTCTGTGAGAAAAAGAGCACCATGATGCAATTCACTCCAACAGAAATTTGGAAACTGCATATTCTACTGCTTGGCATTCATGCCAGAATCTCCAATAACAACATTTCATAGTGTTTGGATAGTAATCTGAGGACAGTGAAGAGGATTTGGAAAGAGTTGAATAATATATCCAGTCAGTATCATGGTATTTAGAGTGATCACAAGTGATGGCAACATTATGCCTCCATTCATCTTCCCACAGGGACATGAACTCAAAACAGAAGCCTACATCAAGTACCTTGAGGAGTTAGTGCTTCTATGAACCAAGAGGGTGGCAGCTGGAAGGACTATGCACCATACAGCACAAGCAGGAGAACCCAGTCATAGCTACTAGAAAATTTACTATGATTTTTCTTCTTGTTTGCATCCTCTCCAACACCTTGTCGTTGCACACATACTCTGTCCATGGTATCCTCAGCATCCTTCTGTAAAACCACATTTCTGCTGCTTCAAGCTTCTCCTTCATCCTTGATGAGATTGATTGTTCAACATTCACTTCTATACAGAAAGACAGATATCCCATAGCAATCCAGTACTGTTTTCTTTGTTTCTAATGAGATTTTCCTCTCTTTCAGGACTCAGGTAAGCTTCTGAAATGTGTCTTTGGTCATGTCAATGCATCTTTAGATCTCCATGTCACACTTTCCATCCTCTGTCAAAACACTTCCCAGGTATTTGAATTTTTTACTTGTTTTGTTTTAGTTTTTCTAACTTGTCATTAGCATATTGGGCTCCTCTTTTTTGCTGATGACCATACATTCTGTTTTCTTTAAGTTTATGCTCAGTCTTTTCATCTCACTTTCTTTTGCTACATTCTGTCGAAGGTCCTGCATTTTTCTTTTCATGTCTACTATCAGCACCATGTCATCTGTGTATCTAATATTGTTGAGATTGCAGCTGACCCTAAATTCTGGATGACAATGAAAAACGGATATACTCAGAAGACATTAGGAACTTTGTTTCACTAGTGTTCATGTAATGCAGTAACAACAACAGCTAGAAGCTTATGAATCTTTCAGTTAGTTAAGTGCATATATGATGCACACTTTGGTAATTATGTCTCTCAGCAACTTCCTCATCTAAATAACTGTTTACTTTTTCAGTTAAGTGCCATATGTGATACACGCTTGAACAATCATGACTGATTTCTTTTTGTTGTATGTACCGTGTCCTTCCAGGATGTAGGCAATCAAGATCCTTCACATCTTCCTATTCCTTGTTGCTCTATACCCATTCTCTTGTTGTTCTACTCAATTCCTGCTCCATCAAAATTGTATTCAAAATCTAAGATTCTTTTCTAGGCTTGAACACCAATCACTATTATCACTAGTGAATATGCAACTGTATTAACTTATACTGTTGACTAATCAAATGTTAAAAATAAAAACTTTTTTACTTGAGTTTTTTTATTTCTTTTTTTTTAGCTACTATTTCAGACCTATGAGATGCATATAATAAAATAATAATAATAATAATAATAATAAATATCAAATATACAAGTGGGCCTGTGTCATCAAAAATGGTAGCAAAATATTTGTATCAATATTGCATTTAAAATACTGGCCACATATATATTGATGTACCGGCTATTGAGTATCTTACATTATAACATAATAACAAAAAAAACAAAATAATCCAAACCCTTGAGTGTGCTAGGAGAGAAATATATATATATATATATCTGTGATACAGCAAAACAGGCTTGTATGGAGATGACTAATATGTTATGCTCTCATTACGATTGAGCTCTCTAGAGGAAAAAATTTTTAAAAAGTTTCCGCTACTGTGATATATGCATTACACTTCAGGAATGAATTAAGTTCTTTCAGTGACTAGTGTGTGTATACACTGCTTATATACAACACATTAAAATTTCCCTTCTCTGATTCCATGCGCCTATGGCTTAGAGGGTAGCGACTCCAACTGGCACCAAATCGGTTGTGTTGCAATCAAGCTTGTATGTGGATGACTAATATATATATATATATATATATATATATATACACACACACACACACACTCACAAATAAATACACAACGGTCTTTATTACAATAGAGAGACTATATATATATATATATATATATATATATATGTTCTTCATTACCCAACAACATAATTATTAAAAAAAAAATAAAATAATAAGATGCTGTTAAAGAGCAAACACTTGGCAAGGGCTTTCATAACTGCTAGCAATGTTTAATTACTGGTAGTAAAGAGAATAAACTGAGCCAACACTGCCTCACTATTATTTCCAAATGAACTGAGTCAATGCTCTGCCATGGTATTTTTTCTTTCTCATTGAGCATGACAGAAGGGAAATATATATATATATATACCATTGTGCATTTATTATTATTTTATATATATAAAACAAAAAATACACAATGGTCTTATTATATTTTAGAGGATAAAAAGAATCATGAAAATGTTTTACTTCAAAAATTTCTGAAGATAAGAAAAATAATAATAAAAGGAAAGCAAAATACTGGAATAATATCTGAAGCTGCACAAAGAGCAAATATGGAAATATATATATATATATATATATATATATATATATATATATATATATAATATATATATATATATATATATATATATATATATATATATATATATATATATATATATATATATATATATATATATATATTATATATATATATATATATATATATATATATATATTATTGTAATAAAGAAGATAATAGAAATAATTATAATAAATATAAAAAAACAAATAAAATGGATTTACAGCAAAGCAATCAATGCCAGGACTTTAACTCAAAATGATACAAATAAATATAAAACAAATTTAAGTGTAAAGATAATTTAGGTGTAAGGCAAATCTGTGAGGCAATAGTTCCATAGTAGCGACCCATATTTTTGTATGCTTTATTTTTGTTTATTATATGTGAACACGCACAACACCTGATAGCTACAATCTCCAAAAATTTAAATGTTGCATTAATTGCCATCTTCTTGAATCCCATTCATTTTTTATTCTTTCCTCAATGCCCCCTGCATCCAGTCTTTTCTCTTACTGTTCCCCATTTTGCTGAGTTTGAATTCCATTTGAATTCATTAGGCAAATAACCTTGGGAAAGGTATTAATCCATCTTCTTGCTCCAGTTATGGGTTAAATAACAGGACAGATTGGATTCTATAGCCTTGGCTGACATCCAGTCTACTGCAGAAAGCAATGGTAACCTGCTGCAGGATAATCTTCTGCCCAGTCAGTTATGTCTCTTTTAAGACATGATTGCCCAAAAGTTTTTCATGTATGGCACTTAACTGACTGGCCCAGCTGTGTAGGGTTTCCACTTTGTTTGGAGTGAAGTGATTAAAAAAAAAAAATCAGTAATGAAATGTTAAAGGGATCAAAGAAAAAACAGTAGCTTATATACTTACCCGATATATAATGTCTGGTCCCTTTTGTAATTTCTTTGCTAATAATGAACCTTTTTTTTGCTTATTTTGTGAGCTGGATTTTCGCTGCAGTCCCACAGATGGTGTATTTTGAGTCACATCTGGATCAGTGGATCTTGGAATATAATCATCTGGGTGAGGTATTTCCAGTAAAGGAGGACATGTCAAGTGGTCCTGTTCAGGAGCACCTTTCTTTGCAGAACTTACCTCTGGTGACAAAGGCTCACTCCTTTGTTCTTTGCACTGGATAAAGCAGATTGAAATTGTGGCTGTAACAGGCACTGTAATGATTACAGCAACTAGAACAATGACAATGAGTAGATACATGTGGATACGGTCATCCGTTTTCATATAGACAGCATTTAGTAAACCTGATGTCTCATTATTCATTGTCAATATCAAAGATAGATTTGTTGATGCTGAAAGAGTTGGTATTCCACTGTCCTTTACAGTGATGACAAGTTTGTAATGACCTACATCTTCCTGAGAGATGATTTGGCTGAAAAATAGTAGTCCGGTGTAAGGATTAAGAGTGAACAACTGTTTTTCATTGCCTGCTGTTATTTCATATGTGAGAAAGGCATTCTCCAGATTGTCGTCATCTACAGCTTTTAGAACAGTGATATTATTCAAAGAATGAGGATTGTAGAGAACATCAAGAATGTCAGGGTTGATCATTGGAAAAGTAAAATATGGAGCATTGTCATTGACATCTCGTATTTCAACTATGACATCAACTGTTGTGTTCAGTGAAGGAATTCCCTTATCTTTGACAACAACTTGAAACTCATAACCCTCTCGAGTTTCACGGTCTAAAGAAAGAACTGTTGAGATAAAACCATCACCAGATATAGTGAAGGGAAGGTTTTCATTATTTGTTAGTAATGAATATGTTAACTGACCACCTGCTCCAAGATCAGGATCAGTGGCATTGATAGAACCAACAAATAGATTTCCAGGCTGGTTCTCATAAATCCAGAATTTGAAAACAGCCATTAAAGTCTGTGGTGGCATATCATTGACATCCATTACCTTGATAGAGAACTTGCTCTCATTTTGCAAAGGTGGGGATCCCTTGTCCTGGCAATGGATTACGATCTCATGCTTTTCATCTGACTCTCGGTCTAATGGACTTTTAATCAAAATTTTGTATTTCTTTCTACCTAAGCTTTGAAGTTGAAATTTCTTGTGACTGAGTTCACAGGTAACTTCACCATTCTGTCCGCTGTCATAGTCAGTGACTTTCACGTAAGCAATAAAACTTCCAACTTCGACATCTTCAGAAATAGTGGTCATGTTTTCCATTGATGTGGAGACAAAATTCACATCAATTTTGGGGGGGTTGTTCTGCCGGTTGACAATATTCACAAGAACCATTGCAATTGACTTTAAAGGAGGATTGCCTCCATCTGTTGCTTCAATGTATAACTTGTATGGCAGTTTCTTAGCTGATTCAAATTTTTTGAACAGGAATATCTCACCTGTAGATTCGTTCACTCTAAAATGTTTTCTGGCCAGGTGTGAGGTGTCAGAACTGAAACAGTAAGTAATTTTACCATTTTTCTCAGAATCTGAATCATTTGCAGATAATATCAACAGTGGTGATGTTACATTTTCATCATTCAAGATGGAAATATTAAAGACACTCTGTCTGAAAGTTGGAGGATTATCATTCTCATCTTTAACAGATATATAAACATTCAAAGCACTTTTGTGAGTTGGAGATCCGCCATCTTTAGCAACCACTTGTACTTTATATGCATTTTTAATTTCTCTGTCAAGCTTTTTTTCCAGACGTATTGCAAGTTCAGATTTTCCATTGACCCTCTTGGATTCAATTAAAGAGAAAGGTCCATCTAGGCCTTTACGTAACTCATAAAGAATATTCGAATTGAGAATCCCAACATCATTATCGATGGCATTTGGGATGGATATCTTGGTTCCTTGACTATCTCGCTCTGAGAACTCTATGTCAACTTGCTCAACAGGAAATTCCGGTTTATGGTCATTAACATCTTCGATGACGACTTTAATTTCCAGAATCTTCATAAAAGACTCAGCTCTCCTCACAGCCATGTCCACCATTTCAAAACATTCCGTATTGTAAGTGCACAGAGTTTCGGCATCCAGCATTTTTGCTGTGTACAATTTCCCAGTATTTTTTGAAACACGGAATAATGTGGGGTTATCTGTTGTACTTTGCTGTAGGAGACTGAATGTAATTTCTTTTCGTTTAAATTTCTGTCCCTCCTCTTTATTTTGCCGGAGTTTTTCCATCAGGTGAGAATCTTTAGCTACGTCCCCTACAAGAGTGCCAGAACTCTTACCTTCTTTTATGAAATAGACGAGGTCAATGGCCAAACATACAGGTACAAATGAGGTGAAAATAATTACTGTTATTCTCATGTTTGATGCCAAAAGTTAGAAAATAATATATTTTTTGTTCATCTGTATATTCCAGGAATTGTCTGAGCAGGATCTAAAAACTGAAAAAAATTAAAAAATAAATAAAATGTGTGAGTATTTCACAACAGATTTTTTCATATATTTAAAACAGCATTGAATATGTAGGATTTTTTAAATTTAGATCAATTTTTTTTAACGCATTGTCATCAGCAAAAGAGGAGTCCAAAACGCCAAGTACAGGTCAAGTGGGTATAGAAATTTATGTGTGTTGTGCATTGTGGTTCAGCGGATATCAGCTTGGAACAAGAAATGAAGGAGGCGAGTTTGAATTTTAGCTGAATTCCTTGCATTCACTTACACACAAATACCTTTTGGAATGGTATTAATCTGTTTCTTTCCTTCAGTTATGGGTTAAATAACAGGACAGATTGGGTTCTATAGCCTTGGCTGGGAACCTGTCTACCGCAGAAAGTAATGGCAACCTACTGCAGGATAATCTTCTACCCAGTCAGTCATGTCTCTGTGAATTTGGCTGTGAGTGTGACAATGATGATCATTGTGGTTGTGGTGATGATTATGATGATTATTTTGGTTGTGATAATGATGACGATTGTGGTTGTAGTGGTGTTGGTGGTGGTGATGATAATGATGATGATTTTATGATTATTGTGGTTTTGATTATGATGTTGATGACAAGTGTTGTTGTGATGATGATAGTTGTAGTTATGATGATGATGATGATGATGGTGGTGGTGGTGGTGGTAGTGGTGAATTTGTTCATGGATGTGATGATGATGATGATGATTACGGTTGTGGTGATGATTATGATAATTATTGTGTTTGTGATAATGATGATTGTGAATGTAGTGGTGGTGGCAGTAATGATGATAATGATGATGATTTTATTTAAGGAATAGTACAGAATAAATTTTATAAGTATTTCAGCTTTAATGCATGCCTGTGCTAAGAACGTCTCAAGATTTGTTCTTACATGTACACAATGGAGAAATAATCAACGCAAGACAGAAAAAAATGACAACCAGAGAAAAGATAATCATGAAAACAATTTCATTTTGTTTTGTAGTTTCCTTTTTTTTTTTTTTTTTGCTCAATCCAGTAGAAGCACTGGAACACCTTCATTATGAAAATATTCATTATTACTTCTTCACTGTCCATTTTTCTTTCAACATTCCAATGCATTGGATGTGTTTGATGAAGAATAATAATCATCAGCTGTAGGTTGTGCAAAAGCAGTCTGAAATCCCAGTGATTTGAAGCTTGTTTTGAGGACCTTTTTAAGAAGCACCAATCTCTCTTGATGATTTTGATTAGTCAATTATATCTATGTGCCAAATAAGTGCAGGCAGACTTGTACTTAAAATCTGAGGCATGGGTTCGCACATTGACTTGATTATGCAGAAAATGAAATTATTTCCACACTATTTTGACAATAAAAGCATGCAAAATTTAGAAAGAAAATTAAATTTGGGATTAGTACTTTCAAAATCCAATTATTGGAAACAAAGGAAAGAGTACTGAACTCTTACGTGATATCTGAAGGTGCATTGGAATAGTGAAAATGCCTTCCAAAAGCCTAACAAAGTATTGAAAAACAGAAAAAAATTATTAGAAAGAAAGAAAAGACTATTGAACTGTTATATAATATAGGTCCTTCTCTATGACAGTGAATGCTAGATAATCTCCTTGCAAATGATGAAGAAGAGACATACGGCAATAGAAATGTGGTGCTATCAAGAATAGAATGCATGGTTATGAGCAACAAGATAAGCCAAAATTGCAAATAACAATTCCAACATACCAAAATAAAACAAGTGAAAACATTTTAATACGTGGAAAGTGTTTTAGTAGAGGACAATAAGTGTGACACTGAAATCCAAAGGGACAGCCAAAGATATATTCAACAGCAAAGCAAAGTATTATGAAAAAAAATTGTTAGAAACAAAGAAACAAGTACTGAACTATTATGTGATATCTGTCCTCTTATATAGCAGTGAATGCTGGTCAAACTCATCAGTGATGAAGGAGAGACTTGAAGCAACAGAAATGAGGTTCTACGGAAGGATGCTGAGAGTACCATGGACTGAACATGTTAGTAATGACATGGTTTTATAAAGAATGAAGAATGAAGACAAAAAGTAAACTTATACTTGACATCAGGAAGAGACAGTTGAAGTTTCTGGGACACATAATGAGGAGAGAGGGCTTGGAGAATCTAATGCTCATGGCATGGATAGAGGGAAAGCGAGACATTAGAATGCAGCATGAGACATACTTGATGGGTGTGAACGAGTGGATGGCAAAGTGAGGTTTGGGAGAGATACCAAGGGGAAAAGTGTTGAATGTAACAAGTGGAAATCAATGATTGCCTATGACCTGAAGGGACATGGCACATAAAGAAGAAGTAGAACTTCTTACATCTTCTTTCTTTAATGTGCCCTGCCCATTCAGGATGTGGGTGATCATGGCCTTCCACATCTGCTTGTCCGTTACAGCACCTAATAACTTTTGTGTTTCTTTTATTTCTCCCAAATCCTGTTGTGCCATCCATTTGCTCTAGCCCATCAAATATGTCACGCACTGCTTTCCTCTGTCTCTCTTTCCCTCTCTCTGCCCTGTGAGTATCAGATTTTCTAATCCCACTTTTCTCATTACATGCCCCAGAAATTTTAACAACCTCTTCCTTGATGTTAAGTATAAGTGTCCTTTTTTCTTTTCTAATCACAGCTAGTCAGATTACTGTAAATTAATTGAGATTTTGCTGCCAATCCAGAAATTAAATGAAATGTGACTGAAGCCAAGATGCCAGATTAGAACCAATGCCATAGCAGATTCTTCTTTGAATTTTATTAGGGATACTTAAATATATAGCAAGAACACCAGATCATATGTGATAGAAAGGAAAATTGGGAGATATATAAGATAGATTCTAGAGAGAAAAATTGTCTCGCATAACACAGTTAACAAAATTATTTAGCATTTAATTCAATATAATCTTTCTACTCCATGTCAGCAGAAAACATTAAGCCAATGAGTCACTCTCAGGGAAGGATTCTTTGAAGTAAGACGAGAAGTTGTGGAGAGCCATAACTGCCCATCTCCTGAAGGGACACAATCTATAGGAAGAGAAGATTCATACAGGCATGAGATACACTTCCACCTTGCTAACACTCTTTTACTCACAAAATCTAAATATGCTATCTATTTTGTTCAGACTGTTCACCTAATCTTTGTTGCCATATTCACAATGTTTTGGATGTTGTACACTCAGAACTTTTAACTGAAACATTTATTTCAATCACTGGGGTAGATTTTTCTCATTTCAAAAATCATAGATCCAGAAATGGCATTACACATATAATAAGAACAATCTCATCCAATCATCAAAATCAAGAGTTCAGTTCAAAGTTCCAGTCACCTGAAGAAAGCCAGAGTGTACAATGTCTGAAATGTTGTGAATATGGCATCAAATAGGATGAAAACAGTGAAAAAAATATAGATAATGTAAGTAATTACAATACCTCATCTCAGAAATATTGTCAAATAAGTATTTTTACACTATTTAGGTAAATAGTGTAAAAATACTTATTCCTATCATTCTGCATCTTCACACCTGTCACATCTCATGGTTTTCTTTAGGAGCCAAATAGCAGCAAGTCATTTTAGTACTGTAAATTTCTCCTTCATATACTTGCTGATTTTACTTGTCATATGCATTTCTTTCATTCTTTGTCAAATTTGAAATTCCTCTCGTGGTTTTATGATTCTTCAAGATTATGCCAATGTGTCTGTAATGAAATGGGTACAGCTGTCATTTTCATATGTTGCATTTTTTTTTTTTTTTGGTAAATTTCACATATATACTTATCTTTTCATTATCTTTTGTTTTCACTCTTTCATGTGCTGGATGACATTATCCACTATTTGATATTTTTGTTTCAGATAACTTGTTATGACAAAACCATGTTCAGTGATCCATTTGATGTTTCAAACTCCCACAGAATTTTTATGTCTTGTCTACATAGATTCTGGTCTATGTTTGCCACCAAGTACCCCACCATCTTCACTGAGCCGATAAGTGTAGCTTTGTTGTAGGAAATATGGATGCTGCTGAAGGATTAAATATGGATTGTTAAAAATTCAGCAGAATTGTAAGAAATTAAATTTGAAAACCACACCAAGAACAAATAAGCTTTGTCTATACTCCTGAGATGAGGTAGTATTTACACTATTTACATTGTTTGGACTATTGTACTCAATTTTTATTGCCATGTTTTGTTTTTTTATATAATCATATTGCTCTAAGCAAGGCATTTTATTGTCACCATTTTACATAGGAGGAAAGTTATTAGAAAGAGTAACAGGTTGTAGGGGGTGTCAGAAAGTGGGTAAGAGAAGGATGAGAATACTGATGAGGGTGGAGTGGATGAAGAAAGGAATATAAGAGAGAGAATGCAGGTTAATGAGATAGGAGATGACTATTGACTTTACATTTAAAATCTTGGAGATTGTAGCTGTTGGGGAAGCAAGTAAATGGCAGGGAATTCCACTGGCAGGAAGTGCAAGAAAAGAAGCTGCTGGAGTAGAATTTGCATTTACATTTTATTGGTTTCACAGTAAAAGGGTGGGACCTAGTTGCTAATCTTGTGGCTCGAGTAGATTCATAGATAGGAGGCACCAGTGAGCTAAGTTCATCAAAGCAGAAGCCAAATGTTTATGATGTTTTCACCATTATACACTCTGGCTTTCTTCAGGTGCTAGGAATTTCAAATACAGTATGGGAACCAGTAATATGGAGTGCTAAAGAAAATTATTTGCATCAAAGATTGCAATATGAGCTCTGGTAAAAAAAAAGCTAGATAAAAACCATTAGCATCATAGATATGAGTTCTGTTAAAAAATAATTACTGAGTTATTAGGTTTGTTTAGACTGTTGTTCACACTAGATAATACATGCTCTCTCTCAGAAACTGTAACTAAGGTCTGCTTAGCATAGCTGCAGTATAAACCACAGTTGGGCTCTGTGGGTGTGAAAAAACACAAGTGTGCCAAAGCAAGCATCTGCAATAGGGATTAGCTAGCCATCCTAGTAGTTGGGTATCCTCAAATACAAGTGGCCAGCAGTTATTATTGTGAGTATGTGTGTGCGTGTGTGAATAATTTAAGAAGTAATCCATAGAAAAAGCAATATGACTAAAAAGAGACATTTTTAGAGAAAAACAAATGACCCTGAAGGGTGAAACATCATGATAATGCCATCACAAAACATCAAAGTCAGCATGACTGAAATAACACTGCTCAGCTAACTGACAAATTTCTCAACATTATTTGTATTACACTCTATCCTCACCCTGATATCAAGCACTTTATGACAAAAAATCTTCCAGCCTGAAATACCTTTCTTCCACTAAATTAGGGGAAAAAATCAGCAATTTTAACATTAAGCATCATTTCAATTTAACTCTGATGACTTTTTAAAGCAATCAAGTGGAAAGCAATACTTACTCTTAGCTGACATATTTCGTCATCTGATGACTCTTTCAAGGAAATCAATATAGTTTTATTTTGCCCAAAATTTCAAAGTAATAAACAACATTTTGCTTTTGCTTTTGCTTTCATAGTTACATTGTGCTAAATTTTCTGACAGCTATGACTGGGTTCTCCTTCTTGTGTGGCATGGTGAAGAGTCTTGTTGCCAGACATAGGGTCTTCCACCAGCAACGATTCTCTTGACATAGGGCAGAACTACCTCCTCAAGGCACTTGATATAGGCTTCAGTGTTGAGCCAGAGCCAATGAAAAAAAGAATGGAGGCATAACATCACTATCATTAATGATCACATCAAAAACCTTCATAATCACCATTAGACTCCTCCAATTTTTTCACAGTCCTCTTCACTGTCTTCGAATACTCAGAAATGATTGCATTGGAGCTTCTAACATGAATGTCAAACAGTACAACATGTTATTTATAAATTTTCTATCAGAGTGAATTGCATCATAGTGCTCTTTAAAAAACAAATGGTGCCCAACTGATCCTACTATACTGTACAGTCAACAAACTAAAAAATAAACAATACGCATGCACAAAAAGAAAAATATAAAATGGAGACACTTTACCAATGCCACCCTGTATAATAGCCTCATCCACATGTAAAAAAGGTTAAAAAATGTCAGTCAGTTAAGTGCCATACATGATACACACTTGGGCGATCATGTTTCGAAAGAGACATGACTGACTAGGCAGAATATTATCCTGCAGTAGGTTACCATTACTTTCTGTAATAGACTGGTTGCCAACCAAGGCTATAGAACCCAATCTGTCCCATTATTTAACCCATAACTAGAGGGAAAAGACAGATTAATACCTTTCCCAAGGGTATTTGTGCATAAGTGAATGCAAGGAATTTGAACTTGGCTTCCTGATTCCTCGTTCTGAGCCAATACCCCCTGCATCGTAATGCACATCCATAAAAAATATAATGTAAGCATCAATAATTAAAAGACAATTCTCAGTGATGTTAACTATGGACACGGCCACAATGTGCTGAGTGTTTGGAAAATAAGTCCTTCCTTTACTTTCAGACACATATATGAAAATCCCACACATTCAGTTAAAAATAAAAAATTGCTCTTAATAATGGCTAAAAGAAGAGCTGGAAGCACTCAGATAGGCAAAACTTTTGAACAGAAATAAAGACACTCGCACAGACACAAGAAAAATTGAATAAAATGCTTAATCACAGTACCTTGCCTTTAATGAAACCTGTATAAAAGAGGCATTGCTACCCAAATACACAATACAGATGCACACACACACACACACACACACACACACATATATATATATATATAGGATCATACAATCATAGATAAACATGTTCTAAGACCCTTAAATAACTTCTCCTAATTTTGAAAACTGTGCATTAATAAAAGATCCCTGTTCCTATTGAACAGGTGAAGAGGCTCATCCCTTGTTTCCTGTTTAGGATGCGGTTTCTGGTTTTCTCTTTTCTAATCTTCTCTTATGTAGCCCCCTGCACATCAGTGGCGTTACTGCCTTGCTTGGGGTGATATGATTAACAAAAAAAAAAAAACATGAGCATTTGAAAATGGTAAAATCAGTTATTGTAAATCACCTGAAGACACTGAAAGGTAGAAGCCTAGACCAAAGAAGTAACTCATTTCCAAATGAAAAAAAAAATATATATATATATATATATTGTGTATTTAGGCAGAAATCCCTCTTATGTAAGTTTCATTAAAAATGACAAATAAGGTGGTATGGTTAAGTCTTTTATATGACTTTTCATGTAATCATATAACTTTTTCTTTTCAGAACATAAATTACATAAAAATATATATCACATAAAAAAAAGATTGGCATATGTATTAGTACATCGGAGTCAAAATGTACCAATTTCTGGCAGGTTTGCAAATATAAGGTTTGGCATTATTCTAATGGAAGATAACACCATTCCAATTGGCCAATTTGGGATGCTTTGTATTGATTACTGCCTTTAATTGTTCTAACTGGGAACAGTTTTGGTTTGAATTTGGTGTCAGATATTAGGAGTTCATAATACGCAATGCCCTTCCAACCGTCTATCAGACATATATCATCTTTGGATACAAACTAACTTTTGGTAGATCATTTTATTTTCCACAAACATTTTTTTCACTCTACATTGTTGTAAGCTATCCATTTTTCATCATCTGAGATTGTCTTTTACAAAAATTTGTTTCTTTTTTTTGTGTTTGAACAGAGAATAAGAGATAGAAATGTGGCACATTTTTATCTATTTATTCTTATTCTATTTATTTTTTTAATCATTTTATTCCAAGCCAACAAAACCACTAAAATTTCTGAGTTTCAAAGAATATAAGAAAAACATTTTTTTAATTTAAAATTTTTAAAAGCTATAAAAGATCATAAATTAAAAAACAGAATATAACGATTCATATTGCATTTAATTTTTCAGGATCAAACTTGATGGGAAAGCATGGAACAAAAAGAGAGTTCCACAAGCAAGATGTGCATGAAAAGAAACTGTTAGCATAGAACTTACAGTCACATCTCGTTATTTCAAATGTAAAATAATAGGATCTTGCCACCAATCTAATCTTCTTCAAAACGTAGGCAATCATAACTTTCCAAATCTCTCTATTCTTTGTAACTCTTAACATCTTACTTCTGTTAACCCTCCTAAAACCTACTCTGCTATCCATCTGCTCAAGTCCATCTAGTATGTCATGCTTTGTGTTTTTTCCTTCTATCCATCCCATGAGTATCAAATTTTCCAAGCCCTTCTTCCTCATTACATGTCCCAGGAACTTCAGGTGTTTTTTCCTGATGTTAATTATCAGTTTCTTTTTCAGTTTTTTTTTTTTTTTTGCTCACATGTTCAGTCTATTGTATCCTTGACATCCTTCTGTAAACAGTAAAGTTTATAAGAATATTTACCATGAAAGTATTTATAGAAAAGCCCCAAATAAGCTACGTTTCAGTGGTGGGAAAAAGACTGAAGCTGAGATGCCAGGCCAGGAAAAATATAATTTTGAATTTTATCAAGGGCTTATTAAATTTTTGGCAAACCTGCATGAACAAGTCTGCAATAAGATTCAGTTTCAAGACAATGTTTTTTCTATGACATTGCTTTTTTAACTACCTCCACTCTTCGGGAATTTGTATTGTTTTAAAAAGTGAATAGTAATAAAACCTGAACATATGAAAATGAATTTACACATTTTTTTTTGTTTGCTAATGTCTTTTTTAAAATGTCACCTTTCCAGAATAGAGATGTCACAAATTTCAGCAAAACAAAAAAAAGTCATGACTATCAAAAAAGACACTACTATGCAAGAAATAGAGTTCACATACCCCAGTGATTGTAATAAAGGGTTAAGTTCAAAATTCCTAGCACCTGAAGAAGGGCAGAGTGTACAACGGTCAAAACATCATACAAATGGCAACAAAGATGAGGACAATTGTGGAAATACTGTAAAAAAATCAAGTATTCAAACTCCACTTATGGAGAGTGTTCGTATATTATTATGCAGGTACTATATTTATATGAACTGACAGTAATTATCATGTCAGATTCTGGTAATAAATGGAATTATATTAAAGTGCATAATAATTGCATGTAATAACATCAGCATTAATGAGAGTAATAATAATAGCATTTTAATATTGATAATACAATAATGTGTCTAAGCCGACTTCGGATATAGTCAATTAAGTGTCATATGTGACTTTACTTCTACCCAGTTCTGACTGGGCAGAAGATTTTTTTTAGCAGTAGGATGCCATTACTTTCTGCAGCAAAATGGTTGACAACCAAGTCTATAGAACCCAATATGTCCTGCTATTTAACCCATAGCTGTAGAGAGAGATGATGGATTTATACCTTTCTCAAGGGTATTTAGGTGTTTGTGAATATAACAAATTCAACTGGAATTTGAGCTCGGCTCTCTGACTTTTCATTCCAAGCCAATACCTCAAAATGCACATCCTATCATATATAGTACAACACCTAAATTATTTTGCATGAATTTTAACCCCTCTAGAAAAATATCATACCTGTGTATAGTGCAACTGATCACCAAAAATTTTAATGTCTTCATAAAATTATTATCTGTGTATAGTGCTATCCCTTATCTTCCCTGCCTATCTATATAAGCTACCTTATTAGATGACCCCCTATCTCGAGTGTGAATCATGCTGTTAAAAAAAAGACCAAGCAAGGCAATAATAACACTAAGACATGAGAAAATGAAAGAAAATGAGAAGATATTAGCGATAAAACAGAACAATAAAAGAACAATATTTTAGAAGACAGAAGATCTGGCAATTGTAAGATGCCTGAAAATTGAAAATATAATACATTTTCTGCTAAATTTTACTTTTAATGTAAAAACATTCAAAAAAATCACATGAAAAAGATTAGTTGAAATGTCACCTTTCCAGAATATAGACAAATCTCACAAATTTATGTGATATGAAATGAAGTATTCAAACACCTTCTGTTGAGAGTGCTGTATTATTTTAATATTTTTATTTTTTTAATCATTTCACCCCAAGCAAGGGAGGACTATCACCAGTGCACAGGGTGTGAGGGTGAAAGAAAAGACTGGGTACAGGGATCATTGAAGAAAGGATAAATAATAAATAAGGTTCAAGAAGATAGTAGATGGTAATTGACATTGCATTTAAATTTTTTGAGATTTTAGCTATCAGGGGAGCAATAAACAGAAAGGAGGTGGGGAGTGCAAAGAAGAGAAACTGTACAAGTAAAAGTAGCAGTTGCATTTAACTATATAAATGGTAAAAGGGTGGGACCTAAATACAAATCAAGTAGCACACTTAAATTCACGTGGAGAGGGCACTAGGGAAAAAAGCCCATAAGAGCCATGAAAATATATTTGTAGAAAAGACAGAGGGAAGCAATATCATGTTGGTGAGAAAGTAACTGAATTTGAGATGCCAAGTTGGGATTGATTACATTGCAGATTATTCTTTGAATTTTGTCAAGAACCTTGAGATGAATAGCAAGAGAGATATAGCTATATATATAATGCAAAGATGTATGTGAGATTTCTTTCTTTTTATAATCATTTTGCCCCAAACAAAGCAAGACTGCCACTTGTGCACAAGGGATTATAATGAGAGAAAAAAGGAGGTACAAGGTATGAAGAAAGATAAGAGATGGATGGGAATCAAATAGGTAGAAATTGGCAATTGACGTCACATTTAAAATTTTTGAAATTGTAGTTAAAAAGAAGCAAGCAAATGAAAGGGATTTCCACAAACAAGAAGTGCAAAAAAAGAAACTGTTAGAGTAGAAGAGATGGTTACATTTAACTATTTTGATTGTAAAAGTGTATGACCTAGATGCCAATCTTGTAGCACAGGTAAATACATGTGTTTGGAAACCAGAGAAAAAAGCTCAACAGAGAATTTGCCATGAAAATATTGGTAGAAAAGACAGAAGGAAGCCGCATCACATTGGTGAGAAAGTGACTGAAGTTGATATGCTAAGTCAGGATCGATTACATTGCAGAGCCCTCGTTAGATTTTATTGAGAACGTCGAGATAAATAACAAGAGCACTCAAACAGATATGGCAACAGCATTCAATGTACAGGCGAAAAGTAGAGTTATAAATGTGCAAGATGAATTCTGAGGAGAAAAACTTTCTGGCCTGACATAAAAGCCCAGCCTTCCTAGCAGTAAACATAACTACTATATTTATATGAACTAACAGCAATTATCACGTTAATTAGCATTTTAATATTGATAATACAATTATTCTAGACACGGCTACTATTTGTAGCAGCAGCAACCTAGAGCAGTGCAGAACTGGACAAGGGCATTTTTAATATTCCTTTGGAAATGATATGTCATACTTTCCTCTTATTCTAATAACTAATTTGTTTCCAGTGTGGTTTTTGTAATGCAGTGGCTCTTTATGAACTGCTTTTTTCAGAAGAGTTGAGTGACATTTTGTTATAGAAAGCAAAGGACAAAGTCTCATTTTGAATAAGGTAAAATGAAATAAGGTAAAGTGAAATAATAAAAAAGCAGTAATGGGTTTTTGAGATCAGGAATGGTTTTGTTTTTGCTATTTATAGGCCGTATCCATTAAGAATGAGAAATATGAGAGAAATACCAATAACTAAATATACAAAATTAAATTTAATTTCTATTATTAATATAATTTTAAAGAAAAGACATAGTAGATATTAAAAACCCATTTGTATAAAAGTTGGTTCCATAAAAATGATACTTCTTAAGTGTGAATAGATATATATATTAATACATTCATCTAAGCAAGGCAATAAAGACACTAAGATACAAGTCGAGTTATTAGTTTGACAGAAAAAGAAAAAGAAATTAGTATTAAGGAGAGAGAATAATAAAAAAAGAGGAATCAAGAAGACTAAAGATAATGGTTGATGTTATACTGAATTTTATTAACAAAAATTTGTGTAATTGCTTGGTCCACTCATCAGAAGGTATCAGCAAATATCTGTTAATTTATTCATTTTGTTATTTTTATATTGAGTTTAAAAAATAATTGAGGCACTTTTTATTGCTGTTAGGAAGAATTTTTTTCTTGTAGGCACGTGTGCATATGTGTGTGTATGTGCACCTGTATGTGTGCATGTATTCACATGTTTAGGATGTTGCGGTTATTTCTTCTTTTCATTATTCCTTTTCTTTCTTTTCATTATCTATCTTAGGCTATCCATATCTATCTATCTATCTATCTATCTATCTATCTACCTGTCTATCTATCTATCTGAGGCTATCCATATCTATCTATCTATCTATCTATCTATCTATCTATCTACCTATCTATCTATCTATCTGAGGCTATCCATATCTATCTATCTATCTATCTGAGGCTATCCATATCTATCTATCTATCTATCTATCTATCTATCTATCTTAGGCTATCCACTATCCTATCTATCTATCTATCTATCTATCTATCTATCTATCTTAGGCTATCCATATCTATTTATCTATCTATCTATCTATCTGAGGCTATCCATATCTATCTATCTATCTATCTATCTATCTATCTATCTATCTATCTATCTAAGGCTATCCATGGCTATCTATCTATCTTAGGCTATCCATATCTATCTATCTATCTATCTTTCTATCTATCTGGTTCTGAGTGTCAAAAGCAGATGTAGTGATAGATAGATAGATAGATAGATAGATAGACAGCCTCAGATAGACAGACAGATATATACAGGGTGCGATTAGTAAATTGTCTCCATTTTATATTTTTAATTTTGTGCATATGCATTGTTTTTGATTTCGTTGACTGCACAGTATAGTAGGGTCAGTTGGGCACCATATGTGAGTGACAGACCAAGAAAACTGATTGTAGCACCAGAGATTAACTCAAGGCAACATTCTAACAGCATTCATTAACTTAAACAAAAAGACTGTCCAAAAGTGATGCAGGAGATTCCAAAATTGTCTGGTGGATGTGAATGAAGCCAATGGCGATTTTTTTAATATATTTACTCTTTAGTAAATTCAAGATATTTTTGTGTAATTTTGGTAAATATATCTGTTAAAATGAGACATCAGTATTATTTTCATTTTTGAGTAATTTAGATGACAGGTGATCCATCACAGCAGATAGATAGATAGATAGATAGATAGATAGATAGATAGATAGATAGATAGATATGAATAGCCTGACTAAGATAGACAGAATTACTGAGAAGAGTTTGCTATAAATAAATTGTTTTGTGTAGAACATTTAAAGAAGGTTTAAAAAGTGTGTGTTTTTTTTTTGCCCCTATGGGGAACAAGTACGTAGTTTTTCATTGATGTCAAATAGGATTAGGGCTAATCATACAGTATTTATATTTGCAGACTTCAAAAGAAATAATTAATAAATTAATTTTCTTACTAAAATAATTATTCCCATTTAATTAAATATTATTAATTAAGTTTATAGGAAGTTTCTCAAGCTGGAGATCATCATATAAAATTATTGCCTTGCTGAGACAAACAACCTGGACGCAAAAAAAAAGCTTAAATGGTGAAATCTCTGAAGCATCACACATTTAAATTAGATTACATCCACAAAATTAACTTAAGATAAAAATCAAATCGTAAATTCCTTTGCTGTTTTGTGGTTTCATCATTAATAGTAACAATTTCTTTTGTGACCACATAGTTTAAAACTTTTTATTGTTGAAAAAAAGAGTAGTAATGAATTTATAAAATTCAGAATTGCATCGTTTCTTAGTTATGCATTTAAATTGTTTCATGTGCTAAGAATGAAAATGCTGCCATATTTAAAACTCGGTCAGTCAGTAATGTCAAACGTACATGATACACACTTGTGCAATCATGTCTCTTACAATCCATGACTGACTAGGCAGGAGATTTTTTCGCCTGTGGATTGCCATTTCTTTCTGTAGTAGATTAGTTGCCAGCTAAGGGTATAGGACTCAATCTGTCCTGCTATTAAACCCATAGCTGGAGAGAGGAGAGATGGATTAATACCTTTCCCATGGATATTTGCACGTAAGTGAATGCAACGAATTCAATTAAGATTCAAACTCAACTCTCAGATTTCTTATTCAGAGCCGATATCAATTGCTCCACACGGCACTGTTCATAAATGATGCATTCATGTTAAAAATTCAGGTATGGGTGGGACAATAAACTGCATCTGGCAGCAAGGTCTCTGACTGGAACATTGGAGTTTTTCAGGAGCATAGAGCCACCTCTTAATTGATATAGTTCTCAGATTCACCCTGAATTAGGCTACTAGCTAATAGCAAATAGTAAAGTTTCAAACAAAAATTAACAGTAAATTTTTATAATAAAATAACACTCAATGTGACACTTTTTGAATGTAAGTGCAGTACTAGACTGGCATCAAGATCTTATCAGTGTACAGTTGAGCTGGCTAGATGTAGCTGTACTTTCTATGCATACAGTTTCTTTTCTTGCACTTCTCACTTATCAAACACTCTTCCAAATCCATGCTTTTCAGCCATATTTAATATGCAAAAATTTAAATGCAGTGTCAATCTACTGTCCTCCCGATTACTCTTTCCTCTTCCTGCTTATTATTAATATTTCTATTCTTTTTTTCTTCCACACCCTGTAACCCTTTGTGTCTTAGTGGCTTTACAGCCTTGCATGGGGTGATAACTATTTAAACAAAAAGGTTAAATGCAATGTCATTCACTATCTAATGTCCTCCTGGTTATTCTTTTCACTTCCTGCTTAATATTAATGTTTTTGTTCCTAATTCTTCCACACCTTGCAACCCCTTGTATCTTAGTAGCTTTACTGCCTTGCATGGGGTGATAGTGATTAAAAAAAATCACTAAAAAAGTGAAATAATATGTTCTCATAGTAAAATTAACAGAAATACATTTTTGGAAAAAAAAAATTATCAACAAAATATCTATAGATTAAGGCATACAATTGCATTCAAAATATTTCTATTTCAGCATTAAAGAACAAATAGAGGTCGATATGCTTCTAAACAAAATCAACCAAACAAAAGTCCATATTTATAGTAAAATGACCAACAATACGTTTCTATATATAGTTGAATGCCTACAACTGTGTTCTAAATATTTCAAGTTCGGAATTAAATAATCCATAGAAATTGAAATGCCACTAAAGAAAATCAACCGACCAACTTGAGAGAACGTTTATTAAAGTTTCTCAAATGTGCAGGCAACAGAGTGACGGTTTAGAATAAAACTAAAAATGGAGAATTTATTTAAATTTAATCAGAATTTGATAAATAAATATGATGTGATAATATGGGTATAAAATGGAGGATCATTTTTATATCGCAATCAACATATAAACTGATCCCTCACTTTGTGGTCATAGTAGTTTCCACAAAAAAGTGTAGTAAATGAAGTAATAAAAATGTTGGACTAAAAATATTTAGATTTCAGCATTGAATAACCCATAGAATAAACAAAATCAAACCAATGAACCAGAGTAACAATGAGTACTAAACAAAATCAACCAATGAACCAGAGACTGCATTTTCTTTATTAAGTTTTCTCAAATGTGCTGACCATAGAATGACTGTTTAAAATAAAATTAAAAATTGAGCATTTATTTTAATCTAATCAGAATTTAGTAAGCAAATAAGTGATTATGAGGATATAAAATGGGGGATCAACACTATATTACAATCAATATATAAATTGATCCCTCACTTTGTGGTCACAATAGTTTATACTAAAAAGTACAATAAAGGAATTAATAAAAATGTTAGATTAAAAATATTTAAATTTTGGCATTGAATAACCCATAGAGATTGATATGGTACTAAACAAATCAACCAACCAACATTTCAGAAACAGAAATTTTAATTTGGATAACCAAGAAGCCTACAATCATTAGTGATGACCAGATCAAAATCCACGCTACACAAGACAGGACATCACAGGGATACTTCACATATCTCATCTGAGGATTATTATAGTAATGGTAATATTAGATATTTCATTATAAGGAAACACTGCACATTCATTGACCAAGAAGTCAATGCCATTTGAGTTAGATATTTCTTCATCTATGTTCATTGTGCTGGAATAAAAGTGTAGAATTTGTTTTTCTAATCTTTAATGGCAATGAGAATAAAAATCATTTTCTTATGAGAAAACATTTGGCATTCATTGAACAAGCAGTCAATGCTGCTAGAGTTAAATATTTCTTTATCTCTGGTCATTGGCTTGCAATCAAATTGTAGAATCTAATCTAATTTTTAATGGTAATGGTATATTAGCCATTTCCTTACAAGGAAACATTTGGCATGCAGTGATCAAGCAGCCAATGTTCTTTGAGTTATACTGTTCTTCATCTATGCTCATTTGGCTGGGATCAAAATGTAGAATGTTTTCCCACAATTTCTAATTGTAATCATTTATATCATCAGTTTTCTTATAATGTAAATTGAGGCATTTATTGACCAAGCAGTAAATTCTACTTGAGTTGCATATTTCTTCCCCTCTGGTCATTGGTTTACAATCAAAGGTTATAATTGGTTCTTCTAATCTTTAATGCTAATAGAAATATTATAACCATTTCCTTATAAGGAAACATTTGCCATTCATTGATCAAGCTGCTAATGCTACTTGAGTTACACTGTTCTTAATCAATGGCCATTTGGCTGGGACCAAAGTGTAGAATCTGTTCTCCCAATCTTTATTGTGTAATGATAATATCAGCAATTTCCATGCACTGACCATTGAGTGACTGAAACATGGACATTTATTGATCAAGCCCTTAGAATTGCTGTCAGTCCAGTCTCTGTTATTGCTCTTTCTAGTATTGATAGGAGTTTGTTTTTTTTTATAAAAAATGTAGAACCTCAGCATCATGATTATGTCTTTTTCTCTTCAAGTTTTATATGCCATCCATTTTAGTTGCTGCTGCTGTTGGTAGCCTTCAAGAGATATGTTTTTTTTATTTGGTGCAGTTAGTGAGGAATAAGATATTAATAGAATATTTTTAATGCTTTTTATTCAGTTGACCTGAAGGCAAGACCAAATCAATGTATGGGCAGCTTGCCATGTGTTTTGCTTACAAGAACATAGTTGCTGTCCCTGATTCAAGACAGATTAAATTCTCCGGTTGTTTTGTCAATATAAAATGATCTTGTAAAAGATAGCCGTGAAAAGTGCCATGAAAAGGATTCGCAGATGTAAGGATAGAAACAAACAGTTTTAGGTAGGACGAGAAACCGGGGAGCCGAGTTCGAATTCCAGTTGAATCTACTGTATTCACTTATGCGCAAATACCCTTGGGAAAGGTTAATCCGTCTCTTCCTTCCAGTTATGGGTTAAATAGCAGGACAGATTGGGTTCTATAGCCTTGGCTGGCAACCAGTCTACCGCAGAAAGCAATGGTAATCTACTGCGGGATAATCTTCTGCCCAGTCAGTCATGTCTCTTTTGAGACATGATCACCCAAGCGTGTATCACGTATGGCACTTAACTGACTGACTGACTGCCATCATTGCATTCATTCCAATTTAAGATCATTGTTTCTGCTTTGGGAATGTTTATCTTGAGTCCTATTTTTTTTAAAATTCAAATTCACCCCACACAAGGCAGTAAAGTCTCTGAGACACAAGTGGTTACTTGGCGTGGAAGAGTAAGAAACATAGTGCTCTTTTCTCACGGATAGTGCCCAACGGACCCAACTATACTGTGCAGTCAACAAAATCAAAATAAATAAAGCACATACATGAAAAGAAAAATATAAGATTATATTCTGAAAAAAGTGAGCACATTGTTGTCATGTTCATAGATAATATTAAATGTTAAATTTTTCTATTTTATTAATAATGCTTCCATTATTTTTGGCCTTTTTAACATTAAGAGGATACTATTATAATTGTACTATCAATGAGTACATTTGATAGGTCCCCATGCATATTTAAATAATATTGAATTGAGCTAGGGTAAGAGAGATGCAATGTAAGATGTCTAGTTAAACAATATATATATATATATATATATATATATATATATATATATATATATTTATCTTTCTCTTCAGTGAAAGAAAATGCTTATTCTGGCAAAATTTTTTATACCAAATGGAAGTTATATTGTAAGGTCTAATGAAATGAGCTAATTAGCTTATAGAAATGAACTATAGTTTATAACCACTTGAAATGATGTGTTGAGTTTTCCTTTATATATATATATATATATATATATATATATATATATACATATTTTTCATTTGTAAATGAGTTATATTTTGCAACCCAGGTTTCTGCCACCTGGTGTCTCCAGGTGATTTACAATAACTGATTTTACAGTTTATTTTTTTAAGAACGCTCAATATAATGGGAATTTTTAATGAATGTGCAATTTTCAAAATTAAAAGAAGTTATAATGTTTTCATTCATGGTTGTAGGATCCTAATAGGCATTTTTTTCATATGGTTACACTTAGTCATAATTTCTGTTCTTTCATTCAGTAATTCATTTTTGTTTGGGAATAACATAATAGCTAACTTTTCTCCCTGACACAGTCAACTTATTTTGCCACCCCTGTAAGGCTTGGCTGTTTTCACTATATGCCACATTATGTCTGGGACTTCTCCATATTTTAATTTCAATTTCCATACTTGACTAGCTAATTTTGCATAGTTTTTTAAGTTTTCTAACAGAGATAGGACAAGAACAGTGTGAGTTCGTCAAAGATACTGGAACGAGGAATGCCATATTTATGATTAGGATGCTCTTCTAAAGGTCAATACAAATGAAGAAGGACTTGTACCTATGTTTTATCGATTATGCAAATGCATTTGACAAAATATGCCACAAAGAATTGATGGAGATGCTCGGCAGCCTTGACATATTTGGGAAAGATCTAAGAGTAATCAAGAATCTCTACTGGCAGCAAATTGCCTGCATACAAACAGGTATGTTATGCCAGGATTTTTCATCAGAGGCCACAATTTGAACAACATAAGATACGCAGATGATACAGTGCTGATTGTGAAAAGGAAACTATAAGATTTTCTACAGAAGGTAGCTAAAGACAGTGACAAAAAATGACCACAAATAAACTGCAAGAAAACCAAATGCATGGTCATCAACAAAAAGAGCAACCCAAAATGCCAAATACAGGTGAGGGATACTAAAATCAAACAGGTACAAAAATTCAAATACTTGGGAAGTGTTCAAACAGAAGATGGAAAGAGTGACACAGAGATTCGAAGGTGAATTACCATGGTGAAGGATGCATTCCAGAAAGTGAATAAAGTATTAAAACACAGAAAACTTTCACTAGAAACAAAGAAGAGAGTGCTGGATTGCTATGTGAGGTCAGTTCTTCAATATGGCAGTGAATGCTAGACAATATCATAAAAAATGAAAGAAAAACTTGAAGCATCTGAAATGTGGTTCTACAGAAGGATGCTGCAAATATCATAGACCAAGCATGTGAGGAATGATGAGGTGTTGGAAAGAATGGAAACAAAAAGGAAATAAATATTGAGCATCAGGAAGAGTCAACTGAAGTTCCTGGGACATGCAATGAGGAAGGAGGGCTTGGAGAACTTGATACTAACAGGCCAGATAGAGGGGGAAAAGAGACAGAAAAAAGTAGCAGATAGCATATTTGAAGAGCCTGAGCAGGTGGATGACAAAATGGGGGTTATAAGATGTTACAGGAGAAAGTATGCTAAGAGCCAGCAGGGATAGGGACACATGGAAGGCCATGATCACCTACGTCCTGAAAGGACAAGGCACATAGAAGAAGAAAAAGAAGTTTAAATGTAGATCTATGATTAAACCATATGGTTTTGAAAGTATTTGGTTTATTCTAAATATGTTTTGTTTTGACCATTTAAGTCATGTACTTTTGCTTTCGAGGTGACTTTTTTTGTATTACAAAGTCCTTGAAGTGGACATTTATTTTTGTACCGGCAGTTACATTTTTTATTAATGATCTCATTTCGTACATTGATATTTAAGTTTCTGATATTTTGTTTCTTTATGAAACTTTCTAAATTACTAGTACAGCTATAACTCACTTTGATTGTATTCGTACTTAAAATTTTGTTTAGTTCTGAGCTTTTTGGAAAGTGTTTTTCGATCAGTTTAAAAGATATTTGTTCTATTTTGGTCATTACTTCTAAGTTAAGTAGTAGGTTGAACCAGTTAACATTTCTTTTTAAAGACACCAGATGGTAAAAACATAGGTTGCATAATATAACTCATTTACAAATGAAAAATATTCAAAAGTTCTAGAATATAATTATATTGAACACTTTTTAATACAACTGTGCACCAGTCTAATTTAAATATGACCAAAAACTATGTAATTAAATATTCATATATATATATATATATATATATATAGGTTTGGATATACAAAAATAGACATATGGGTATACACGCATATAATATATATATATATTAGTCATCCACATACAAGCCTGTTTTGCTGTATCACAGCTCATCAGTGTGGCTAGACGCATCCACTTACTTCTGGCCAGGATCGAAACTCGGCCGATTTGGTGTCAGTCGGAGTCGCTACTCCCTAAGTCATCGACGTGTGGAATGAGAAAAGGGAAATTTTAACGTGTTGTATATAAGCAGTGTATACACATGCCAGTCACCGAGAGAACTCGATTCATTTCTGAAGAGTCACGCATATAGCAGAAGTGGAAACTGTTTTCAAAATTTTCTTCTCCAGAGAGCTCAATCATAATGAGAGCATATATATATATATATATTTAGTATATCGAGGCAGCAAGTAATTTTCCAGACATATGCTATTAAATATAAGAGACAATGAATGTCTATTATGTTTAATCATGAGCCGTTCTAAACGTCGTATTTTTGCTTTAATTTCGGTTGAAAATAAAGACAAAAATTCTCCAACATTTGGATAATTATTTATTGGTTTTCTTCTAAGCTTTCGGCTCACATGAGCCATCTTCAGAGAGGTAGTTTGAACTGAAATATTATAAAATCCACCATCACCGACGATTTTATTTTGTGTTGACATAAAACTCCGCTTGGCAACGGCAATAGTTACCAAAAATAATAAACGCAGTTCTTAAGTTTGCGATGCGGTTTTATGACGTCACACCGCGGGATAGCGCGAAATGACAACAAAACCATCTAGTCAAATGCAATGTAATATGTTATTTCCTGTTTTAAAGTTGATTTTATTGAGTGTTGGTTGTTTTGATTTGATGTACATGGCCTCCAATATCTGCAGGTTCCTCTTACTGTGTGTATGAGTAAGGATCACCGTATTGTTGACCAAAATCAAAATCAAAGTCGAAAGTAATAATCAAATTAAACTCATTATATATTATAAAAAGTTTAAAACAATTGACCTCATAGTCTATAATAACCCAACAGGCACTAAACTAAATTCTTTACAAAAAACCAATGTAGTGTACCAATTTACATGCCCATTCAGAGATTGCATCTCTGATACTACTCAAAAACCTAGTACATATATTGGTTTTACCACAACCACGCTCTCCCGTAGACTTACATGTCATCTTTCTGATCAGAGTACTATTAAACAACATTTCTCTGAAAAACATAAACATGTAGGTAATATCAGACAGATTTTGGTCAACAATACGGTGATCCTTACTCATACACACAGTAAGAGGAACCTGCAGATATTGGAGGCCATGTACATCAAATCAAAACAACCAACACTCAATAAAATCAACTTTAAAACAGGAAATAACATATTACATTGCATTTGACTAGATGGTTTTGTTGTCATTTCGCGCTATCCCGCGGTGTGACGTCATAAAACCGCATCGCAAACTTAAGAACTGCGTTTATTATTTTTGGTAACTATTGCCGTTGCCAAGCGGAGTTTTATGTCAACACAAAATAAAATCGTCGGTGATGGTGGATTTTATAATATTTCAGTTCAAACTACCTCTCTGAAGATGGCTCATGTGAGCCGAAAGCTTAGAAGAAAACCAATAAATAATTATCCAAATGTTGGAGAATTTTTGTCTTTATTTTCAACCGAAATTAAAGCAAAAATACGACGTTTAGAACGGCTCATGATTAAACATAATAGACATTCATTGTCTCTTATATTTAATAATATATATATATATATATATGTAAATATTTTTCTGGTGTTAATAGAACTGTGCTTAATATAATATAATATAACAGGTATTAAGTATAGATTAATAAATACACATATTATCTTATTTGGAATTTCATGCACTATGCAATCATCAGGTATATACCTGATGATTGTAGAGTGCAATGAACTCTGAGTCATATAGATGTAGTTTAATATACATATTAATTAATATACATATATTATAATATTTTTATTATAAGTGGTTATAATTAAAGCATTTTAAAATTACTACACAAAAGCTTTCATGTTTCAGTACTATGAATTGTACTTCATCAGGTGATGGTTGATATCTGTTGACAGGAATAATTCTTATGAAAATTTAAAAACAATAGTTACCATTTTTTAGACAGTTCAGTGGGGAGAATAAAAACAGAATTAAGACTGTTCTTGTGGGTAAGTCTCAATTAACCAATAGAAAGTCAAGTCTACAGTGAATGGGAAAATAATGTTAAAAGCTGAAGGTGGGTGAGATATTTTATAAGCCAGCATTAGATGTTGTCCTGATTAGAGACTGGTGATGGTGATATGAAATGTATCATGCATGTATCTGATTATGCCATTGTCTTTGTAGAAATTTTTGTTGTTTCCCCTCCAGAAGTTTCTTAAGGGGCTTTGTTGATGTAATTAGAACTGTGGATTTTTTTTTTTAATCATATCACCCCAAGCAAGGTGAAAATGTCACTGATGCGCAGGGGCTACATAAGAGTGAAAAGATTGGAAAAGAGAAAAACCGGAAACCACATCCTAAACAGGAAACAAGGGATGAGCCTCTTCACCTGTTCAATAGATGTGTGTGGACAGTGAACCAGGCGATAGTTTAGTCTATCTACTCCAATTGAAAAAAAATAAAAAATAAAAAGAGTGAAAAGTTTAGAAAAGAGAAAAACCGGAAACCACATCCTAAACCAGGAAACAAGGGACAAGCCTCTTCACCTGTTCAATAGACGTGGGTGGAGTGTGAACCGGGCTATAGTTTAGTCTATCTACTCCAATTGAGTCTATCTACGAATATCTGTATAGGATGCTCATAATACTAAATAGACAGAAAAACATTGCATTATTTAAGCAAAACAAATAAAGTAATATGGCCAATTTTATATTAATGAAATAATGGCTATCAAATTGTGATACAAAATTGTTTTTTGTAGCAGAAATTTTCTAAAACTATACTTTAAGGTAAACAATAGATTGTGTCACCATGTCACTGTTAATTCACTTCTTTGGTTTAACAGAGCCTTTTTGTTAACAAACTTGATTATTTAAAATTTTTTCTGTAAACATAAGAAACATAGCTCATGTAAAGATTTGTAAGTTCTAATTTTGCTATGAACTGTGGATTTTTACTCCATTTGTTTTTACTCTTACTAAAATATATATATTTCACCACACAATGATGACAATTGTGGCTCATCAGACCCAAATGATACAACAGTTAATCTTCAAAATATCACCCACCAAAAATGTTTTACATAGACGCACATGTCCATATTTAGAATAGACATTCCTTGCTCATTTAAAAAGAACCCCAAAGAGAGAAAAAAGAAAGAATAAAGAAAAAGTAGATGATTGATCAATGGAAAAGAAGAGAAAAAAGAAAAGAAAAAGAAATAAAAAGAAAATTAACAGTATACGGATAAATAAATGTTAACTTCAAGTCTTGACATAGCATCTATAGCAACTCATCTGCTTTCTTAGAAAAACATGATGTGGAAAATGTAACATTGAAATTTAGTTTAAAATATAATGGGATATATTTATGGTAAAAAAATAAATTGTACATCATAATTTTAATACAAATTGAAAAAATAACTACTATTAATATTATTTTAAAAATTCAGTTCAAATAATTAAAATGATTAAAAAATAAAAATTATAATTAAATATAGAAAAAAAGAAAAGTTAGAAAGATAAACATAAAAAGAATGTAAAAAAAGAGAGCAAAAGTAAATAAAAAGAAAGAAAGAAAAAGAATGAGAGTGAGTAGTATAGATAGAAAAGAATTTAAAATAATTTAAAATAAACATCTTAGATCAAAACCAACGTCTATTACAATTATTTTAATTCTTAGAAACATGATATAGGATTTAATATTAAATTAAATTATAGTAGATAGACTGAACTATTGCCGGTTCACATTCCACCCACGTCTATTGAACAGGTGTAGAGGCTCATCCCTTGTTCCCTGTTTAGGATGCGGTTTCCGGCTTTCTCTTTTCCAATCTTTTTTACTCTTTTCTGTTTTTTATTTTCAATTGGAGTAGATAGACTGAACTATCACCTGGTTCACACTCCACCCACGTCTATTGAACAGGTGTAGAGGCTTGTTCCCTGTTTAGGATGTAGTTTCTGGCTTTCTCTTCCAATCTATTCACTCTTACGTAACCCCTGCACACCAGTGGCCTTACCGCCTTGCTTGGGGTGATATGATTAAAAAAAAAAAAACTACCATGGGATATATTTATGGTAAAAAATAAATCATAAATCATACTTCCTAATATAAATTACAATATAACCACTAGTAGTAATATATTATATAGTTAAAATAATAACTCTTAGTGTGAAAAAAATAAATAAAATATTAAAATACAATCTTAGAAAACATCTTAAATGATGATAATAATAATAATAATAATAAATATTAATAATATATATATGTATGTATCAAAAAAAATTTCTTTAAGACACTAATAATAATAATACTAATAATTATACATATATATATATATATATATATATATATATTATAGAAAGTCATGAAGATCAAAAAAATGGTTTTAACAACCAACATATTTAATTTATTAGTTTGAACATTATTTTTAATTGATACTTGTATTTGAGTAGATATACTGTTTTTTAATCAAGCAGTATATTTATATATTTGTTTCTACCGGCCAGATTATTTACAATAAATTTTGTTATGAAAATGTGTGTCATTGAGCAGGTTTTGAACCTTCAACCCCTATCAACATAGGCGAAGTCACCAACTGATCTGGTGCATCATCTTAAACCGCTCAACCAGGAATGAATCCACAGACTAATCGAGTTAAATCAAACCTTATATAACACAATTTTCAATTCTATGTAAATAACCATCTCTGTTCTGAAAGTGTATCATAATATCAACAAATGTAAGCATACAATATTACAGAATGTCCCAAAGATTAACGAAATTGTTGGGGATCACCCGTTTATTGCACAATAAATGGACTCGTCTAAGGTACACAAATAATCCTGTCTACAGAGAACAGGGGCTTGTAACACAGTGTTTGCCACAGCAGTTGAACTGCCGCTAGTTGGTCAGCAAGAATACAGACTTATTACCCGGACTTACTTCTTATCTACAAGATTGTATATATTTGACTCCTACTAACAAGTATTCCTGAATTCTACTAACCGGGTACAGGTTGAATATATCTTGTTCAATATACTTACATTTTTCCTCTCATATCTGTTTTATGTTATTATTATATTGTTTAGTTTCTAACAAGAAATTTGGTGACGAGGATTCGAACAAGTTCACGTGGAGAGGAAATATATGTTCTCAAGTCAGTCTCCAAACAAAAATTTGGTGACGAGGATTTTTGACAAGTTCACACGGAAAAAAATACATTTTTTCACGTCAGTTGCCAACAAGCAATTGACGACAAAGGATTTTGAACAAGTTCACATAGAGGAAAAAAGACATCATATCAGTCATAAAGAACAAGTTGGCAGCAAAAAGAACATGAACTCACATAAAACATCATTATGTGATTTTCGAGGACCTGGAAAATCACATAAAGAGGAATTGACAACATGAAATTGGTGAAGTAGATTCATGGACAAGTTGCACAACCAAATTGTGACAATTTTTTTTCCTAAATCACTTTAACAAAGTGTGCTACAAATTGATTCAAACAAGTCGACCACAAACAATTTGTCAACACTATCACTGAGAGATAGAGAAAAGAAAACAAAACAATCTGTCGGAACTAACTGCTAGAAAGCAGTTGCTAAAAATCAAACCCCTCATGGAATTGAAACAGCAAAATCATGGAGAATTTTTGGAAGGGAGTACTGAAAATCATTAAGATGTAGTGTGGAACACGATAGAAATTTTTAACTACTCAGTTGAGGAAGATAAAAATTTTGGAGAGTATTACAGATGATATAAGGATATTTTTTAATATTGACTGTCAGCATTGGAGTGAAAAGAAAAAATAAGACTTTTACTCAGAAAATTAGGCACAGACAAACACACTAAGTTTATAGACTATATTCTCTCTAAAAGGCGGATGATTTAACGTTCGATGAGGCAGTGACAGGCCTCACAGAGCTATTTAACCCAAAAATCTAGTTGTTCCACAAAAGGTGGAAATGCCTTAATCTCAGAAAATATGAAAACGAGGACTATTCTACATTTGCAGCTATCGTCAGCAAACACTGTGATGATTTTAAATTGTTGGAGCTTACCCCAGACAATTTCAAATGTCTTATATTTGTTCAAGGACTAATTCCTGCTCAAGACAGTGAAATTTGAAAATGCATACTGACCAAACTTCAAAACAAGCCAGGGCTAACATTACAAAAATTATCAGAGGATTGCCAGAAATGCCTCAGCATAAAGAAAGATAGCAAGGGCACTGAAGGGTTAAGAGTCGCACACATTCAAAAGGTAAAAAGAAATTTACGTTTTGTACCCTCCCCACAAAACAAAATTATAATGACAAAGAAAAACAATTACAGAACTATGATTGACAAGAATTCAATAAAAAACAACCCCTCTTCTGCATGTTACAGATGTGGTGGATGGCATTGTTTTAAGGATTGTCTTTTTAAGTACAAAATTGCTGAGCATGTAGTAAGATGGGCCACAGAGCTTTGGTATGCAGAAATAAAAATCAATCTAGCAGGGTAAGGTCTACTAGAGTAGAGGATGAAAACACAAAAAATATGAGGAAATAAGTTGAAATGGAAATTCTGAATAAGAAAATCAAATTGCAACTGGATTCAGGATCAGACTTGACAATAATAAACTTACAAACATGGCGGAAGTTGAACAGGCTGACCATGTTACACACTAAAAAAATTGCTAAATCAATAACAGGGAAAAGGATAAATTTCGAAGGCAAAATTATAGTAACTGTAAAATTTCAGGGAGAAATAAAAAAACTAAAAATCTATGTGATGAGAAATACAGACAACCTAGTAGGAACAAACTGAATGCAGAAATTCAATGTATGGAATTTACCTATTAGTTTGTTTTGCAAAAAAATAGACTGTGAGTTTTTGGAAGCTACAAAACTGAAGGAAGAATTGTACAAAAAAAAATCCCAGAGATATTTTCAAGTGGGTTAGGACGTTGGAACAAATTTGAACTGGAAACCAAGCTTAAACAGAATGCTCAGCCTGTATTTAAGAAAAGGAAACATACCTTTTGCCACAATTGATAAAATAGACAAAGAACTGGAGAGACTAGAGCAAACTGGGATCATTTCAAAAACTGATTTCAGTGAATTGGCAGCACCGGTTGTTTATGTCAAGAAAAATTGGGAGAAATCCACGTCTGTGCAGATTTTTCCACAGGATCAAATAATGCAATAAAAGACTATCATTACCCATTAGTTAGCATATTTGTAGATTCCAGTTACAGAAGAAAGTTCTAAAATAGTGTGCATAAACATGCACAAAGGTCTATACAAATACAACAGGCTACCATTCAGAATAAAGGTAGCACCTGCAATTTTTCAGCAGACAATAGACACCATGCTGACGGGACAAAATTTTGCCACAGCTTATCTGGACAATATTTTAGTTAAAAGTGAAAATTTGGAAGACCATGTGACACATATCAAGGAAATTTTTAAAAGATTACAGGACTTTGGGTTAAAAGTAAAAGAGAAGAAATGTGATTTCTTTTTGAAAGAAATAAAATATTTAGGTCACATTATTAATGAGAATGACAAGAAACCTGACCCAGAGAGAGCTTTAGCAATTAAAAACATGCCTGAGCCTAAAAACATTGCAGAATTACAAAGCTTCCTTGGTCTTGCTAATTACTATGGAGATTTTATTGATAGTATGCATAAATTGAGGGCACCCCTCAACGAATTACTGAAGAAAGATGTCCAGTGGAACTGGTCAGAGGATTGCAAAAAGGCGTTAAAGAAAATTATGAACAAATTGACGTCAGTTTTAACTTTGACACATTTTGACCCCAGGCTGGAGATTATTATAGCAAGTGATGAAAGCTCAAATGGTGTGGGAGTGTGCATTCTACATAAAATGCAGGATGGTACAAGAAAACCGGTAGGCCACGCATCAAGAGCATTGCTACTGTCCAAAAAAACTACTCACAAATAGGAAAAGAAGCTTTGGAATTATTTTTGTCACAACTCGATTTCAAAGATATATATATGGTAGAGAATTTATGCTACAGATGGACCATAAGCCACTTCTTACCATATTTGGATCAAAGAAAGGATTACCAGTATACATTGCAAATAGACTTCTGAGGTGGGGTACAATATAAATAAGCTACAATTTTAAATTAGAATATATACCATCAAAAAATAGGTCATGCAGATGAACTATTGAGGCTGATACCTAGGAAAAGTGAACCCTTAGAAGACTCAGTGATAGCAGCGCTGAGAGCTGAGGATGAAGTCAGCAAAGTATTAATTAACATGGTGAAAGAACTACCGGTTATATTACTCGAAATAAGAAGAAACACAGAAGCGCAAAAATTTATAAACACCACAAAGAAAAATATAGAAGACAAAGACACCAACTTGGCAGATAGTATCTGAATTTGTGATAATGTCCGACCATATAATGAAAGGGTCGTGATACCAAAGTCACTACAAAGGAGAATTTTAAAAGATTTTAATTTAGGACATCCGGGGAAGAATCGCATGAAAGCACTTATGAGAAGCTATATGTACTGGCCAAAAATGGATGAGAATATCACGCAGATGGTAGAAAAGTGTAAGGGCAGTTTGGCGGCAGCAAAGTTTCCACCAATTATACAGAAACCATGGCCAAAGGTGGACAAACCTTGGTCAAGAGTACATGTGGACAACGCAGGACCTATCAAAGGTTACTACTATTTAATAGTAGTAGACAGTTTCAGTAAATGGCTGGAAGTTTTCAGATATAAACACCCATTAACTGACAACACTATAAATTGTTTGCATGAACTATTTGCTAGGTTTGGCGTCGTTGACTGTTTAGTTACAGACAATGGTATACAATTCACATCAAGTAATTTTAAAGATTTTTGTGAAATGTACCAAATAAGACATATAAAATAGCACCCTATCACACACAATCAAATGGGTTAGCCAAAAGATTTGTGGATACGCTAAAGAGGACATTAAAAAAAGCTGTAGACACACAATCAAAAAAGCATTACAGCAATTTCTACAAGTCTACCGTATTACACCAAAACACACCATCAGGACTTTCACTTGCTGAGATGATGTTCACGCACAAAATTTGATCAATGTTTGACAAATTGTTACCAGGCAAAAGCAATAACCGGAATACAACTATAATATAGCAAAGTTCGTTCAAGATCAGTGAACAAGTATATTTCAAAATATTTAATAATAACATGGCGTATTGGGAGCCAGGAACAATTATAGGCAAAATTGGAAGCATAATATATATTATAAAAGGGAAAAAATTTATGCATAGAAGGCTTGTGAACCAAATTAAAAAAAGAAGAGGTGAAGAACCAAGCTCCTCATCTTTAAAAAGTGAGGATACTATGGAAAAAATTTTCAAAGCCCTTGACATCCAAAAACCTAAAACTAGTACGGAAATCAGAAGAACCAACAGAAAGCGGAAGTTCACGGAGCCTTTGATGATAAATCCAAAATGAAAAAAATATTAACCCTTCCTAAAAAGAAGCTAGAGAGGTGGGTGTTGGGGATCACCCCTTTATTGCACAATAAATGGACTCGTCTAAGGCATTCAAATAATCCAGTCTATAGAGAACGGAGGCTTGTAACGCAGTGTTTGTCACAGCAGTTGAACTGCCGCTAGTTGGTTTGCAAGAATACAGACTTATTACCCGGACTTACTTCTTATCTACAAGATTGTATATATTTGACTCCTACTAACAAGCATTCCTAGTATTCCTGAATTCTACTAACCGGGTACAGGTTGAATATATCTTGTTCAATATACTTACATTTTTCCTCTCATATCTGTTTTGTGTTATTATTATATTGTGTGGTTTCTAACTAGAATCCACAACAAAAATGGTTTTAACAAATGACATTTTTAATTTATTTGCTCGAACATTATTTTTAATTGATACTCATATTTGAGTAGATATTCTGCTTTTTTAATCAGACAGTATATTTATATATTTATTTCTACCAGCCTGATTATTTACAATAGATTTTGTTAAAAAAATTATGTTATCGTAAATAATTGGGTAGGTAGAAATAAATATATACATATACAGTTTGATGGAAAACAGAATATCTACAAATATGAGTATCAATGAAAAATAATGTTCCAACAAATAAATTATATATATATATATATATATATATATATGCAGTTTTTGTTAAAAATGACAGACAAGGTATTATGGTTAAGGCTTTTTTAACTTTTTAACTTAACCATAATACCATGTCTGTCATTTTTAATGAAACCTGCATAAAAGAAAGATTGCTGCCCAAATACACTATATATATATATATATATATGACTATAAAGGATTCAATACAAATAGATATAAGTAGCAAATGCAAACTGTTGATTGACTTCCTTAGCCATTCAAGTTTTAGTATTTCCAATTCATGAAACCGTAACCAGTGAATCCAAATTCATCAGTTTCAAATTTGACATGTGAATAAGAGAGATGAAGTGCAAAGAGAGTGCAGAAGTTGGAAAGCATTAAGTGTTATGGAATGAAATGTGACATTGCATCAAATTCAGCACCCATTGCATCAGAACATTTGCGACTTGGCACTTTTCACTTCAACTGCACTGTCTACCAAGAAGTATCAAAATATACAAACCATGGCAACAATTTTGGAATCAACACATTTAGGTGACGTTCACCAACATTGTATTTTGCTTTGTTTTTTTTTTTTTACTTCATAGCAAATAAGCAAATTACAGACCTGACACAAAACAAAGTTTGTTTTGCAACTGATCAGTCTGATTTTATTTTAAACAACAGGAGAATATTTCCGGAAAATTTACCAACCATTGTTAGAACACAATGATGCTTCATTTATGTATATATATATATATATATATATAGGGGGTGTGCATTGTGGTGTAATGGAATCAGCTCCAAATGAGAAATCGGAGAGCTGAGTTTGAATTCCAGTCAAGTTCATTTGCAGAAATACCCTTGAGAAAGGTATTAATCCATCTTTTCTCCCTTTAGCTATGATTTGAATAGCAGGACAGATTGAGTTCTACAGCCTTGGTTGGCAACCAGTCTACCAGAGAAAGAAATGACAACTTACTGTGAAAAAATTTTCTACCTAGTCAATCATATCAAGCATTTATCAGTTAGTCAATTAAGTGCCATACATGATACACACTTGGGTGACCATGTCTCAAAAGTAACATGACTGACTGGACAAAAGATTTTCCTGCAGTAGGTTACCATTACTTTCTGTGGTAGACTGGTTGCTAACCAAGACTACAGG
Organism: Ascarosepion bandense; assembly: GCA_037127315.1. Taxonomy (NCBI): domain Eukaryota; kingdom Metazoa; phylum Mollusca; class Cephalopoda; order Sepiida; family Sepiidae; genus Ascarosepion; species Ascarosepion bandense. Next base: position 175,273 of record JBBBDQ010001294.1, read on the forward strand.
ACTCAATTTTTCCTGCTGTTGAACCCATAGCTGGAGGGAAAAGTGGCAGATTAATACGTTTTCCAAGGGTATTTGTGTGTAATTGAATGCAATGAATTCAACTGGAATTCAGACCATGTATGGCAATTAACTCACTAAACATAAAGAACACATTAATGCCTCAGTTATATCTACACGTATTTCTTTTATGATCATTTCACCCCAAGCAAGGCGGGACTGGGCAGAGGGTGTGCAGGGTGTTACAGTGATAGAAAAGAAAGGACAAAAAGAACAAGGTACAGGTAATGTTGAAGAAAGGATAAGAGAAAGATGGGAATCAAGGAGATAGAAGATGGCAATTGACATTGCACTTAAACTTTTGGAGATTTTAGCTATCAGAGAAGCAAGTATATAAAAGGAAGTTCCATAGGCGGAATGTGCAGAAAAATACTGCTTGAATAGAAGTGGCGGTTATATTTGACTATTTTGATGATAAAAGTGGGGACCTAGTTGCCAATCTAGTAGCACAAGTAAATTTATGTTTTTGGGGTATCAGGGAAAGAAGCACATCAGAGCAGAATTTGTGAAAATATTTGTATAAAACACAGAGGGTAGCCACATCCAGTTAGTGAGAAAATGACTAAAGTTTAGCTACTAAACTGGGATCAACTACAATGCAAATCCTTCTTTCGATTTTGTTGAAAGTGCCACAATGAATAGCAGAAGCACACAACCAGATATAACAACAATATTTAATGCAAGGACAAATGGTGGATTTATAAATGTACAAAATGGATTCTGACAAGAAAAAACTTCTTGACTCAATGCAGTGACCCAACCTCCTTAGTGATAGATGTAGCTATTGATTTGATGCAATCATTCCACTTGAGTTTGTTTAATGACATATCAACCTATGTGGGTTATTTAATGCCAAAAAGCTTAAGTTTTAAGGTATTTTTTACGTTCAATTATAGTGAGAAGGTTGATTTAGTCAGATTTTCAACAATTTCTTTTTTTTTTTTAAAACTGAAGATGTCTTCTCGTTTTGTATTCAAAAATGTATTGCTGGTAAAAATATTTTCCTTCAAAACCATATTTAGGCAATTTTTTCCTTCAAAAATGTGTTATGGTAATAATTTTTTTCCTTCAGAAATGTATATTTTTCTATAAAAGTCTATTTTTATACTTTCATAGTGTTTTGACTTCCCACTCCAGGTCAGGTTGGACCTAGGAACAACAGCAATTAAGAGGTGGTTGTATTCTCCTCACAACCTCTCAATCAGAGGCTTTGTTGCCAGATGCAATTTACCATCATACCCAGGACCCATTCCACTTGAGGTCTATATAGTAGAACTTTGTAATACAAGAGCACCATTTTACTAGCAAATTGCTTTACAAGACGCTATTCGTAACAATTTTTGTATCATACAAGTAAAGATTTGCAGTATGAGTGACCATCATACAAAATGATGGTCAATGTTCGAGATAAAGGGAGGCAATCAATAGTGTTGCTAGCTGATATCATTGGTTTCTAAGAAACACAATGTTTTAATGTTGATTTTTTTTTCTTATTACACTTTTCCTGCTTAAAAACTTAAAAATAAGCATTTTGGGTGATTTTGCGGGTTTGGAAAAGATTAATTATGTTTGTATTATTATCAATGAGAAAATTGTGTTGTAATAATAAATTGTAATACAAGCTCAATTTGTGAACAAATTGAACACATACAGCAAGATCCTACTCTATCTCTCTCTCTCTCTCTCTCTCTATATATATATATATATATGTATATATACTGCCTCTTGCAATATATACATCTGGGACATTAGTGTAAAAAGATTTTATATCTAGACTGGAAATGCATGTTCATTTCCCTTAATTTTTTTAACTAGTCTGGTTGGCAAATGCCCAAATTTCCTAAATATAACAGAATCACAAATAAAGCTCTCTTTACCAAAATATTAAAAAAAATCTTCCATCTCGTTACCAATCAATGCTACTTCACATTTAATAATGGTTTTTACATTTGGTATGTATCCTCTTAAAATTTCTAGAGTTCACTTCTTTTCAAAATATTTTAACCAAACACTCAACATACTTCCAATATATTAATGGTGCCCTACTTATACATCCTTGTGATTTACTTTACCTAGTTGATCAACCAAACAAAGTTGAACACACAGCGGAATTCACAATCTAAATGGAAGAACAAAATTTCTTAATTTTCCTAGATATCAAACTACAGGATGTAAACGATAAATTGGCAGTAATTTCAATCCGCAATTTAGGTTTTTTAAAGCGGTATTATCAATCTGAAATGTTAGTTGTGGTACTCTTTAGAGTCTGAAGTCCAGATTAGCCATCTAAAAATACTAACAAAATGAGTGCCAGTGTAGAATTTAACCATAGAATGGTTATTGCTGAATTGTTCCATGCCAGGCATAAGACGTCTGACATTATCAGAGACACTGACTATGCTCCTAGGACTGTTTATCGTGTTGTAGCAAACTTAAGGGAAGGTAAAGACATGCAAAGGAATGCTCACAGTCTGAGAAGTGATAAAATCCACACCAGAAAGTTTCTCAGTGGCTTTAAATGATCCATTGCAGCAAATCCATCAAAGTCAATGGCTGACCTGGCAAAAAAGTCAAATGTGACCAAAATGACCATTTTTAATGCAGTACAGAAAAATCTTGGGATGAAGTCATGTTGCAGACAACGTCATAACATTCTTACAGTGAAATCTAGGACCATTTGTAAAGAGAGAAGCCCCTTGTTACTCAATCACCTGAAACACCATGGCGGTACTGTTCGCATTTTTGTGAACAAGAAAAAGTTTGTGGTAGACAAAGTCGCCTACTGCAGAAACTCGAGAGTTATTGCCATTGACCCTTCTTGTGTTCCTCCAGTCATGCAGAGTAAACACCCTGCCTCTGTCATGGTGTTTAGAGCTGTTGCCAGCGATGGGAACATCATGCCCCCTCACTTTATTGAAGTGGGCCTGAAGATCAATATGGCGGAATATCTAAAGATTCTGGAGGAAGTTCTCTTATCTTGGATTAAGAACTATGATCCCAACAAAGTGATGTTCATCCAAGACTCTGCACCTGCTCATGGGTGAAAAACAGTGCAGACCTTCTTGAAGAGGGAGTTGCTGCTTTTTGTGCCCTCAAATATCTGGCCCTCTAGTTCACCAGATTTGAACCCCTGCGACTATTGGTTATGTGGCAATGTTGAGAAAGTCTCTAATGCTCACCTCCATAGCAGTGTGGCCTCCCTGAAGACCTCCATAAGGCGAGCATTCTGCGCTATCAAGAAAGAGTCAGCTGTCAAGGCCTGTCGTGCTTTTAGGGCTTGCATTCAGCAAGTTGTGGACGCAGAAGGTGGACGCATAAATTAAAATGTTTGTATTTAATAAAACAGTTAAATAAACATACACAAATCTTAAATGTCTTTAAATGTCCCTTCTTTATCAAGGTTTAAAGTCTGAGATCTCAAACTGCCAATTTATCGTTTACACCCTGTACATTGTGTTAACAACAGATTAAAACATGGTGGCCACTGAAAACTGTACCAGCAAAAACAATCTAAAAGATTTTATTTTCATCATTGGATTCTACCTAAGAGCACTAAGAATATACAGCTTTGATTATTTACATGAAGAGGACAAATTCATTGAAAACGTCCCAGTTGAAAAATGTATAAATCCCCTAACACAAAGACAACGTCCCAGTTGAAAAATGTATAAATCCCCTAACACAAAGACAACGTCCCAGTTGAAAAATGTATAAATCCCCTAACACAAAGACAACGTCCCAGTTGAAAAATGTATAATTCCCCTAACACAAAGACAACGTCCCAGTTGAAAAATGTATAAATCCCCTAACACAAAGACAACGTCCCAGTTGAAAAATGTATAAATCCCCTAACACAAAGACAACGCTTCCTCTACCAATAGCTAAAACAATAAAAATCTGCCGTTTCATCACCAATCAATGCTACTTTACATTTAATATTAAGTGTTGCAAAGAAATATATCTACACTACCGGCCACCCCAGTTTTTTAAAAGAAATTATGTATTTCATACTATTTTTAAGTGGATAATTCTAAATGAAAATAGAATGGTTCTTTTGTTATTATTACTTTGCAAAATTTACAAGGCAAGGAAGCAAAGATAAATTTGTCCAAATCACTCTAAATTTTCTTCATTCTTTCATTGATGAAACTGCAATATAGGTAATTATTAAATATTTATAAATTCATTTGATGCACATGTTATGGTGCAGTATTACCAAAAGAACCATTCTATTTTCATTTACAATTATTTACTTGGCAATAAATACTAAAAAATAGTATGAAATACATCCTTTTTTAAAACACTAGGCTGGCTTAATAATTATGACAGGTAGTATATATATATATATATATATATAGAGAGAGAGAGAGAGAGATAGATAGAAAGAGAATATAATAATCGATACTGCATAATGAGTGAGGCAAGAAACTGACATTAACCAAGCAGTGTTGATTCTTATGTCCACACTGTTTATCTATCCCTGATATTGAGTACACTTCTCCTACAAATATAGCAAACTCTAAACAATATATATATACAGATGTACATAAAAAGTATCTATGAAAACATATTTTTACTGTTACTTGCAAACCAAAAATTTAAAACAAAGAAGAATAAACAAAAATATATAAATAATAAAATAAAATAAATAAATAAGTAAAAAAAATTAATCCAAACAAATAAATAAATAAACTCAGTAAATTATAAAGAAATTAACAAACCATGACTGCACACATAATTGTATGCAAATATAATAATAACAACCAACAATAAAATAATCAATATAAACTTTAAAAAAATTAACAAACTCAATAGCTCTTAGAATAATTTGAAACATAACTGTAACCAACCATCAAAATAACCATTAAAATAATACAATAGATTATCCATAATGCATCGCTGACCTATATGTATAAATAATCAAGAAAAACTCAAAGATTGCCTGATAATTGCATTTAATATGAAACAGATAATTTCCGCTGGGTATTGATTCAATGTTCACTTTCATATTTACATATGCTTTATTCTTGATATTGATAACGTTAACCCATGTATATAGCATACCTTAAACTATATATATATTTAAATCCAAAAAGAATTGGTTAAATTTCAAAGGAGATTGCTAACAAAATTGTTAAAAATTAAATATTAAAACTGATTCAGTCAGAGGACCCAATGTAATACAAATTATTTATCTATAGTGTCAATATATATTTTTTTACATATAAAAATTCAAAATTAACAGGATCATATGATCATTTCAGCAAACTGAATTTGCTTCATCAGCGAACTTTAATATTAAAGAATATTAAAAATCATCAATGAAGCGAATTCAGTTTGCTGAAATGATCATACAATTCTGTAATGTTTTTTATTTTTATATGTAAAAATTATATATATATACATATATATATAACAGAAAGTTATGAAATTATATTAACTTACATATTTCTCTAAATTTATTTGTTTGACCATTATTTTTAATGAATACACATATTTGAGTATCCAATCAAATACCATTGAAAATAATGTTTCAACAAATAAATTTATACATATATATATATTTTTTTTTTTAATCATTTCACCCCAGGCAAGGCGTAAATGCCACTGATGTGTGGGGGGCTACATAACTGAAAGAAAATTTATTAGAGGAGGGAGAAGAGGATTACAAACCAATTAGATAGAAGCAATAGAAAGATGAAAATGCAGGTGTGATGACAGTTGCAAGGGGGGAGAGAAAGGAAAGGATATATGGGGTGGGGGAAGGGCTAGAGTCAAGTGGTTAGTAGATGAGTATTGACATTGCATTTAAATTTCTGGAGGTTGTAGCCATCAGGAAAGCAAGAATATGGGAGCGAGTTCCACAGGCGGGAAGTGCAAGAGAAGAAGCTGCAGGAGTAGAATTGTCGTCTGCATTTGGCTAACCTAACTGTGAACGGGTGGGACCCAGTTGCCATTCTGGTTGCACGAGTAAACACCTGTTGAGGAGGCACCAATGACTTAAGTTCGTCTGAGCAGAAGCCATGAAAGTACTTACAGAACAGACAAAGGGAGGTCACATTTCGTCGGTGGGGAAGTGGCTGTAGTCGAGCCACCAAGTCAGCACCTATCACATTACTAACTCTCCTTTGGAGCTTGTCGAGAACACTGAGGTGAGCGACAGGGGCGCCTGACCATAAATGGCAGCAGTACCCCATGCAGGGTCAAATGGTAGACTTGTATATATGCAGGATGGATTCAAGCGGAAAGAACGTCCTGGATTGACACAGTGACCCAACCTTCTTAGCAGTGGATTTAGCTATGGATTCGATGTAGCAGTTCCATTTGAGGTCTGAAGAGAGGGTAAGGCTGAGGAGGCGCAGTGTATTGCACTCAGGGAGAATCGCTTGGTCCATGCTTATGGGAGGCAGAAGAGGTTGCCTGTGATGGTTGACAAACAACAGTTTGATCTTGGATGCATTGAAGTTGACAAGCCACTTCTTGCCCCAATTCACCACAGAGTGTAGATCTCGTTCAAGGTCAGCAGCGAGATTATGTCTGTTCACCATGCCAGGTTTCTTACTGGTGCAGGAGTATATTGTGGTGTCATCTGCGTAGATAAATTTCATTACAGATGACTGACAAAGTACTATGCTGAAAATTTTGAATCACTTTTTCTTGAGTTTTTATAAGCAACTTTTCTGTACATAAAATGTGTAAAAAAACTATTTAAATGTACTATATATCTGAGTGCTTTCGGGTAATTTATTGGCCATTATCAAGGACATGTTTTATTTTGTATTTTTAACTGAATTTGTAAAATTTTTATATATGTTTCTCAAGTGATTGGAATGCTTTTTATATTTCCTAAACACAATCAGCACATAATTCATAGTTGATGCTATTGAGTGCTAGATAAAGAAAAAAGTAAAAACCAATAGTAAACATAAAGCATGGTAAACGGAGTCTGGTAATGATTTTGGACTATCAAGGCCAGAAATTGAAGATTGAGTACATTGAGTAGATTGTTTAGATGTGACAGTAATGCTCTATTTTTTGTTTAAATCTGATTCTTGTAAAGATAGTATAGCAGAAGGAGTCAGGTTTTTCCTGGAGCAATGAAAATAAGCCATATCCTAAAAAGACTGCATAAATGATTTTGAACTCTATCAAGGCTGGAAATTGAAGATTGAGTAGATTGTTTAGATGCGGCAGTAATGCTCTATTTTTTGTTTAAATCTGATTCTTGTAAAGATAGTATAGCAGAAGGAGTCAGGTTTTTCCTGGAACAATGAAAATAAGCCATATCCTAAAAAGACTGCATAAATGATTTTGAACTCTATCAAGGCTGGAAATTGAAGATTGAGTAGATTGTTTAGATGCGGCAGTAATGCTCTATTTTTTGTTTAAATCTGATTCTTGTAAAGATAGTATAGCAGAAGGAGTCAGGTTTTTCCTGGAACAATGAAAATAAGCCATATCCTAAAAAGACTGCATAAATGATTTTGAACTCTATCAAGGCTGGAAATTGAAGATTGAGTAGATTGTTTAGATGCGGCAGTAATGCTCTATTTTTTGTTTAAATCTGATTCATGTAAAGATAGTATAGCAGAAGGAGTCAGGTTTTTCCTGGAGCAATGAAAATAAGCCATATCCTAAAAAGACTGCATAAATGATTTTGAACTCTATCAAGGCTGGAAATTGAAGATTGAGTAGATTGTTTAGATGCGGCAGTAATGCTCTATTTTTTGTTTAAATCTGATTCTTGTAAAGATAAAATATGGTCAAAAGAATCAAATATTGCTATCATCAATACAGCAGCATGTGCATTGACTGCTGAAATAATGCTTTCCATCTTCCCTATTCCTTCACCTTAGATGCAACGCTGTATTATAAATGAGTGTATAAATTTGTTTATTTTCTTTAGGCAGTCGTCTTTATATGTTTCGTTTGAATGGCACTAAACAAAAATTCTTGTATCATCACCTTAGTCAATGCAGATTCATGATTCATCACTGAATATTGCTTTCATCCAATTATGCACAATCGATGATTGCTTCTCTGTAACCCTGTTTTCTTCTGTTAAAATGTTTGTGCTGGTTTTTCATTTGGCTTTTCTCTATGCAAATCCCATTCCATTCCTCCAATTTCTTACAGTTCTCTTAAATTGACTCCTGTTTCCGCCCATTTTCTCTTCATATGTTTTCTAATGCATTTTCTATTTTTCAAGGCAAATTCCTTTGGGTTTTCTATTCTGAAACATTCTCTTCATTACGTTCTCCTTTTGTAACCTTCCCTTTTCATTTATATTTGCTCCAAATTTTAGATGTTGCTGACGAGCAACAACCAACATCTTTTTCCATACTCCAAGTTAGAATTCCTTTTCAAAGGAGTTTTATAAGCCTTTGTATTGTTTTCGATTGACACCTCTCATGCTGTGTTTCCTTCCAATTAGCCAAGTTCAACTGTCTTGTTAAGGTCTGCATGCATTTACTTTTAACTGCACGTGAATTTCTATATGATTGCATCAGAAGTAATTTATGTTCACAATATTTTCTTTTTAACCATTTCATCTCAAGTAAGGCAATAAAGCCACTAAGGTACAAGAGGTTACTGAGAGTAAGAGAATATGAAAAAATGAGAGAGAACAATAAAAGAACAAGAATCAAGAAGAAGAATGTATGTAAATAATCATCTGCTCTGATGAACTTAGTTCACTTGTGTTCCCTATGTATGAATTTACTTGAGCTACGAGACTAGCAACTAGGTCCCACCCTTTTACAGTCAAACCAATGAAATGTAACTGCAACTTCTACTCTATAAGCTTCCTGTCTGTGGAATTCTCTTCTGTATACTTGCTTCCCACTGCCTTGCTTGGGGTGAAATGATTAAAAAAAATATTCATATGTTTCTGTTACACACACATTTTATTTCACCCCAAGTAAGGCAATAAAGCCACTAGAACACAAGGAGTTTCTATATGTTAGAGAACATGAGAAAAGTCACTATTAAGGAGAAAGGACATTAACCCTCTAGGGTCATTCGTATCATATTTGATACAGTATGAAAACAAGCCTTGAAAGAAATATTTTCCTGAAAAATTTTTTAAGAGAAATATTTTATAAATTTCAAATGAAAGCAGTACTGACTGCTCAGTCAATGAATACCAAATGTTTCCTTATAGGGAAATACTGTACCAAATATGATACGAATGGCCCTAGAGGGTTAAGTAGTAATTAGTGGGGGATCTGTTTATTACTTCATAACAATATAGAACTGATCCCCCACTTTATGACAAGTAGAAGCCTTAATCATATTATATTATTAACCCTCTAGGGCCATTCCTATCATATTTGATACAATATGAAAACAAGCCTCGAAAGAAATATTTTCCTGAAAAATTTTTTAAGAGAAATATTTTATAAATTTCAAATGAAAGCAGTACTGACTGCTCAGTCAATGAATACCAAATGTTTCCTTATAGGGAAATACCAAATGTTTCCTTATAGGGAAATACTGTATCAAATATGATACGAATGGCCTTAGAGGGTTAAAAGAACAAGAATTAAGAAGACAGGAGATAATGATTGACATTTCATTTAAATTTTTAAAAATCGAATCTGACTGGAAAGGCAGAAGAGAGTTCCACAAGAAAGGAAAGAAATTGTTAGTACAGAACGTATGCTTGCATATAGCCATTTCAATTGTGAAATGATGAGATCTTGCTGCCAATCTAGTAATTCACTTAAATTCATAGAGTTGGATTTAAATTAATTTCATTAATTTTATTTAATCATTTCACCCCAAGCAAGACAAGAAAGCAACTAACACAAAGGGGGTTACAGAATGTGAACAGATATAAGAAAAACGTTATTAATGAGTGGGAACAATAAAAGAACAGAACTTAAGATGACAGAAGATAATGGTTGATAAGGTATTTAAATGTTTGGATATCAAACTTGACTGGTAAGCAAGAAGCCAGAATGGTGTTCCACAAGCTAGAAGTATGATAGAAGAAACAGCATGTAACTTATGGTGATATCTATCCATTTCAAGTCTAAAACAATCAGACTCTGCCAATTTAGTCTTCTTCTTTATGTGCTGTGCCCATTCAGGACATAGGCGATCATGATCCTCCACTTATCTTTATCCCTTGTCAATCTTAACACTTTTTCTCTCCAAATTACTGTTTCACCATCCACTTGTTCAAACCTATCCATCTCTCTTTCCCTCTATCCACCTTGGGAGTATTAGATTCTCTAAGCCTTCCTTTCTCATAATGTGTTCCAAAAACCTCAGCAGCCTCTTCTTAATGCTAAGTGTAAGTTTTCTTTCTGCATCAGAAATCATCCCCAAACTACCACTGCACTTAAATTCATAAAAACTAGGTACCAGGTAGAGAAGTAATATTTATTTTGAAAATACAAAACTATGGCACAAGGCTTAAAGTGAAGATGAAGGAAGGTTGGTTTGTGATCTGTCTTACCTTAAACTTACCTAACCACAGTTACTGACCCAAACATACCACAGTATTCTTTACACCAAAACAACACATTCTTACTTCTTCTTCTTCTAAGTGCCCTGTCTTTTCAGGGCATAGGCGATTATGGCTTTCCACATCTCCCTATCCTTGGTGGCTCTTAGCATGCTTTCTTCTGTTACACTATGCAACCCCCGTTCTGTCATCCACCAGCTCATGTCCTTCAAATATGTTATCTGCTGCTTCCCTGTCTCTTTTTCCCTCGATCTGTCCTGTTAGTATCAGATTCTCCAAGCCCTCTTTCCTCATTGCATGTCCCAAGAACTTTAGCTGTCTCTTCCTGATGCTCAGTATTCATTTCTTTTTCATTTCTATCCTTTTCAAAACCTCATCATTTCTCACATGCTTGATCCATGATATTTGCAGCATCCTGTATAACCACATTTCAGTAGCTTTAAGTTTCTCCTTCAACTTAGATGATATTGTCCAGCATTCATTGCCATATTGAAGAACTGACATCACATAGCAATCCAGTACTCTCTTCTTTGTTTCTAGCAAAATTGTCCTGCTTCTTAATACTTTACTCAACTTCTGGAATGCTTCCTTCGCCATGCCAATTCATCTTCAGATCTCTGTGTTGCATTCTTACTTACTATTCTTATTATAGCCACCACAATACCTCAAAGTCTCTATGAAGTCCTAAATACTTCCCATATGTACAATGATATGGGGGATAGAAATAACAACTGTCGTATTATATAAGAAAGTTCATCAGAATGATTATCATGGAAGTATTTATAGAAAAGTCACAGGGAAGCTGTGTTATGGCGGTGAGAAAGTGACTGAAGCAGAGATGCCAGATCGAGATTAATAACATTGCAATATAATAAGGAACCTGATAAGAAATATCATATTAATTATAAAATGTATTTTTGAATTTTTTATTTCCTTTTCAGTCATTTCACACCAAGCAAGAGGATCATGCCACTAAGGAAATAAAAGAGAATAAGAAAATGCTCTGGAGGAGAAAGGACAATAAATGAATAACATCCATGAAGGAAAAAATTGCAACTGACATTTCATTTTAATTTTTAAATTTTGTAGTGGGTAACGAAGCAAGAAATTTGAAGAGAATTCAACAGGTGAGAAGTGCAAGAAACAAAACTAATCATTTTGAACTTACGGTTACATTTAGCTAATTTCACAGTAAAACAAATGAGAACTAGTTGCTAGTAGTACACTTAAATTGATGTGACTGAGATACCAAAGAGGAGAGCTAAGACCCTTTTTTGAATTTTGTCAACAATCTTGAGATATACAACTAGAGTAACAGAAATGCAAGGACAAATGGTGTATATATATATATATAAGTAAAAGTAAATTACAAACCTACTAAGGTTTCACGTAAACAGGTCTTCAGGGAAGGTTGGCTAAGGAAGAGAGGGACAACTACAAGATAAAGGGAACTCAATAACCCACGTAACCAACAAGAAAAAAAAAAAGAAGACGCCAAAAGCAAAAAAGGGAGGAAACTTTTATTAAAGCGCCAACTAGCGAAGACAGAAACCTAAACCTACAAATGACAACAAAAGAAAATAAGGGAAAAGGCAAACCTACCAAGCATTCCTAATTCAAAAGCCAAGACTTCCTATGTCTATACTTATTAAGTATTTCTGTTTTAGAAAACAGTTTGTGGGTTGAAATGATGCTATAGCAAGTTTTTCTTCCCCACATAACCTACAAAATTTCTGGCCAGCTTTGAGCTTTGTAAATCTTTTTAGTATTTCCCATTTTAAAATGTGGTCTATGTTTAGTTCTTGTTTAATTGACCATACATAAGTAGAAAGAGTAGTGCTGTGCTTATATTTTTCATGGTTAAAACTACTGGCATGGTTATAATATTGTTTTTTTAAACTATCTTGTGTAGCACCTAAGTATGTTTTGGGTTCCGGATCTTCTATGCTTTTATAAACTTTAACCCAGTAAATGATACAATCTTGCTGGCATTTACCCTGTAGCGGACAGTTGTTCTTATTTTTAAAATTACAGTTAGTCATACCTACATTAGTTTTATCCATAACCTTAGCCTTATTCAATCCAGTGATAATTTTTCCAATACTTGGCATACAATAATAACTGAGTTTTACGTTATTTTTATTGAATATTTTGTATAACTTATTTTCCTTATTAAAATTTTGCTTTTATAAACTGAAAAATATTTTGCCAATTTTTGCTTTAACAGCCAAATTAAATGGTGGATTAAACCAAAGGATGTTCCTACTTCTGTTTTTACTTTTGCCTCTTTTAATATTGGTATACACCAAACTATCTGTATATCCACTTTAAGTAGTGCATCCTGATATAATTGTTTATGATTGTCAAAGATAACTTTACTGGAAGAATTGTTAGACAATCTATAGGAGATACTTTTAGTAATACCCCCCCCCCCACTATATGGGTGGGGTGGTTGGATTTAGTATTTACATATAGCAGGTTTTGGTTCTCCTTCGTATAAGGGGATATAGTTCCATTTAAAATATTTAGCATTATGTTTAAATGATTTACTATTTTTAAATTACTTTCAACTTCCACATTGAAACCATAATTTTGGAAAAACCAATGGAGTTTTTTCATAAGTTGTAACGTTTTTGGGGTTACTATTATCAACTATTATCAAACCATTATCATGGTACAACCCGTGGTTATAAAAATCTATGTACTTATTTAATTTATGTAACAATAAACAACCTATCAATTTCGCTACCTTGCCCCCATTATAAGCCCCCATGGGGTTGTCAAAGCAGTTTAAATCATTCTTTTTTGTCCATAATGTGTTATTATGATATAGTAATGTTTTACAGGAGTATCTGATGACCTCTATTTCTTCATTAGGGATTTCATTATATTGTTTAGCAAAACTAATTGCTTTGTTAAATGTACTTTCGGAAATTGAGGGATAAAATTCTTTTATATCATATTTAATAAATGAGCAGTTTTTATTTTTATTGTATGTTTGAAACCAGTCGATACAATCACCAGTTGACTGCCACTGGTTTATATTAGTGAAAATTCTTAATGTTTCACAAATCCTTTGTAAGATTACTTTGCTAATCTTACCTAGTTCCGTCTTAGTAGGGTTTTTTTTTTTTTTGGTCACGTGGGTTATTGAGTTCCCTTTATCTTGTCATTGTGACTCTCCTCTTTAGCCAACCTTCCCTGAAGATCTGTTTAGGTGAAACCTTGGTAGGTTTGTTGGCTCACTAGGTTAATTTACTTATTCTGCTCTGCTTACGTACTGAGGGCTTTTTTGTGATTGGTTACTCATCTTGGGTTTTTCTTTGGGCTCCGTACTGGCCCAGTCCAAATCGCTTTGACTGATGTTCATGTGCTTAGCTCTTTCTCTTTTTACAACCATTTTTTTCCTTCTGCATATATATGCGGAGGGATTTTCAAAACATGTATAGTGATAAGTTTGCATTTATATGTATATTTAGTGCATCGAGGCAGCAAATAATTTTCTCAACATATACTGTTAAATATAAGAGACAATGAATGTCTATTATATTTAATTATGAGCCCTTCTAAACATCGTATTTTGGCTTTAATTTCAGTTGAAAATAAAGACAAAAATTCTCTAACATTTGGATAATTTTTTATCAAATTAAGATGTATCTCAACAAACTTAACAATAGCTCTAACAATATTGATAATATTAATAATAATGATGTACATCAAAATAAGCATAACATTATTAACTTATACTATTGCAACCAAATACATAGTAATTACAAACAAGATGAAAAAACTTTCAAAAACATAATACGTAATGTTAAACCAGTGGATAGCAATAATCAAATTAAACTCATCATATATTATAAAAATTCAAGACAATTGAGCTCATAGTCTCTAATAACCCTACAAGCACTAAACTAAATTCTCTACAGAAAACCAATGTAGTGTATCAATTTACATGCTTGTTCAGGGATTGTATCTGTGGTACTAATAATAAACCCACTACATATACTGGTTTTACTACAGCCACGCTCTCCCGTAGACTTACCTGTCACCTTTCTGATCAGAGTACAATTAAACAACATTTCTCAGAAAAACATAACCATGTAGGTAATATTAGACAGATTTTAGTCAACAATACAATAATCCTCACTCATACACACAGTAAAAAGAACCTTCAGATATTGGAGGCCAGCTACATTAAATCAAAACAACCCACATTTAATAAAATCACGTTTAAATCTGGTCATAACACATTACATTGCATTTGAATATATAGTTCTGTTGTTATTTCACGCTATCATGTGGTGTGATGTCATAGAACTGCATTGCAAATTTGCAAACTGCGTTTGCTATTTTTGGTAACTATTGCCATTGCCTAGCAGTGTTTTATGTCAACACAAAATAAAATCGTCAGTGATGGTGGATGTTATTGTGTTACTGTCTTAATAACCTCTCTGAAGTTGGCTCATGTGAGCTGAAAGCTTAGAATCAACTTAATAAAAAATTATCCAAATGTTGGAGAATTTTTGTCTTTATTTCAACTGAAATTAAAACCAAAATATGATGTTTGAATGGCTCATGATTAAACATAATAGACATTCATTGTCTCATATATTTAACAGTATATGTTTAGAAAATTATCTGCTGCCTTGATACACTAAGTTCCATACGTGATACACGCTTTGGGTGATCATGTCTTGAAAGAGACATGACTGACTGGGCAGAAGATTATCCTGTAGTTGCCATTGCTTTCTGCGGTAGACTGGTTGCCAGTCAAAGCTATAGAACCCAATCTGTTCTATTATTTAATGCATAACTGGAGGGAAGTAATGCAGAAATACCCACGGGTATTTGTGCGTAAGTGAATGCAATGAATTCAACTGGAATTTGAATTTGGCTCCCCAATTTGTCATTCCGAGTCAATATCCACAGCACCACAGTGTACATCCTGCAGCACAGGCAGACCAGATGATAAAAGTATTTGACTTAATGATCAAAAAAGTGACTTAACCCAAAAGTGTTATGAGTTCAATACATGGCCACAGCAGACAGAACAAAAACTTGGAAATTTACTCAGATGAATTAAAGGAAACTGAGATATGTAAAAAGGCATTATCATGTGGCATAGAACAACTGATTCACATGGACTAAACAAAGGGTTCAGTTCAAAATTCCAATATCTATCACCTAAAGATGGCAATACAGACAAGGACAACAGTTCAAATCATGTGAATAATGTAAAGAATAAGGAAGATAAATTCATTATCTTTTAAGATTATTTAAACTCATTATATAAAGTTACTTTTTTTTTTCATATATGCACATATTGATCAACCAAATGCAGGTAACAATTCTACTCTAACAGTTGCTTTTCTCGCACTTCCCGCCTGTGGAACTCCCTTCCATATATTTGCTTTCCTGATAGCTACAACCTCCAGGAATTTAAATGCAAATTCAATTCCCATCTCTTATCCACTTAACTCCAGCCCTTTCTGCATCACCCCATGTATCTTGTTCTTTTCCTTTCTCTCTACCTTCACAATTGTCTTCACTCCTGTGTTCACATCCTTCTCTTGCCCTTTCTCTTTCACCCCAGTAGCTGGTTTATCCTTGTCTTCACTCTCCTCTTGCCTAAAACTTTAACTCTCTTATGTAGCTCCCTGCACATTAGTGGTGATATCGCCTTGCTTAGGGTGAAATGATTTTAAAAAAATGATACAGCTTTTTTTAAATTATTATACTTTATATTCGTCTAATGATTTTTTATATAAATCCAAAAATTTCAATTTATTCTATACAAAACATATAAGAAAATGTTCATATGTTACTTCTGTTCATGTTAAATCTGATTTATATATATATATATATATATATATATATTAGTCATCCGCAGACAGATCTGTTTCACTGTATCACAGCTCATCATTATGGCTAGACATCCAACTGCTTCTAGCCAGGATTGAAACCCAATTGAATTCATATCAGTCGGCAATTCTACCTCTGAGCTATGGGCACTTGGTAGAACTTTAGTGTATTATATACAATGTAAACACACTCCAGTAGCCGAGAACGTTCAAATATAATAACTATATAACTCCAAAAATTATGTATGTTGTCTGGCCATTTCAGCAAGAAAACCTCACTTCTTCAGCAACAAATTCTTTATTATGCAAATACAGGACAAATTTTACATACCAGAAAGTCACTCAAAAAGAAATTCATACAATGGAAGTTTATCTGAAAGAAGGAAAAAGCAAGGAAATAAGAAAGAACAATGGGAGGGGAAGTTAAAAGAGAAAGAAGATTATGTTAGAAGGTTGTTGTCTAGACTTTGGTATGGACAGTAGAGGAGAAGTGAAATAGAAAAGAAAAATAGCAAAAATGATTTAAGACTCAATCATTGAAAATGACTTTTAGATTACATCTGTGTTAGTAAATCAAAAATTAAGCATGTTACAGTGGATATGAGGGAAGGGAAACAAGAAAGGAGAGGAAAAAAGTCAAAACTGGGTAGACAGGGAAAGAGTTAAAGGAGAGATAGGGGAGAAAAAATGCATGCCAGACAGCTGTCATAAGAAATGTGTGTGGAAAGAAAGTGATAGATACATGAAATAGAAAAAAAAAGGAAAAAGAAAAAGGGGAAGAGAAATAGAGATAATTAATAATGTAATATAATATTCGGCTCCGCCAAAAGTTATTGAAAAGATTTTCCATTTAAAATAACATGGTCTGACTATTGTTGGGATAAATTTATTTCTATAATAAAGAATTTGTTGCTGAAGAAGCAAGCTTTCCTCACTAAAATGGCCAACACATGAAATCTTTGGAGTTTAATTTAAAAATAAATAAATAAATATATATATATATATATATATATCGATACAAATCATTGCAAAAAATGAAAGTATAAGGCCCTGTTAAAGAGCAAATATAAGAAACAGCTTTCATAACTGGTAGTAAAGTTTAATAACTGATAGTAAAGAGTATAAACTGAGCTAACACTGCCTTGCTATTGTCCCTGTAATGAATTGAACCAACACTGCCTCACAATTGTCTCTCTAATCAATCTAGCTGATGCTTCTTGCTACTGTCTCTCTCTCCATGAGTATGACAGGAGGAATATATATGTATATATATTCAAAATGATGCAGCTTGACAGTAAAATCCCAAAGAAAATACTATTAATATCAGTTAATAAAAATTAAATATTAAATTATTAAAAATTAAAAGTTAAATATTAAAAATCAAATATTCAAATTTAATGAAGAACATTGTGCATTTATTTGTATATATATATATACAAATAAATGCCCAACATTCTTTATTATAACAGAGAGAATAATAAAAAAACATATAACATGAATGCATAATTTTAAACTCAACTTGAATAAGAAGAAAATATACCAATAATTTGAATAATCAAATCTAATTTGTTGACGGTATATCAAGCTACACAGAATGTTCAATTATTAAACAAAAAATTTGTTTTATATCTGTAATGTAATTTTTTTTGCTGCAAAGTGTTTATTCAGTGTTTTTTTTGTTTCCTTTTGCAAATGCCATGGTCTTTAAGAACACAGACAATCATAACTCTATCGATTCCTTCTCTTTAATACTATTTTTTTTATAAGACCTAGTGGCCACTCAAGGTAGAGGGCTATATTAAAGAGTCATTCATAGCACAATAGTAGAGTGCTTGCCTCTGGTGCAGGAAGTGGTGGGTTTGATCCCCAACTGGGTCATACCAAAGACTTTAAAAATAGTCTTTGATGACTCTCTGCTTAGCTCTCAGCAGCAAAGAGAAGAATCTAAGGTAAGTGGAGAAATCCAGTATATATAGGAGTTGTGCGCATACTACTGCAAGGTAACAGCAAAAGGAGAAGAAGCCTTCAGGTACCCCTCAACCTAGTGGTCGACCAACTTACATATGTGGACATGATATCTCTTCCACAGAGCAATGGTTTGTGGGAGTAACTATTCTATAGGAACTTACTTCTTTCCAATAGAATATGGAAAGAATGTGGGTGTTTTGCTCCACTGTAAGTGGTATGGCAGGTCTTTGCTATAAAAATTTGATCTGGTGGAATCAAGGAATATAGTTCATCCGAGCATATTCCATAGAAGTAGTGACAGAGCGGAGAGAGATTCACTGCATCCCACCTGCGAGAAGAAAGTTTCGAGGGTTAGGGTTAGATTCTTCTCCAACAAGGCCTCAGAGATACTTTTGAACCGTGAAGGCTGGGCAGCTCCCACCCAAATATGACAACAGTACTCTATTTTCAGCCTGATCTGGCTCTTATAAAAGTAACAAGCAGCATGAGTGGTCAGGTACTTACTAGAGCAGTACAAGGGCTAATCATTTTACCTTCATCTTTAGTGTATGAGATTATGAGAGTACCAGTTGAGGTTGAGTGTAAGGATGTGTGCAAGAGTCAAAGGAATGCTGCCTCCTTCAAGCAACATTTGTTTATTGTGACTGGTGTCAGTTCAGGGTCCGATCAATCAGGTGCCAATCTCTGATCATTAAGTGTTTTATTGTAATACATTCTTAGGAAAGATAGTAGTGTAGTTGCCCATTGCCTTCTTCACAATTTTAAATTCAGAGTTTTCTTTCTATAAAACTAGTTGCCAAACAGAACTAGGGAGCTCAGTCTTCTTCTTCTATGTGCCATATACCTTCAGGACATAGGTGATCATGGTCTTCCACATCTCCCTATCCCTGGTAGCTCTTAGCATGCTTTTTCCTGTTACCCTCCCAAACCCTACTCTGCCATCACCTAATCAGGTCCTTTCAATATTATCTGCTGCTTTCCTTTGTCTTTCTTTCTCTCTATCTGACCTGTGAGTATCAGATTCTCTAAATCTTCTTTCCTCATCACATGCACCAAGAACTTCAGCTATCTCTTCCTGATCAGTATTAATTTCCTTTTTGTTTCTATCTTTTCTAAAACCTCATCATTGCTCACATACTCGATCCATGATATTCTCAGCATCCTTCTGTAGAACCACATTCCAGTTGTTTCAAGTTTTTCCTTCATTTTTGATAATATTGTCCTGCATTCACTGCCATATTGAAGTACAGACCTCACATAGCAATCCAATACTCTCTTCTTTGTTTCTAATGAAAGTTTCTTGTCTCTTAATACTTTACTCAGCTTCTGGAATGCACTCTTCGCCCTGCCTATTTGCCTTCCGTCTTCTGTTAAAACACTTCCCAAGCACTTAAATTTTTCTACTTGCTTGATTTTAGTATCTGTAGCCTGTAATTGGCATTTTGGGCTTCTCCGTTTGCTGATGACGATACATTCGGTTTTCTTGTCATTTATTTGTAGTCTTTCTTTTGACTTTTTTCATCTACCTATCCTGATATTTAATTCATATTCATGTGTTTTCCCAAAGGCATTTATACAAAAATGGAACAGAACTGACTATTTCAAAATTTGAACTTAGCCTATTCTATTTCCTGTGCTGATACCCATCACATTACCAGCACATGTGTGCTGATTCCCTAATTTTGTCAGTATTTATTTCTTTAATTTTTCTAATTATTTCAACCCCAGCAAGGCAGGACCACCCTGAATGCATAAGGAGTTACAGTGAGAGAAAATACTGAGTATAGGGGGTATTGAAGAAAGGATAAAAGATGAATACGATCCAAGAAGATAAAAAATAGCAAGTGATGTTGCAATTAAATTTTTGAGATTGTAGCTATCAGGGAAGCAAGTAAATAGAGTGGAGTTCCACAGACAGGAAGTGCGAAAAAACAAACTGTTCAAATAGAAGTGAGTATTGCATTTAATTATTTCAATGGTAAAAGGGTCAGACTAAGATGCCATTCTAGTAGCATGCTTAAATCCATGCAGACAGTGCACAAGGGAAGCAGAGCAAATGTCATGAAAATATTTGTAGAAAAGACAGAGGGAAGCTGCATCACAGCATTGAAAAATGACTGAAGTTGAGATGCCAAGTGAGAACCAATTTCTTTGAAGATCTTTGGATCTTGTCAAGAACCTTGAGATGAATAGTAGGAGCACGCAACCAGATATAGCAACAGTATTCAGTACATGGACAAACCATGGATATATAAATGTGCATAAGTAAGTTTAATCTGTTTTGCTTTATGGATGACTGCCGGTATACTTTTGTAAGCTTCAGTTTTAGAAGATCTCAAATGACATGATATGGTGACAATGATATCTTAGACCTTGATGACACTGTAGGTGACTATCTAAGTTGCCAGTACCTTAAGCCAGCGCTACGTTCAGAACATTGGCAATCATGCTTATCTATAATTTCTTATCCTTTGTAGACCTAAGTAATTTTTATTCTTTAAAACCCTTTGTCCTTGTTCTGCCAAACATTTACACAAGCTCATTGGGTAGGTTATTTTCTGCTTTCCTCTGCCGTTCAGTATATCCTGTGGGTGTTAACTTTAGCAAGCTCTTTTTTATCATTATGTGTCTTAGAAATTTCTACTCTTTCAGATTATAAGTATCGATATGTAAAAGTAGGTAAAATTACTATATTCATATTTATTTTAATTGTCCTAATTTATTTATAATTCTATTGCAAAATAGCCAAAGAATTAAATCTGTCTTAAGTTATGAAGGACCTCAAGTATGTTTTTGTAATCTTTAGTGTTGGAAGATCCCAAACACATAATATGGTGTGATGATGGTGTCTACGACCTTGATGGTACTGTAGGTGACTATCCAAGTTGCCAGTACCTTAAGCCAGCCCTGCCTTCAGAACACTGGCAACCATGCTTATCCTTTGTAGACCTAAGTAATTTTTATTCTTTACTACCCTTTGTCTTTGTTCTGCCAAACATTTACACATACTCATTGGGTAGGTTATTTACTGCTTTCCTCTGCCCTTCTGTATATCCTGTGGGTGTTAACTTTGCCATATCTTTTCATGGTACTTTCTACACCTATCTTCTTTACACAATCATTTTTTATTGACAAAATAGTCAAAGAATTTAATCTGTCTTGAGTCATGGATGACCGCTAGCATGTTTTATAAACTTTAGTTTAGGAAGATCCCAAACACATGATATGGCAACATGATGATGGCTTCAGACTTGATGGTACCCTTGATCACTGCCCTAAGTGCCAGTAGAACCACATTTCATTTTAGTATTTGTTTCTTTGTTTTTAACAAACATTTTCTATTTCTTAATACTTTGCTTAGCTTTTGGATGCTCTTTGGTTGTACCAATGTATCTTTGGATTTCAGTGTTACTCTTTCTGTCTTCTGTTAAAACACTTCTCAAATATAAACATTTTTGTTTTTGTTTTATTCTGGTATGTTGGATTTGTTATTTGCAATTTTGGCTCATCTTATTGCACACAACCATAAATTTTGTTTTTGTTTTTATTGCTTTCAATCTGTCCTATGAGTATCAAAGCCTTCTTTCCTCATTATATGATTCAGAAACATCAACCATTTCTTTCTAATGTTAAATATGTGTCCTTTTGGTTTTCATTGACTGAAAAACTTGGTAGCTGCTCTCAGTATCATTCTAAAAAAAACACATTTCTGTTACTTCAACTCTTTTCTTCATCTGCAAGAGGATTATCCAACATTTACTGCCACAGAGGCAGTCCTACATTATATAAGATTTCAATAGCCTTTTCTTTGTTTCTAACCATTTTTTCTGTTTCTTGATAGTTTAGTTCACAATACTGTTGTGGATCTTCATTACCAATTTGTTGTGGAGTTTTTGTGGCAAAATTCACAGCAAAGTTATAGTAACCGGTTTGGCCAGAAAATAAGACACAGAACAAAAGGAGGTAGGTTCAAAACAGTGCATTAGTATACCAAAGATATAGATACAAATAAGTGTTGGTTGGTTGTTTTATTTTATGGTATATCAACCTCGGCGAGTCATTTATTGCCAACTAAATTTTCTTTATTGCTGGTAATACCTTTTTTTCTTTTAACAATTTATTGTTGTTTTTATACAAGTTTTGTGTCTAGTAATACTTTTTTCTTTTCAAGTATCAAGATTCATTGGGATTTGTTTTTAAGGGAAGGGTCCCCAAGTCCTACCCTTTTATTTAACCCATAACTGGAGGGAAGGGACGGATTAATACCTTTCCTAAGGGTACCAGTGCTTAAGTGAATGCAGGGTATTCAACTGGAATTTGAACTTGGCTCACCGATTTCTCTTTCCGATTTTCTCTGCACCACACCGCACATCCATCACTAGATGCTGACAGCACCTGGTATTCCCAAGCAGTCACCCATCTAAGTACTGACAAGGCTCAAAGTTACTTAACTTTGGTTATTGAGCGAGAACCGGTGTATTCAATGTGATATGCCATAAGCCCAAGTGTTAGTAATCAATAAATAGAAACAAGTAAGTCCGAACAGTACAGTTACACTGCTTATTGCCTGACTAGTAGCTGGCTTTAACTGTGTACTAGCTGTCATCCTTAACTGCCGTCAACTGCCTCTTGACTGCTGTCAACTGCTTCCCGGAAGTCACGCAGGTAATTATATATTAAGAAGAAGATTCCATTCCTCATAGAAGAGCATCATAAGAAATTCTAATGCACCTTTAGATATCATGTAACAGTTCAGTACACTTTTCTTTGCTTCCAATGAAAGTTTTCCTATCTCTCAATACTCTGTTTAGCTTCTAGAATGCATTCTTTGCCATCTCAACATCCCTTTCCATCCTCTTTTAGAACACTTCCCAAATATTTAAATTTTTTACTTGTTTTATTTTGGTATGTCAGATTTGTTATTTGCAATTTTGTTTCCTCTTGTTACTTGCAATCATGCACTCTGTCTTCTGTAGAACCACATTTCTGCTGCTTTAAGCCTTTTCTTCATATACAAGGATGTGCGTTGTGGAGCAGTGGATATCGACTCGGAACGAGAAATCGGGAGGCCGAATTCAAATTCCAGCCGAATTCATTGCATTCACTTTCGCGCAAATACCCTTGGGAAAGGTATTAATCTGTCTATTCCTTCCAGTTATGGGTTAAATAACAGGACAGATTGGGTTCTATAGCCTTGGTCGGCAACCAGTCTACTGCAGAAAGCAATGGCAACCTACTGTGGGATAATCTTATGCCCAGTCAGTCATGTCTCTTTTGAGACATGATCGCCCAAGCGTGTATCACATATGGCACTTAACTGACTGACTGAAGGAGATTATCCAGCATTCACTGCCATAGAGGAGAACCTGTATTATATAACAGTTTTATAATCTTTTCTTTATTTCTAACAATTTTTTTTCTGTTTCCTAATACTTTACTTAATTTTTGGAAGGTGTCCTTCACTATTCCAGTGCACCTACAGATTGTGGTGTCACATTCTTGCAAAATTTAATTGATGCGATAAAAACAGACATAATAAAAATGGGATAAGCAGAAGCTCTAAAGTATTTGGCAACATAAAAAGAAAAGAAAAATGAAAAGAGAAAAATACTAAAGAAATCGATCAAGGAAATTAAAATATTGTGAAGATAATACACATGTATCAATAATATATTAGCATGCTGATATCTCTAGACAGATCACACAAGATCCTATGAGCAAATTCTTTTCTGCTACCAACTACTCTAGTCATAGTTTTCCTTTTGTCTTCTTTTTTTATGTCTTGCTTTATTGCATTAATTAAAATATGTATATGCATATCTGCGTGATAAATTTATGTATACTAACATAGTACCCATGAAAAATTACAGTATTATTTATATTTTGAATTGTCTAGGATCAATGGACAGAGTAATTCCCGGAGTGTATGTTTATGAAACTCTGGAGTCAGTAACATGCTTAGCAACATCGTGGACCTCCCTGCAGAATGCGCCTTGTGGCCCCTCTACCCACAGAATGCAACTTGCGCCCCTCCCCAAGCAAACTGAACCCACAAAAATGGTACTTTAAACAAAATAACATACTCTTGGAACACAGATATTCTGTGATCACAAAAAAACAGAAGAAACCGCGGAATTGGTATTTTGCAGCTATACATTACGAATGTTTTCACAGCTTTTAGCTACTTTTTATGTATGTTGAAACAGAAATCTATATAATATATTTCTCTCTCAAGTTAATTTTTTTTTAATTACAAATGATTTGCAGCCTCTTCAGAGCTGGAAGGCTTCTCTCAAATATTATATATATCATCTTTGATAGAAGCCTATATATGTATAAAGAGAGAGAGAGTGAGACGGGTTGATAGATGTCTATTTCAACATACAAGTATGATAATAATTTTCCAGTTAATCCTAATAATTATTTTGTTAATTTTTTTTTCATTACAACAGATCTGCAGAGACAAGGAGCCTTGTGGCTTCCTGGAGCTCTGCAATGACTAGGGAACTTGCAGCTTCCCCACAATTGCAGGGTCTGCTGAGGCCCTAAGCACGGCCCTGTCTAAAGTTGTGATTCTGAAGATTACACCAATGAATTACGTGACAAATCTTTTATATTAATGTGTGTGTGTGTGTGTGTGTGTGTGTGTGTGTGTGTGTGTGTGTGTGTTTATGTCAAACATATTTCATTGAATATGACAGAAGTAAAAATTTGGTTAATTTTTTTATATGTTATTTCTAATATTCTTACTTTTTTTTCATTTGTTAGGCGTAAGGGAATGTAAAAATTGTCTGTAATGTCTATCGTCCAAAGTAATTTAGGCATCTGTAATTTAAACCAGCTGATAATGAAGATTTTGGTGAATAATACTAGTATTTTATTCTTCTTTTACATGCCACATCCCTTCAGGATATGGCATTCATGGTTCTCCACATCTTCTTGTCTCTTGTAGCTGTTAATATCTTTTGTCTTGGTATTTCTCTCAAACCCTACTCTGTCATCCATTTGCTTAAGCCCATCATATGTCATGCACTGTTCTTTCCTGTCTCTCTTTCTCTCTAACCTACCTGTGAGTATCATATTATCCAAGCCCTCCTTCCTCATTAGATATCCAAAAAACTTCAACTGTTGCTTCTTGATGTTAAATGTAAGTTTTCTTTTCATTTCCATTCTCTCCAAACCCTCATCGCTGCTCGCATGTTCAGTCCATAGTATTCTCAGCAATCGTCTATAGAATTGCACTTCTATTGCCATGAGTTTTTTCTTCATCTTTGAGGAGATTGTCCAGCTTTCACTGCTATATAGAAGGACAGATAACATGTAACAGCTCAGTACTCTTTTCTTTATTTCCAACAAAATTTTTGTCTTTCAGCTTTTGTAATGTGTCCTTGGCAATCCCAATAACACATCACTCAATAAGTCCAAGGCCTGACATATAGATGGCGCTACTAATAAAATATCCATATTATTTTTATAAATTACTAATCTTCAAATGACACATGATAAAATTTAGGCCTAATCAGATTATTAGTTTACAAATTACAGTTATTTAAGTGAAGCTACTGTTGTAAATTTTCAAAACAATAGAAAAATCTGAATTTCGTGTATTGCTAAAGCATTGTTTTCTGATGAGAAAAATTATTGTTCAAGCAAAGCAATGGCTTGATAAGTGTTATTTGGACTCTGTTCCATCAGAAACAATGGTTAAGAGATGGTACGCTGACTTTGTTACACAGACACAAATGATGCTGAATGCTCAGGTTTCCAAAAATTGTCAGTTGTCCTGGAAAACACTAAAAATCTACAAACTCGTTTGGCTGATCATAAATTGAAGTTGTGCTAGATAGCAGAGGAGTTGAACATATCAGAAGGCAGTGCCACTATTTTGTATGAACATTTGTCAATGAGAATACTGTGTTCAAAGTGAGTACTGCATTTGCTCACAGTCAATCAAAAATAATAACATGTTGACAATTCAGAGCATTGTTTACAACTGTTTCAACACAACAAGAAGGAGATTTTGCATAAATATGGGACACTAGATAAAACATGGATCCACCACTTTACTCTGGAGTTAAATTGGCAGTCAGCTGAGTGGACAGTAGCGGGTGAAAGCCATCCAAAATGCAAACATCAGCAGGCAAGGTTTCGGCCTCCGTATTTTGGAATTTACAAAGTATTTTTTTCATTGATTACCTTGAGAAAGAAAGAACCATCAATAGCAAATATTATATAGAATTATTAGTGTGTTAGAAGGAAGAAATTTCCAAAAAATGGCCACAAAAGAAGAAAAAGTAATCTTTCACACAGTGTCAAATGTCGAGTGCAACAATGGCAAAACTACATGAATTGGACTTTGAACTGCTTCCGCATTTACCCTATTCTTCAGATCTGGCTCCCAGCAACTACTGGCTGTTTTCAGGCTTCAAAAGAATGCTATAGAGAAAGAAGAAGTGATATCGAAAACTGAGGTTTATTTTGAGGCTAAAGACAAATTGTTCTACAAAAAAAAATCTAATTGTTAAAGAAGCATTGGAAAAAGTGTTTCCCCTTGGAATGAGACGATGTTGATGAATAAAGTCAAATTTTACCTTAAAGTTGTTGTTTTATTAGTTAGGCCTGGGATTTATTGAGGGATGTGCTATGCCTACAGATATCTGTATTGTACTTTCCGTCCTCTGTTATAACTTGTATTTCAATTTTTGTACCTGCCTGATTTTTTAAATCTGTATAGGTCCTATTATCAAAAACAATTTGCTGCAAGAGAGACTTTCAACATAAAACATCTAGCACACAGTATAAATATTGCCTTATTCCACATTGGAAATGGTGTGGTGAAGTTTTTTTTTTAAATAGAAAGATGTCAATTTTAATTCCAGCCATCTCAGAATAAATGCTACTATTATTCAAACAACACAAAAAACTACATCTTAACAAAACTTAAAAACAAATCCCTTTGAAATTGAATAAAGAACACTTCCATATATACCCCAAATGGAAAAATATAAGACTATTAAAAAAACTAAATTAAAAATTAATCAAAATTTCTGTTATCTTCAAAAAGCGAATAGCACTTGAAAGAAATAATATTTCAAGATATTGAAAATATCCAAGGGAATGTGGCAACAATACAGCTTGTAATTCCAAAAGATGCTTCCATCAATAGAAATGACACTAGATCAAGTGTGTTGCTTGAAAAGAGACTACTTCGAAAGAGATTAAATACTGAATTGGTATGTAGTATAGTTTTCTTTTTAATGCACCAGACCTGATATTTTTAGATCAGACCTTATATGTACAGAACTGTATGGGAACAGATGACAAAAAGATTACAGACACAACTTGTGAAAGGCGATGATGCGAACACTGTTCAAAAATAATTGTCTGAAAACAATTATTCAAAAAAACATTTATTCAAATTGTAAATTGTTTGAATGAAAATTAATCAAAAGGACAATTATACTAAATGATAATTATTTGAAACGCAAAATTATTTATTGCAATAGAAATGTAAAACTTAAAAAAGGAAATACACAAATGATAATTATTTGAAATACAAATATTGTTATTAAAATAATTTAGTAAGAAAAATTCTTATAGCCATAAGTTATATGAAACTGCACAAAAATAGTCAACTAATAAAGAGTACTCATTAAAGGATGCCACTCATTTTTTTAAGTTTTCCTCTTATCTCACAGTATTTTTTTAGTGCTCCAGATATTTTGGATCCCAATTTAGTAGCTAAATTTCAGTCATGTTCTCACCAAAGGGATGTGGCTTCCCTCTGTCTTTTCTACAAATATTTTCATGGTTTCTGCTCTAATGAGCTTGCCCTCATGTCCCATTTACACAAATTTACTTGAGCTACTAGATTGGAACTTAGGTCCCACCCTTTTACAGTCAAAACAGTCAAACATAATTTTCACTTCTACTCTAACTGTTTTTTTTCTCACACTTCTTGCCCATGGAAATCCCCTTTGTATATTTGCTTCCCCGATATTTGACAATCTCCAAGAGTTTAAGTGCAATGTTAATTCTCATCTTTTAGCTCCTTGATTCCCATCTATCTCTTATCCTTTTTTTTTGACACCCCTAGTACCTTGCTCTTCGTTTTTGTCATTCTTCTCTCTTGTAACCCCCTGCACACCAGTGGCAGTACTGCTTTGCTTGGAGTGAAACGATTACAATTAAAAAAAGAAAAATCTTTTTGTAATACAAATTTCTTGCAAGTCATGTTTTCTTTTAAAAGCGTCTAAGAATTTTCATATTATGAGATGATTGATGATACTTGCTGCAAAAAAGCCCTTGCCATCCTTCAGTGATGTTAATAGTTCTAGCTAAATCAGTATTGACTCTCCGAAAGCAAGGCTACATATGTATTTCAAACATAGGCATTTCTAATAATTATCATTTAGTATAATTGTCTTTTCAATTAATTTTCATTCAGACATTTTACAATTCAGAGGTTTTTCAAATAATCTTGATATGTTGAAAAGAAGTTTAGACATTATTGATGGAAATGGAAATAAGAAATTGTGCATTAGTTTAAACTGTGAAATTTAATGTGAAAAGCTCAAGTGATAAATGAGACTTTCATCGATCAATTCACAGATGACATCAGGATTGGACAGGAAGAAGTGAGTTAGAACCATGGATGAGAGAAATGAATGAAATGAGGGGTTCAAGGTGTGTTCATTTGAGGATGATCAGAGAGAAAACATTTTATAGATTTTAATAGTATTTTAATTTTTTAGTCATAGGCTAATCATTTATAATTGTTAATTTCTTTCTGGCTTATCAGGTAACTAGTGTACGGTACATCTACCCTAAGGCCTATTATTATTCTGTGAAAAGATTTCCCAGCATTCACTTTTATATATTTAAAATTTTGACTGTTTTTTAACAATAGGTTATATATAACATATTTCCCACCAAGAACTGTATTAAAGTAGATAACAGAAAGATTATAGACACAATCAATGAAACGAAAGGGCAATTTAGTGACTATTACTGGAAAAGCAAACAAGAAGTTGTGCATTAATATAAACTGTGAGCCCTATACCATCCTTCAAGTATGTTGTTAATTCTAGTTAAATCAGCATTGATCCTCTCAAAGTATGATCACTTACATATTTCAAACAAAGGCATTTTGAATAATTATTCTTTAGTATAATTGTACTTTCAATTAATTTTCATTCAGACATTTTACAATTCAAATGTTTTTCAAACAAGTGTTTTCGAACAATTATTTTCAAACAATTTTCTTGGTACATTTTAAAGCTCTTTAGACATTATTCATGGAAATGGAAATAAGAAATTGTGCATTAGTTTAAACTGTGAGATTCAAATTATGTGAAAAGATCAAGTCAAAAATAAGACTTTCATTGATCAATTCACAGATGACATCAGGATCAGACAGGAAAAAATGGATTAGATCCATGAGGGGGTCAAGGCATGTTTATTTGAGGATTTGTCCATGCATTTAATACTCTTGCCATATATGGTCAGGGGATCCTGCTATTCATCTCGAGGTTTTTGACAAAATCCGAAAGAAGATTTGCAATGTAATCAATCCAGATTTAGCAGCTTGACTTCAGTCATTTTTTCACCGACAACATCTGTCTTCCCTCTGTCTTTTCTACAATTATTTTCATGGCTTCTGCTGGGACAAGCTTCATTTCCTGGTGCTCTGACCACATGAATTTACTCATGCTACTAGACTGACAATTAGATCTCGTTCTTTTAATGTCAAAATAGTCAAATGTAACAGCCACTTATATTCTAGAAATTTCTTTTCTCGGAACCCTCACTTGTGGAACTCTCTTCCATATATGTGTTCCTCTGTTAGCTAAGATCTACAAAAGTTTAAATGCAACATCAGCTGCCATCTCCTATCTCCTTGATTTCTGTATTTCCCTTATCATTTCTTCAACTTCTCTTGTAACTTGCTTCCCATTTTTTCCCTTTTTTTCTCACTGTAAGCCCCTGTGCATCAGTGGCAGTACTGCCTTGTTTGGAGTGAATTAATTATAAAAAATGACAAAATTGATCTGTAATCATAATATAATCATTTAAAATTGTATATATAATTCTGGCTCATCAGGTAACTAGTATTTGGTAACATCTACCTTAGGGCCTTCCTAAACCCAGCTGTTACGTTATAGGAAACTTCTCTACATTAATTGTATTTTCACTTCATTTCTATTGCAATATTATCAAGAAATATATCACAAAAAACTTGCCAAAATGCCTTTCTACCAATAAACAACAGAAAAAATAGCAATATTGGCACTAAGCACCATGACAACATAACATATATATATATATATATATATATATATATATATATATGGACATATACATATATAGACATATATATATATATATATATATATATATATTATATATATATATATATATAGACATATACATATATAGACATATATATATAGACATATATATATATATAGACATATATATGTATGTATATAGACATCTATATATATATATAGACATATAGCAAGCCTAAACCAGCTAGTCGTAAATCGCCCAAACCTATCTGCGTTACCTTCACAAATATACGAGGTATTCGCAGTAACTTTAATAGTGTAGAGTCTTTCCTTCTAACTAACTCACCCGATATCTTAGCTATATGTGAGACTAACCTTGACCCTTCTATCCCCTCTTCAGAGCTGTTCGTTCCTGGTTACCTTCCTCTCTTCAGGAAGGACTCCAATGTCCATATGCATGGGCTTGGTGTATATGTCAGCGAACAACTCCCCCTAGCCAGGGTCACATCTCTTGAATCCCTTGATCATTCCTTCATGTGCTTCCGTCTCTCACTTCTAAGCTCGGTTAGCTATCTCTTCTTCCTCTACCGCTCCCCCTCCTCCTCTGACTGTACGTTACTTGATTGCATCTCTAATAACATCGACAGGGCCATTTCTTCTCACCCATCTGCCCAAATATTTGTGTTTGGCGATTTTAACGCCCACCACACCAAGTGGCTTGAAAACTCAGCCACCGACCTTGCTGGGATCCGCACCATGCACTTTTCAATAGCCCAAGCTCTAACGCAAGTGGTGGACTTCCCCACGCGTTTCTCTAAAAACCCTAACGGAAGGGACTCTTTACTCGACCTTTGTTTTACTTCCATCCCAGACTCCTGCACTACCAGGCAACTCTGCCCCCTTGGAAATTCTGACCACGCCGTAGTCTCCGTAAACATATCAATCCGCACTAACTCTTCCCAAGAAAACCAGACCAGCAGAATATCATACTGCTACCAAAGAGCCGACTGGGACTCGTTCAGGGACTTCCTCTGCGACGTCCCCTGGAACAACGTCTTTGATCTTCCTGTCGAAGACTGTGCCTCCGAAGTCTCCTCTTCGGTTAAGGCTGGCATCGATGCTTTTATCCCTGCCAGAAAATTCCAACTAAAACCTAATTCGTCCCCCTGGTTCTCACCCGCTTGCTCGGCCGCTATTGCCCACCGGAACCATTTCTTCCGGCTCTATCGAAGCTGCTCGTCGAACCAAAACAGGCGCCTTTTCACCTCAGCACGGAACAAGTGTAAAAAAGTACTGAACGAAGCCAAGAGGGCGTTTGCTACCAGAATGAGGCAACGCATAGCATCCTCTAAGTTTGGCTCCAAAGATTACTGGCGTCTCTGCAAAAGCGTGCTCAGCAGGAACAAGACTTCAATACCCCCACTAATCAATGAATTTGAAGTTCTCACCTCCCCAGCCGACAAGGCTGAGTGCTTTGCCCGTAAATTCTCAACCAATTCGACACTGGACTCGTTAGGAATACCTACACCAGACTTCCCACCCAGAACTAAGGCTCAACTAAATAACGTCCTCATCTCGCCCTCGCTGGTCGCCAAGATAATTGCGCAACTTGACCCACACAAAGCGAGCGGCGGTGACGGAATCCCAGTCATAGTACTGAAGAAATGTGCCCCAGAACTCTCCTCTGTCCTCTCTAAACTCTATAACCTCTGCCTATCTGCTTCCTGCTTTCCTGCCTGTTGGAAGTCCTCCTGCGTAGTACCTATATTTAAGAATTCTGGTGAACCCTCAGACCCCGCCAATTACCGTCCTATTAGTCTCCTTCCAATCTTTGGCAAAGTTTTCGAAGCCATTATCAACGCCGAGGTGATTCAGCACCTTATGACCAACGGGCTTCTCTCTGACAAACAGTATGGGTTTCGCTTCACCAGGTCTACTGCTGATATGCTAACGACCATTACCGAGTACATATACCAGGCACTCGACAAGAATGGTGAAGCCCGAACCGTTGCCTTGGATATCGCCAAAGCATTCGACAGGGTCTGGCATGCTGGCCTCTTGTGCAAACTGCGGAGCTATGGGATAACTGGACATCTGTCTGACCTCATCCAGTCCTTCCTCTCTAACCGCACATTAAAGGTGGTATTAAATGGGCATGCCTCCCAAAACTACCAGACGAACGCGGGCGTCCCTCAAGGTTCTATCCTAGGTCCCACGCTATTTCTGATCTACATTAACGATCTCCCCGACACCATTAGATCCCAAGTTGGCATGTATGCCGACGACACAACAATCTACTCCCGCATCGATCAGAAACCAGGTCTGGACGACAAAGTGAACCTCGCTGCCGCACTGGAAAGGGACCTCCAATCCGTAGTGACCTGGGGTAGGAAATGGTTGGTAAATTTCAATGCCTCCAAAAAAGCTGTTATCAACTAACCACCATAGACTATCGCATCTACCTCCCATTAGCATGGGACAGGCTAGCCTCCCAGAGAGTAAAATACTACGCCTCCTTGGCCTTACACTCTCAGCGGACCTCAAATGGAATGACTATATTGAATCCATTGCCAAATCTGCTGCTATGAAAGTCGGCTCTCTGTGCAGGGCCCGGAAATTTTTCCCACCTGAAACTATTCTGCACATATACAAATCTACCATCCGCCCGTGTATTGAATATTGCTGCCATATCTGGTCGGGTGCCCCTGCTGCTCTCCTTGGGCTTCTTGACAAAATACAAAGGAGGATCTGTAACGTGGTTGATACTAACTTGGCAGACCGGCTGCAGCCGCTCTCACACCGGCGTGATGTAGCTTCCCTGTGCCTCTTCTACAAGTA
Source organism: Ascarosepion bandense (assembly GCA_037127315.1). NCBI lineage: Eukaryota > Metazoa > Mollusca > Cephalopoda > Sepiida > Sepiidae > Ascarosepion > Ascarosepion bandense. Next base: position 208,764 of record JBBBDQ010001294.1, read on the forward strand.
CTTTCATGGCTTCTGCTCCGATGAGCTTAGATCACTGGTGCCTCCCAAGCACGAATTTACACGAGATACTAGATTAGCAACTAGGTCCCACCCTTTTACAGTTAAACAAATAAGATGTAACCGTAAATTCTACTCCAACAGCTTCTTTTCTCGCGCTTCCCGCCTGTGGAACTCCCTTCCACAAGTCTGCTTTCCCGACAGTTACAATCTCCAGGTGTTTAAATGTAGGGTCAATAGACACCTCCTATCACACTAACTCCCAACTATTCTCACAACACTCTCATCTACCCAACCCTCATTCTCGGTATCCTCACCCGCCTATCACCCACCCTCTGTTATGTCCTATATTTAACCAGCCTTTCTCCTCTCTACGTAGCCCCCTGCACAGTAGTGGCAGTGACATGCCTTGCTCGGGGTGAAACGCTTATAAAAAAAAAAAAAAATATATATATAGACATATATATATATATAGACATATATATATAGACATATATATATAATATATATATATATAGACATATATATATAGACATATATATATATATACATATATATAGACATATATATAGACATATATATATAGAGACATATATATATAGATATATATATATATATATAGAAATATATATATAGACATATATATATATAGAGACATATATATATATACATATATATATAGATATACATATATAGATATATATATATAGACATATATATATAGACATATATAGACATATATATATAGACATATAGATATAGACATATATATACATATATATAGACATATATATATAGACATATATAGACATATATATATATAGACATATATATATATAGACATATATATACATATATATAGACATATATATATATGTAGACTATATATATATATATATATATATAGACTATATATATATAGAATATATATATATATACATATAGACTATATATATATATATATATATATAATATATATATATATATATATATATATATATATATAGACACATATATATATAGACATATATATATATATATATATATATATGACATATATATATATATATATATATATATATATATATATATATATATATATATATATATATATATATAATATATATACATATATATATATATAGACATGTATATATATATATAGACATATATATATATGCATATATAGACATATATATATATATATACATATATATATACATATATAGACATATATATATATATAGACATATATTTATATATAGACAAATATATATATACATATATAGACATATATATATATATACATATACATATATATATAGACATATATATATATATATATATATAGACATATATTGTTTGTTTGTTTTTGAGGCTTAACAACCTATCAATCCTTATGGGATCATTTAAGATCATAACCAATGATTTTGAGTAAGCTTATTTTATTTTTTTTACAACATTTTTCTTTTTTTCATAATTCATTGGGATTTGTTTTTAAGAGCAGAGACCCAAGTCCTACCCTTGTTATTTAACGCATGACTGGAGGGAATGGACAGATTAATACCTTTCCCAAGTGTACCAGTGCTTAAGTGAATGCAGGGTATTCAACTTGAATTCGAACTCGGCTCACCGATTTCCCTTTCCGAGCCGATATCCACTGCACTACAACGCACATCCGTCACTATACGCTTCCAGCACCTGGTATTCCCAAGCGGTCACCCATCACCCATCTAAGTACTGACCAGACTCAATGTTGCTTAACATCGGTGATCGAGCGAGAACTGGTGTATTCAACGTGATATGCCGTAAGCCATAGACATATATATATATAGACATATATATAAACACATATATATATATATATATATAGACATGTATATATATATATATAGACATATATATATATATATATATAGACATATATATATAGACATATATATATATATATATATATATATATATATATATATATATAGATATATATATATATAGACATATATATATATATATATTGACATATATATATATATTGACATATATATATATATATATTGACATATATATTCTCTAAACATATTCTATTAAATATAAGAGACAATGAATGTCTATTATGTTTAATCATGAGCTGTTCTAAACGTCATATTTTTGCTTTAATTTCAGTTGAAAATAAAGACAAAAATTCTCCAACATTTGGATAATTATTTATTGGTTTTCTTCTAAGCTTTCGGCTCACATGAGCCATCTTCAGAGAGGTAGTTTAAACTGAATTATTATAAAATCCACCATCACCGATGATTTTATTTTGTGTTGACATAAAACTCCGCTTGGCAACGGCAATAGTTACCAAAAATAATAAACGCAGTTCTTAAGTTTGCGATGCGGTTTTATGACGTCACACCGCGGGATAGCACGAAATGACAACAAAACCATGTAGTCAAATGCAATGTAATATGTTATTTCCTGTTTTAAAGTTGATTTTATTGAGTGTTAAACATAATAGACATTCATTGTCTCTTATATTTAATAGAATATGTTTAGAAAATTACTTGCTGCCTCGATATGACATATATATACAGACACATATATATATATATATATATATATATATATATAGACATATATATATATACATATATATATAGACATATATATATATATATAAATATATAGACATATATATATATATATAGACATATATATATATAGACATATATATATATATATAGACATATATATATATATATAGACATATATATTTACATATATATATATATATAGACATATATATATATATAAATATATAGACATATATATATATATATATATAGACATATATATATATACATATATATATAGACATATATATATATATAGACATATATATATATACAGACATATATATATAGACATATATATATATAGACATATATATTTACATATATATATATAGACATATATATATATATATATATAAATATATAGACATATATATATATATATATATAGACATATATGCATATATATATATATATATAGAGAGAGAGAGAGAGAGAGAGAGAGAGATATGAGGCCTGTCTGAAAAGTAATGTGACTGCATGTGCTGTATGAGCTATGGCATTGTCTACAGTGAATTCTAGCCCCAGGGCCAGATGATCAATCCACAAGTCTGCAAAATGATGCAGTGTCAGGGGTATCAGCATGTTACTTCTTATACTTTTTATTATATTTTTCTTTCTTATATGCACATGTCTTTGGGGCATGTTTCTTTTTAAGTCAGTTGCTGATACCACCTGACGAGTGGATGGAGTAATTCCTTGAGGGTCTGTCTGCAAAACGAATCATGATGATGAATATAGCATCACTGAGGAATACGACAAAACTTTTTCATGTAATAATTCTATTCATGGTCTATCTCTGCTTATGCCACCTTAAGTAAAAAATAAAATAACTCTTTAAGGAAAAAATACATTGAAAACTTAATAACAACATCATTACCAACTATAGATACATTCCTAAAACATTATTCCGCCATCTTTCTTTGAATCCATTCATAATGCATTTATCTTATATCTATCTAATACAAAGAATACATGCTTAACAAGATCAGCCACAGTTTAGAACGATGAGACACCCTATTGTGCTGGTTGACCGCATAAAGGTGACGACATTAGAATTCCCACTAGACAGGCACACATACACAATTATGAACACGTATTATCATCTGATGCCCACTTAGATATACCAGAATCTTTACAAATTTGCATATATATATATGTATATATACAATCATCAAAATTTTTAATACACATTTCTGACCAATGAGAAATGACCCAAATAAAAAATGAAAATACGTGAGTTTCTGTCTCTTTCTTTTCTCTCAAACTCTGATGAAGATTTAATAAAAGTGAAAAGTGTTACATTGATACACAGTAATGTCCAAAATTAGGGGACAAAAATAAAAAATTCAGTATTTCCAAAACTAACCATCTATATGTTGTTAGCTTTCAGGTTACAGAAAACAATAAAAAGGAATATGCGATAATCACATATTCACTGTTTTTCCAAAATTAGGGAACAATGAACAAAAAGTTAAGGTTAAAGTTTGATCATCGACTCTTCTGATAAGTGCCTGTAAATATAAAGAATATGAAAGTTGTTTAATATTACTGCAGCAGTTTTTGCCATGTCTTAATGAAAAACATTTGATTCTTTTACTAAATTTGAAATTGTGAAAATTAGAAAGGATAATAATGTTGTACAACAAATTGCTGACAAAGTAAACTGTTTAAAAAATGTTGTTAGCAGAGTTTTGAAGTTATATAATGACACTGATAGCACAACCAATAAGAAGAAACTTGGATGACCTTGAAAAACAACTGTCAGGCAGGAGAGGATAATGCACTACTTTGCATTAAAAGACCATTTTCGAACTGCAGGAAACATTTCTGAAAACATTAACTACGGTATCAAGATTTCAAGACAAACTGTATCAAGACAAACAAAACTGGTTTATTTGCATGCTGTTCTAGGAAAAAGCGACTGATCAGCAACAAAAAACAAAATAGCAAGGTTAGCATTCATGAAGAAGCATGTACTTTGGCTAGAAGCTGATTAGTCCAAAGTTTTTTTGTTAATGACGAATCAAAGTTCAATTTGTTTGGTAGTGATGGCAAGCAATATTTATGAAGACTGACTGGTGTAGCAATGAATAAGAATTTTACTAAGAAAAACAGTAAAGTTTGGTGGAGGCAGTGTAATGATTTTTGGAATGATTCCTGCACTTGGAAATTCACCTCTTGTATGTTTAAATACGAGCATAAGTACTAGAGTATATAAAAAGTTGTTAGAACATCACGTTGTTTCTGTGTTGCAAAATTGTGGTATTGACACTCCCTTATTTATGCAGGATAATGCACCATTTTATGCAGGATAATGCACCATTGTACTCACTTATGCGCAAATACCCTTCGGAAAGGTATTAATCTGTCACTTCCTTCCCATTATGGGTTAAATAGCAGGACAGATTGGGTTCTATAGCCTTGGTCGGCAACCAGTCTACCGCAGAAAGCAATGGCAACCTACTGTGGGATAATCTTCTGCCCAGTCAGTCATGTCTCTTTCAAGACATGATCACCCAAGCGTGTATCACATATGGCACTTAACTGACTGACTGAATGCACCACGCCATGAGGCAAAGTTCATGATGAATTATCTCAAGGAGCAAGAAACTGAGATTCTTGCCTGGCCTGCTCAGAGTTCTGACATGAACCCTATTAAAAAATATTTAGAAAACATTAATGCAGAAGGTAATGGCATGAAATCCAGAAAATGTTGAAGATTTATGGCCGAAATGATGTGACAAATGGGATAAAATTGTGGTTTATGATTGTTAAATTTAGTAAAATCTTGTGTGGGATGTCATCAAATATAAAGGTTTTAGCACAAAATATTAAATTTCAAGTTTGTCTTTTGTTTTGTTCTGATTTATTTAGTTAAAATTTAAATTTATTCCCTAATTCTTTTCTTCTTTTTTTGCGCTTCCCACCCGTGGAACTTCCTTCCATATACTTGCTTTCCTGACGGCTTTAACCTCCAGGAATTTAAATACAAAGTCAATTCCCATCTCTTATCCACTTAACCTTTCTACATCACCCTGTGTATTTTGTTCTTTTCCTTTCCCTTTATTTTCACAACTGTCTTCACTCCTGTGTTCACATCCTTCTCTTGCCCTTTCTCTTTCACCACCTGTAGCTGGTTTGTCTTTGTCTTCACTCTCCTGCTGCCTAATACTTCAACTCTTTTATGTAACCCCCTGCACATCAGTGGCATTGACACCTTGCTTGGGGTGAAATGATTAAAAAAAATAAACAAAAAATATAATACACATGAAAAACAGTAAATATGTGATAAATTCCTTTCTATTGTTTTCTATAGCCTGAAAGCTAGCGATGTTGTCTACTATCAGTGAAAATTTCACGCAATTTTGATGGTTAGTTTTGGAGATACTGAATTTTCAGTTTTGGTCCCTTAATTTTGGATGCTATTGTACATTTGTTATTGGTTCTTTAACTTATCATCTTGTTGGATTTTGATCTATATTTGCCCTGCATTTGATTTTTAACGCATATACAGGGTGTCCATAAAGTTCATGGGAACTTTAAAAAATTTATAACTTTAATTGTATTTGCGATACAAATAATTTCTATCATAAATACAAATAAAGTTATAAATTTTTAAAAGTATACATGAACTTTATGAAAACCCTGTATATATATATATATATATATATATAGTCATCTAGATACAGGATTTTTTTGCTGTATCACAGTTCATCAGTGCGACTAGACATCTGATTGCTTCAAGTTGGGATCGAAACTCGACCAATTTGGTATCAGCCAGGGATTCTGCCCTAAGCTATTTGCACATGGCAGAGAAAAGCAGATTTTAACATGTTATATACATGATGTATACAAACGCCAATAGCCAAAAGTGTTCAATTCATGACTGAAGAGCGATGCATAAAGACTAAATAGCAATAACAGCAATTGTTTTTAAAAACTACCCCTCTCCAGAGTGCACAATTAGTGAGTGAGAACATATATATATATATATATATATATATATATATATATATATAGGAATTTTTTGATTAGTGAGGTAGTTACTATGGTTAAAATGAAGAATGCTTTACACTTGCTGAATTTTGGCATATAAAATGTAAAACATGCTAGTACACTAATCAAAAACTTATTAATTGGATAAGGTTTTTATATATATATATATATATATGTATGTATATATATATATGTAAACATGTTACGGAAAATTAACGAATTTTAATGAAACTTGGTTATAAGCAACCGACAATTTGTAATGGATTATTTTGAACATTATTTTTACCGATACTCATATTTAAGTAGATATTCTGTTTTTAATTAAACAGTATTTTATATTTATATCTACCGGACTGATTATTTTACGATAAATGTTATTGCAAAAATGTGTGCTATCCAGCAGGATTCGAACCAGTACCAGATCAAATGGTAGCTTCCCCTATGTAAATAGGGGTCGCAGGTTCAAATCCTGCTGGATAAAACACATTTTCGCAATAAAATTTATCGTAAAATAATCAGGTCGGTAGATATAAATATAAAATACTGTTTAATTAAAAACAGAATATCTACTTAAATATGAGTATTGGTAAAAATAATGTTCAAAATATATATATATATATATTTATATAGATAATTGAAAAATACAAACATTCTATATTAAATGTTATCATCTTCTTTTCTAAATTGCATGTAATCTTCCATGTATCTATCTTCCCAGATAGATAGATAGCTAGACAGAAAGAAAGAAACAAAGATAGATAGATAGATAGATAGATAGATAGATAGAAAGAAAGAAACAGACAGAAATAGATAAATAGAAAGAAACAGGCATAGATAGATAGATAGATAGATAGGTAGATAGATAGATAGAAAGAAAGAAACAGACAGAAATAGATAAATAGAAAGAAACAGGCATAGATAGATAGATAGATAGATAGATAGATAGATAGAAAGAAAGAAACAGACAGAAATAGATAAATAGAAAGAAACAGGCATAGATAGATAGATAGATAGATAGATAGATAGATAGATAGATATATGCAGTTGAATCTGACAGATGATGCCAACCATTTCATAATTTTAGATATCTTACCAAAGTTCTCCTAAATGTTGGGTACATTTTTAGTGGTATTTTCTGCTGGCATCAGGAGTCATGGAGAGCTGACAGATGCAGCAGTTCTTAAAAATAATAGCGAAAAAGCCTCCAATAGTTTTTCCCCTCAGTTATGATAGCTTTTCAGAATGATAAAAAGGAATATATTGGTTAAGAATCAACATTTGATTCTTTCCTTGAGGCAAATGTATCAAAAAGATGTTGCTAACAATTCAATGTTTATTCACATCATCTTTGAAACAATAAAGAATGATGTATAAGATAAGATATTTATGGAAGATTTGTTCATTGGTGATTAATTTGGTTTCTTTAGGAACAGTCATGATTGAAAAATGATTTCTTGGTGGAATTCTACAAGAGGCACTAACCTAAGCCGTATTGCTTCCAGTGGAGCATAAGCAATCAATGAAGTGGTCTTTGATGATTCTGTAACTTGTCTTTCTTACAGGTAGAGATGCTGACCCTGGGCAACTCCATTTATCCTCTGGGTGAGGTAAATTGGTTGCTAATCAAAGCTATAAAACCCAATTTGTCTTGTTATTTATCCCATAGCTGGAGGGAGGAGAGATGGATTAATACCTTTTCTGAGGGAATTTGTGCATAACTGAATGCAACAAATCCAACTGGAATTCAAACTTAGCTCTTTGATATCTCATCCTGAACTAATATTGATTGCACTAAAATGCAAGTCCACAAGAGGCACTGCAACTAGAAATATCACAATTTTTTATATTACATTTTTTTGATAAAAATCATTTCATCTCAAGCAAGGCAATAAAGCCACTAAGATGCAAAGCATTACTGAGTGTAGGATAATATGATGGAAGAGATATATTAAAGAGAGACAAGAATAAATAAACAGCAATTAAAAAGACAGAAGATAACGACTGACATTGCATTTAGTTTATTTTCTTTCCATGGTAATTTCAGTGTTCTTCTGTATAATCACATTTCTTTTTGTCACAAATCTTACTATGTATGCCTGGTTTGAATGCCAAGCAACAATATATACAGTGCATACCTAGATGCAATGGAAACAGGTGAGCAACAACTAAGAATTACTAATAATAAGAAATAGATGAGATATCCCTAAGCATGGGCAGTGGAACAAAAAAAAAAAGATTTTATTTGTATTTGTTAGCACGATATAAGAAAAGAAAAAAGCAGACACAGAGATTCATGACTTAATATTTGAAAACTTTACAATACGTCTCTAAGATTCACAAGTTAAAAAGTTAAAAATTAGACCGTGTCACAGGGATAGAAGTGGTAGGGGAAAAGGAAAGAAAAGGAAAGAGAAAAGACGTGGACAGGGAAATGCTAACAAAGAATAAAGATATAAAATATTCTTTTAGTAACCAAGGTAATGATTGACTATGACTTCAATGGTGAAAGAAAGCGGTGGGGGGGGGAGGAGGAAGGAAGAGAAAGGAACTGATATATTATATATTATTTAATTATTAAACAAATACAAATAAAAATTTTTATTTTTTTTAATCCCACCCCATTTTTAACTTCCTATGTATGGATATGTTTGTGGATTTCTTCCAGTATAGAAATTTTGTAACATATTTGAATTAATAAAGTTTTTTTTCGACTGTTGCTAATGAAGCAATAATTTTCTTGCTGAAATGGCCATCAAACAAAATTAAATTTTGAAATTTTTTAATTACTTTATATATTTGGCTCTGTAAATATATTATTTACATTGAGCCCTCCACCTTTATTAGTTTTAATATTAATAAAATTAATATTAATAGGATCGGGTTTTGGGATTTTACCTATTTGCTCATCCTTTTTGAATTTAAAATATATATATATATATATATATATATATATATATATTAGTCATCCACATACAAGCCTGTTTTGCTGTATCATAGCTCATCAGTGTGACTAGACACATCAACTTGATTCTGGCCGGGATCGAAACTCGACCGATTTGGTGTCAGTCAGAATCGCTACTCCCTAAGCCATCGACACATGGAATCAGAGAAGGGAAATTTTAATGTGTTGTATAGAAGCAGTGTATACACATGCCAGTCACCAAAAGAACTCAATTCATTTCTGAAGAGTCACACATATAGCCGAAGTGGAAACTGTTTTTAAAATTTTCTTCTCCAGAGAGCTCAATCGTAATGAGAGCATAATATATATATATATATATATATATATATATATTATGTAGTCTGATCAAATATATTGGGACTGTTGCTATGGTCAGTCAGTTAAGTACCATGCGCGATACACGCTTTGGGCGATCATGTCTCCAAAGAGACATGACTGACTGGGCAGAAGATTATCCCGCAGTAGGTTGCCATTGCTTTCTGCGGTAGACTGGTTGCCGACCAAGGCTATAGAACCCAATCTGTCCTGTTATTTACCCCATAACTGGAAGGAAGAGACGGATTAATACCTTTCCCAAGGGTATTTGCGCGTAAGTGAATGCGAGGAATTCAACTGGAATTCGAACTCGGTTCCCCGATTTCTCATTCCGAGCCGATATCCACTGCGCCACAACGCACATCCATACCCACAACGCACATCCATACGTTGCTATGGTAACAGAGCTAAATTATGCAGAGTGAAGCTGTTTGGCACAAATTAGTTGTGAACTCTGTCAGACATGTGCACTATGTTATGCACATTCTTACTCACTGTAGCAATTCTTAGAAGAAAAGTTTGTGAAGTGTGGTCTTCTCACCACATCACAGAGGTTCCATCAATGAACATGGCTTTTGCAGTAGATTTTGACCAAGTACAATACTCCCCAGTTTCAACAACGATCATATTACCCAGATGCTACTCTGTGCAAATATTTTTCTTTTCAAAAATCAAATCCCACTTGAAAGGAACAAGATTACAAGATGTCAAGAAAATCCAAAAGCATGCAATGAGGCAGCTATTCATGATCCTAAAAAAGTGTTCCAAGAACACTTCTATCAATGGAACTATGCTAGATAAGTGTATGGCTTCAGAAGAGAACTACTTTAAAGGAGATAAATTGCTGAATTGTTATGTGTTGTAGTTTACTTTTTATAGTGCCAGTCCTGATACTTGTTGATCAGACCTCATATCATTTGATATAACTCCAAAGTGTGTGACCTCAGAAAGGGACGTGTTTAAAAGAGATTAAATGCTGAATTGTATGTGTTGTAGTTTGCTTTTTATAGTGACAGTCCTGATACTTGTTGATCAGACCTAATATCAATTAATATAAATCTGTGTGTGACCTCAGAAGAGGACATATTTAAAGGAGATTAAATGCCGAAACAGTATGTGTTGTACTTTTCTTTTTATATTGTGTTTTGATCAGAGCTCACATATATATGCTTTATTTCTCTTGATATATAATATGTGCATTGTTGTGCAATAGATATTGACTTGGAATGAGAAACTGGAGAGAAGAGTGTGAATTTTAGTTGAATTCCTTACATTCACTTACATGTAAATACCTTTGACAAAGTTATTAATCCATCTCTTCTCCTTCCAGCTATGGGTTAAATGACAAAACAGTGCGAATTCTATAGCCTTGGTTGGCAACCAGTATACATCAAAAAGTAATGGCAACCTACACTGAGGAAATATTGCAGTTGAATTCATTGCATTCACTTATGTGCAAATACTGTTAGGAAAGGTATTAATCTGTCGCTTCTCATTCCAGCTATGGGTTAAATAGCAGATTGTGTTCTGTAGCCTTAGTTGGCAGCCAGTCTACTACAGGAAGTAATGGCAACCTACTGCAGGAAATCTTCTGCCCAGTGAGTCATGTCACTTTTGAGACATGGTCGCCCAAGCATGTATCACATATGACACTTAACTGACTGATATAATAAAGAAAATATATTAAAACTGTACATGTCAGAAATTTTGCTCCATAAGTGATGATTTCAAAAAATTATGTGGTAATTAAATTTAAAACTGGAAGAAATGATCTGGAGGCAAATGATGATAACATCCAAATTCTCAGTTACTTGTGGTCAAAAGTTGCAAATACTGTTAGGAAAGGTATTAATCTGTCGCTTCTCATTCCAGCTATGGGTTAAATAGCAGATTGTGTTCTGTAGCCTTAGTTGGCAGCCAGTCTACTACAGGAAGTAATGGCAACCTACTGCAGGAAATCTTCTGCCCAGTGAGTCATGTCACTTTTGAGACATGGTCGCCCAAGCATGTATCACATATGACACTTAACTGACTGATATAATAAAGAAAATATATTAAAACTGTACATGTCAGAAATTTTGCTCCATAAGTGATGATTTCAAAAAATTATGTGGTAATTAAATTTAAAACTGGAAGAAATGATCTGGAGGCAAATGATGATAACATCCAAATTCTCAGTTACTTGTGGTCAAAAGTTGTAGTACATTATTATAAGACCATTATTTCCACAGTTGGATACTGCAGACCATTTAGTTGGCTTCACTTTCTTAATTTAAGAAATAAACTGTTTCATTAGCTGTTATGGCTATGCGATGTTGAAATTGGAATGATTCATGCTTCATTCTAAACAGATGAGGTCAGTTTCTGGATTCAGTTAATTACATACCTTGATCAATACTCAGATTATACAACATCATCATTGCTTATATCTGCAGAAATCTATTCTCTTTTAACTGTTTTTAATGTCATCTCCCTTCTGGATGTCAGTGAATATGACTCTCTACGGCTTCCTTTTCTTTATTATCTGTGAATTTCCATGACTTCTTGGGTAATTCAGTGAAGTGTTTTCCTCTTGCCTACTTGTTGATTCAGAATTCAGTGCTTTATTTCTGGTTACTATTGAAGGCTATACAGAACCTATTTAACCTGTATATGGTGGTGGGAAAAATGTAGGGGCTGATTTTTGTCAACACTGTAGTAAAACCTCAGAGGAGTCCTCATTTGGATGGCATATTTTTTACAGTAAGTCCTTTCTGTTCTGTCAAGGAAGGCTCCAGTTTCAGTAAATGATCTGGGCACTTTTTCTTCTTGTACTCTGCCTGATTACTAATTCTTGCACACATGCTAAATCTACAGATTTCTTTTCTTTATTATCTGCTCAAAGCAGACAAGCAAATATCTAGCTATGCCCAGATAAGATCTTCTTAGTTCTGGTGTCATTTGGGAGATATCTGCAAGAACTTTCTGGTTGGCATAATGTTATCAAGTAAGGTCTGTGACCAGATATTGTTCTTCTATCAAGGGTGAACTATAAAATTACCATGATTGAATTAACAGTACCATATGAAAGCTGGATGGAACTGAGCCATGAATATATAACTAATAAATATGAATGTATAATATCAAAGCTAGTAAAAGAAGAGTATAATGAGCAGTAGAAATTGGAGTGAGGGGTTTCATTGCAGTCACTCTGTACCAATTTCTGGGCCAAATTGGAATCAAAGGGCATAATAGGGACTAAAAGATTAAAATACCTAATAGAAGTAACTGAAAATAGTTCTATGTGGATATGGAAAAAAAGAAATATTCCGCATTTTGTTTCAGTGAACATGACGACATGGCATGAATGCATAATGAGATTCATGTATTCTCACAATGCGAGGTTTGCCATTTTTTCATAAATCTAAGTTTTGCCGTTTGATATTTGAAATAGCATATCTATGATACATTAGAAATACTAGTATATCATAATGGGGCCGCACATCAGTGAGGGGGGCTGGTGTGCAAGTGAAACCATTGAGAGGAAGGTCCCAAAATGGTGCACATTCTCTCCTGATGACCCTAAATTAATTTAAATGTGAATTTGAAAGGAAGATATTTAAAAGAAATTCAATGAAATCATATGGTGTATAGAGTTTTGGTGAAAGTGTCATTGGCATGAGAGGCATTTTACATTCAGCACACTTCAGGTGAGTTTCAATGACTTTTCAAGTAATTTTTTTTCTTTGTGAACTGCCATGATTTCTTGGCAAAGCTCGTGGTTTAAAATAGTCTCCTTCACAGTTTATTAATTTTTGTCCTCGGCAATCTGTCACTCAAAACTATTAGAAAAGTCTACAGGCCTGACAGAGAATTATAAATCTGAATTTTTAATAAAGAGCAATAAAAGTAAATCTGTGTCTAAAACGTATAGCAGATTTTCTATAAAGACATGGTTATATAAAAAAATATGTTATACTTTTTTTTATTATTAAAGAATAAGAAATAATTTAAAAAAAAACTGTAGATAAGTATTATAATAACACAGGTTTGTCTTTTACACTTACTTTTTAAAAAAGTATATTTAAATAAAAGCCATCCATTTTATAAAAATTATGTTTGAAGTGCAAGATGAGTCTATGAAGTCTCCATATTTAGAATTGGCTCTAAAAGAGCCATCAGAAATAAAGGTCATGGTGATACATTTTTCAAATCTTAAAAATATTTGTATTTGTTCAATCAGAAGGGCAGTCTGAGGCCTTTTTGGATAACAGATGAGAAGGGTCAGCATATAAATCCAGAAGTTAATAAATGTGAGATGTGAAAGATGTTGACCAATGAGAGCTCCTACTGCTTCTGCTGTTGTGAAAGATCGAATATGTCAAAGAAATCAGAAGTGGAGGAGACATAAAAATATTGCTATGAAATAAGGCAGAAAAATAAGATTCCAGAAGGAAAAGCTATTTTCAGTTGTCACCTGTGGATGAACTGGGCTGTTTCTCACAGATGAAGCAAACGGAAGAAAAAGGGAATCAAGTGAAATTGTGAATAAAACTGTGTTCTAAAGAAGAAAAAAATTACATAACCACCTTTCTGGTTTTTTTTTTTTGGTTTTTTTTTCATCTTTCTCTCAGGTGGGTGAGCCTTTTTTATAAAGAGTATTTTTAACCTTATTTTTTGTACTACCTGCTCAAAGTTATTTTTTTAACTTTCTGTATTTTTTAAGAGCCTTTACATATTTTGATCTGTTATCTGCCTTTAATAAAAAGACACAGAAAAGGACATTTTTTGCAAGCTTTTTTTATATAAAAATTCTGCATATTTAAATTCTTTAATACTTGCTGTATCGTTTCATGTTTATATATTAAATATGTTTCCTTTCAAATGTTATTGTACATGCCTTTTTTAAAATTCAGGATAAGAAAGGTGATGTTCTCTCTCTTCTCCCATTCTCTCCCAGAATAAAAAAATCCTTTTAATATTTATAATTTCAAACAGAGAATTATAAAACTGAATAAACTTTTTAGTATATAAATTAGTAGATGTAAAATAAATCCATAGATAAAATTGTCAGTTAGTTAATTGCCATATGTGATATACAGTTGGAGTTAACTGCAGTAGTAGAACAACTGCTTTCCATGGTGACTGAAGTTGCATAAAGAGACAGTAGATAACGATTGACATTGCATTTAAATTTTTGAAGATCAAAGTTGACTAGGAAGCAAGAAACTGGAAGAAAGTTTCACAGACAAGAAGTACGATAGAAGAAAGAGTTAGCATAAAATATCTGGCCAATTCAAGTGTTAAATGATGATGTCAGTGAATTACAATATGTCATATCTGTTTGTGTGATCATGTCACTTTCAAGACGTGAATGGGTAGGCAGAAGATTTTCTCACAGTTGGTTGCCATTATTTTCTGCAGTTTCCATCCAAGGCTATAGAACCCAATTTCTCCTGCTATGCAACCCCTAGCTGGAGGTAAAAGAGATGGATCAATACCTTTCCCAAGGATATTTGTGCATAAGTGAATAAAACAAATTCAATTGGAATTTGAACTCTGATCTCCAGCCTCTTATTCAAAGCCAGTATCCATTACACCACACTGTTTGAATATTTTTTTAAACAACAATTTGGCAATACAGACGCAAAATAGGCCACAGACCTGTTAGCAACAGGCCAGTTAGATATATCTACACTACCAGCCATAATTATTAGGCCACCCCATTTTTTTTTTTTTAAATGATGTATTTCATACTATTTTTAGTATTTATTGCCAAGTGGATAATTCTAAATGAAAATAGAATGGTTCTTTTGTTATTACTTTGCAAAATTTTACAAGGCAGCCAAGAAGCCTTTGCTTTGGCCAGCCAATAAGAATAAGAGACTAGCATGGGGAAGAGAGCACAAACACTGGACACCAGAACAGTTCATTTGATGCACATGTTATTGTGCAGTATTAACAAAGAACAATTGTATTTTCATTTAGAATTATCCACTTGGCATCATTTCTTTTAAAAAACTGGGGTGGCCTAATTATTATGGCCGGTAGTGTAGGTACAGGCCTCTCTACAATCAGTCTAAATTTAAATCTTTGTTAGATGCCAATAAAGGTAGGGAGAAAACAACAGTCGCAGTTGACAAGACATGGTGTCTTTTGGGAATTTTTGTTCCTCATGTTGCTGTGGTTTCCAGTGCAGCGTTATATTTTGTTATCTCCCATCTATTTCCCCTCTCTGTCAATTACCCCTGTGAATTCTGGGAGAATAATCAGTTGGGTGCTTTCTCCAATGTCGACACATTCTTGTACATTACAGTTGACTCCAACTGTGTATCACATATAGCAATTAACAAACTGACAGTTTTATCTATGGATTTATTTTGCATCTACTAATTTATATACTAAAAAGTTTATTCAGTTTTATAATTCTCTGTTTGAAATTATAAATATTAAAAGGATTTTTTTTATTCTGGGAGAGAATGGGAGAAGAGAAAGAGCATCACCTTTCTTATCCTGAATTTTAAAAAAGGCATGTACAATAACATTTGAAAGGAAACATATTTAATATATAAACATGAAACGATACAGCAAGTATTAAAGAATTTAAATATATAGAATTTTTATATAAAAAAGCTTGCAAAAAATGTCCTTTTCTGTGTCTTTTTATTAAAGGCAGATAACAGATCAAAATATGTAAAGGCTCTTAAAAAATACAGAAAGTTAAAAAAATAACTTTGAGCAGGTAGTACAAAAAATAAGGTTAAAAATACTCTTTATAAAAAAGGTTCACCCACCCGAGAGAAAGATGAAAAAAAACCAAAAAAAAAACCAGAAAGGTGGTTATGTAATTTTTTTCTTCTTTAGAACACAGTTCTATTCACAATTTCACTTGATTCCCTTTTTCTTCCGTTTGCTTCATCTGTGAGAAACAGCCCAGTTCATCCACAGGTGACAACTGAAAATAGCTTTTCCTTCTGGAATCTTATTTTTCTGCCTTATTTCATAGCAATATTTTTATGTCTCCTCCACTTCTGATTTCTTTGACATATTCGATCTTTCACAACAGCAGAAGCAGTAGGAGCTCTCATTGGTCAACATCTTTCACATCTCACATTTATTAACTTCTGGATTTATATGCTGACCCTTCTCATCTGTTATCCAAAAAGGCCTCAGACTGCCCTTCTGATTGAACAAATACAAATATTTTTAAGATTTGAAAAATGTATCACCATGACCTTTTAGAGCCAATTCTAAATATGGAGACTTTATAGACTCATCTAGCACTTCAAACATAATTTTTATAAAATGGATGCCTTTCATTTAAATATACTTTTTAAAAAGTAAGTGTAAAAGACAAAGGGCTGTGTTATATTTTGTTATCTCCCATCTATTTCCCCTCTCTGTCAATTACCCCTGTCTATTTCCCCTCTCTGTCAATTACCCCTGTCTATTTCCCCTCTCTGTCAATTACCCCTGTGGATTCTGGGAGAGTAATCAGTTGGGTGTTTTCCCTAATGTCAACACATTCTTGTACATTACAACAAGCTATTATTTTAACAAGTAAAAAAAGCATCAACTGCTAGAAAATAAAATCTGTCATCAGGAAGAAGGACATCTCGAGGTGTGAATTATAAATTGGAGATATCAGATTCAAGCAGGTACACAAAATTAGCAATATAAGAAGTGTTATATCAGGCAACAGAAAATGTGATTCAGACATCTGAAGGTACATTGGAATATCAAAGGATGCTTTCCAGAGGCCAAACAAAGTATTAAAAGATAGGAAAATGTAGTATTTGTTTATATTTCTGAGAGGAGGTAGTATTTACAGTATTTACATTATTCCAACTATTCTCCTCATCTTTGTTGCCATTTGCATGACGTTTTGGCCATTGTACACTCTGGCCTTCTTCAGGTGCTAGAAATTTTGAACCGAACCCTTTATTACAATCACTGGGGTATATGATCTTCATTCCTTGTGTAGTAGTGCCTCTTTTAGTAGTCATGAGTTATCTTGCTCTAAACCTTGAAAATTACTTGTTCAGCTGTAGCCTGGTATTGAACTCACAACTTACAGTACCAAAAGAGGCACTACTACGCAAGGAATGGAGTTCATATGCCCCATAGATTGTAATAAAGGGTTTGGTTCAAAACTCCTAGCTCCTGAAGAATGTCAGAGAGTACAATGGCCGAAACATCATACAAATGACAACAAAGATGAGGACAATAGTCCAAATAATGTAAATGCTGTATAGGAAAATCTATTTAAAAATAAAATAAAGGCTCATGAACTGTTATGTCACATCTGTTTTCCTAGATAGCAGTGAATATCAATTTCTTCAAAGAGTATTTTTTTATTAATATTTACTTCTATATTGTATTCTTTTTTATGAAGATCTTAGTCTCATTTCATCTTCTTCCATGTCCAAGTCACTCTTGCAATCATCCATAGACTCATCTTCTATTGCATTATCATGATCTGAAGAATTCATCCTTTCTTCTCTGTCAAGGTCTTCTTCCAACCTGACTTCTTCCTCTTTGATTCTGGGTCTTAATTAGGCCTTTCTGTGTTATGTCCTATTTGCATAATGAAATTAGATATTTCAGGACTTGCTACTTTGTCTTTCTTACTCCACACTTACATTTTTTTGATATCATATTTAATTCTTTTGTTCGATCAACAGAATTCTTACAGGAAATAACTACCTCTGCCTTCAGGCGGAGGTATTGTACTCAGTCATGTTTGTCTGTTTATTTGTTTGTTTGTCCATGGTCAAGATATCTGAAAACCAGCTGGATGGATTCAGATCAAACTTTCAGGGATGATCAGGCTCATGACTGGCACAGACTGATTAGATTTTGAGTTCAATCCGATATGGGATAAAGTTTCCAGGTTATTTTTCTGGTTCTTTTACTAATATTTTTTTGTACATTTCACATGCCAAGTCCTGTATTATCTTCCTAGATTGCTTTATGTCATTAAATTTTCTGAATGCACTTTTTTTTTCCACAAAAATATTATTACATATAAAATAAATCGAATATTTATTATTCAAAATAAAATACACAAAGAATGAGTCAAAATACAACTTTTGTTTTAATCCTTTCACTCCAAGTATTATTATTAAGATTTAAGAGGTTCATCATCATTATCCTTCAATCGATCAATAGTTGGTTGGAAATCCATCAACAATCCCACCCCACGCAATATAGTCAAGCATTGCTGTACTCAGAACCTGATGCTGTGTGTTGACGTCATTGACTTCTTTCTATGGCTGATACATACGTGGACTTCTGGCCCTACTTCTGGTTGTTTTTATATATGCGGCATCATCTCAGGAAGATTGCCAACCAAGGCTAAAAACTTTGTCCAAACATACAATAGCTCTCAAAGGGTCCTGTCTATCCAATTTCATGCACAAGGTTTGGATCAACCTGTGGTATGGTTTTCAGGCACTTTCTAAAAGATGCTGCCTGCTGGGATCACTTCCTCCAGTAATAACATCAAGAAGTCACCTTCCTGACAAATTGACCATGGTGAGATTTGGACCCAGTCTTCATGGTCAGAAAGCATATGTTCTAACCTCTTGGCCATGTGCCCAGAGTAAATCTAAGTAACCTTTCAAGAGGTTACTAAGAATGAAAGGAGAAAGGACAGTAAAAGAACAGGATTGACTGATCAACTCATTTTCTATAGATTATCAATACTTTGCAGGTTATTTAAAGCCGGAAAATATGGCAAGATTTTTTTTTAAAATAATAATGGTGTATTGATAATTAATTCGATAGCAGGATGAGAAGAGGTAGATTTATATCTAATCCGAATTTGATAAGCAAAAAAAATTATAATTTGGATATAAAGTGGAGGATCAATTTTATCTTACAATCAACATGTAAACTGATTCCTCATTTTGTGGTTCTGGTAATTTCTCTACATTTATATTTTATTTTAGTGAATATAAACAAATCTAAAAGACATGCATGTGTTGCTAATCAGTATATGATTGATTCTTTTTCTACTGCTTATCAACACTATGCAGGTTATCTAAAGTCAGAAATTATTTCAAGACTGTAAGAATTTTTTTTTATTGGAGTTAATAATAATCTACTGATCTTAACTGGTATATACTGATCAATTCTCAATTTAAAGTTCTGCCTATATATCCAGCATCACACTGACATTTAAAGTTATAAAGCACTTTTTTTCTCATATTTTAAATTACTCCAGACCCTGTATATTAAATCCAGAAAGACAGTCTCTTTGTAAGCAGAATAAATGCTTGTAGGCTCTGAATGTATTTCTGACCCATAATATTTTCTCTTAATATATAAGAAAATGGTAGTTCTGACTATGACAATAAACTATATCTAGCAGCAATGCCTCTGATTGGGAGATTGGAGGCTTCAAGAAATGTGGAACCACCTTTTAACTGCTGTTGTTCTTAGATCTACCCTGACTTGGAGTGGCAGCTTCTGTTAGAGCCCTAGCTATGGGCAAACATTAAACTCTCCAACAAAAAAAAAACATTATAAAAGTATAAAATACATTTTTATAGTCAAAATACCAACAATATATATTTATATAAAAAATGACCAACAATACATATTTATAAGAAAATGACCAATAATACATATTTAAAGCAACAATACATTTTATCTGTATTTAAAGACATACAATTGTGTTCAAAATATATAGCTTTCAGCATTAAATAACCTATAAAGTTTCATATAATGGCTGGTCACCCGTATTCGAGGATACCTGTCTACTAAGGTGGATAGCTAATCCCCATGGCAGACACCTTCTCATGCACATTGTTCAAACCCACAGAGCCCACCTTGTTTGTTCTACAGCTACAGAGCCCACTTTGTTTATTCAACACCCACAGAGCCCCCCTTTAGCTTATACTGCAAATACACTGAGTGAATGTTAGTTACAGATTCCAGGAGAGAGTGCATTATCTAGTGTGAGCAACAGTCTGAACAAGGCTAGGACGCTCAAACTCTCTATCATGATGACTTGTGACTTTGAGCTGCTACAACCATCAACAACTTCTCAAAGAGAGTGGTCTACCCAGTTTCCCTCACAAAGCTTGGGTCAACCCGTGGTATCATTTTCAGGCATTTTCCAAAGGTTCCGCATGCTGGGATCATATAGGTTGATTTGTTTTTAAACAAAATCAACCAACCACTAACCTTTTTGATACATGTTCAGTAATTAATTTGTTAATAATAAAAAAACGATTGTCAATGTAAAATTTAGAGTATACATTCATTGTATATTTTTTAACAGTTTCAGTTTGATTGCTTAGTTTTGAGTCAACAACGCATATTATTACTTAGATTTTTTTAGAAGATTTCATCTTATATTTTGATAATACTGTACATCAGCCATTTCTCAAGTTATTTGTTTTATTTTTTTTAGAAAGAATCTCAATATGTTTCTTATAATTTCCTTGTTTTGTATTTTTTTTTCTTAACTATCCTACACTTTTTTGACTCCAATCTTGTGTATGTGGTTAGGGTTTTTATTCTTGAGAATCGATATTGAAGGTAAGTGCTTGTTGAGAAGGCAACTCCAGCTGACATTCTCAGAAAAATTTTTTTTCAGAATACTTTTGCCTTTTCCTTTGTTTTTTGAATTTTTTTGCACACACACACACACACACACACACACACACACACACACATATATATATATATATATATATATATATATATACTTTCAAACAATTCTGTAGTAATCTATCATTATATCCATCCATATATCTATGTGTGTGGGTGGGGATACATGCTCATGTATGCATGCATGAGTAGAGAGAGGTGGAGGTTTAAGAAGTAATCATCTGCTTTCTATTGAATAACAGTGTCATGGATGAAAAGTAATCCATGATAATGGGTTGTACATGAAATTTTGGAATTCTTCATGCAGACAAAGAAGCAGAGCAGTTAACATTTCCTGGACACAGAAATATGCAAATAGATATATAGATAGATAGACAGATACTGAGATAGATAAATACAGATATATTAATACAGATTTAGACAGATAATTACAGGCTGAGATAGATATATTCATAGGCAGATGATGACAGATAGATAGAAGCAGAGCAGTTAACATTTCCTGGACACAGAAATATGCAGAGATAGATAGATAGATAGATAGATAGATAGATAGATAGATAGATAGATAGATAGATAATGCCGAGTGAAATAGATAGATAGATAGATAGATAGATAGATAGATAGATAGATAGATAGATAGATAGATAGATAGATAATGCCAAGAGTGAAATAGATAGATAGATAGATAGATAGATAGATAATGCCAAGAGTGAAATAGATAGATAGATAGATAGATAGATAGATAGATAGATAGATAGATAATGCCAAGAGTGAAATAGATAGATAGATAGATAATGCCAAGAGTGAAATAGATAGATAGATAGATAATGCCAAGAGTGAAATAGATAGATAGATAGATAGATAGATAGATAATGCCAAGTGAAATAGATAGATAGATAGATAGATAGATAGATAGATAGATATATATATATATATATAGATAGATAGATAGATAGATAATGCCAAGAGTGAAATAGATAGATAGATAGATAGATAATGCCAAGAGTGAAATAAATAGATAGATAGATAGATAGATAGATAATGCCAAGAGTGAAATAGATAGATAGATAGTTAGATAGATAGATAGATAGATAGATAGATAGATAGATAGATAGATAATGCCAAGAGTGAAATAGATAGATAGATAGATAGATAGATAGATAGATAATGCCAAGAGTGAAATAGATAGATAGATAGATAGATAGATAGATAGATAGATAGATAGATAGATAGATTTTTTTTCTATAATCATGTGGCCCCATGCAAGGCATTTTAGATAGATAGATACTGATATATAAATACAGATTTAGATAGATAAATACAAACTGAGATAGATATATTCATAGATAGATGAATACAGACTGCGACAGATAAATAGAGACCTAGATTGATAGAAACAAACTGAAATAAATTGACAGAAATAGACTGAAATAGATAAATAGATAGAAACAAAATAAGATTGACAAAATGATACTGAATTAGATGAATAGATAGTGAACAAATTCATTGATATATTAAACACAGAATTATATTATTGTATAGAGACATATAGATTAATTAGGTGGTAGATATGAGAAAATTGGAATAAAATAGTTGACTTTTGACTAATGAATCAACATATACAGAGATATATATTTACTAATATTCAGATATATATATACATATATATATATATATATATATATATATATATATATATTAGTCATTAGTTGATACTTAGGAATAAACGTCTTTATAGATATTTATTTCTCTCTCAGAATGTATAATTTCATGTATGTCCTCATAAAGTCATGGAAATAACAATAATAATATGTCCTGATGCTATACTTAGCCTGCCTCTGATGGTTTCTGTTCTTAATTGATTGAAGGTGTTAACATGTACATGTTTTGACTTGGTTAATTAAGATTGGCCAACAGTAAATATCCTGTTCAGTATTACAGGCTTGCTTGTCAACTGCCTGGCCTTAGCTATTTAGTCATGGCACCTAGAGGTTTGTAGATTGTGCATCTTTGTTCATGAGCAGAAGTAGCTAGAAAACATCACAGCCAGGTGTTGTACATGTCCACACCTCTAATCAATTAAAATCAGAATTCCTGTGAATGAAGCCTTGTGCAGCATCAGGACTTTTTATTGTTGTTATTATTATTATATTCCAATATCTGCTATGGTCACACTACCTACCAAGTGTGTGGGAAGACTTAAGGCAGATAGTGGAGTGTTGTTATGGTTACATTTCATGATTTATTTTTCTACCTTCTATAACATCACTAACATTACATAGACAAAGTTCTTTTTAGTGTGTGGGCTGTATATATATCAAGACTTTTTTTGTATTTCTCTTAGGCTGGGATTTCCAAAGATTTTTTTCAGTGTGCTGTTGTGTTCCTTTTTTAGCATTCCAAGCACATCAACTACCAATGGTACTATTCTTGTTTTCAATTTCCATGTGTTTTCTATTTCTATTTAATTTCATTATTATTATTGAAAAACGTCAGCAACCAGCAAAGGTTCTCAAGGTTTGACTGACTTTATTTAGTGACATATCAACACATCTATGGGTTATTTAATACCAAAATCAAAATTAGAACACAATTTTATGGCTTCAACTAAATATATTTAGGAGAAAATTCTATGCCTTCAACCACAGATAAAATGTATTGCTTGTCATGTAATATAAAAAGTATTGCTGGTATTTTTACAATTAAAATGTATTTTTAAAAATATTTTTATGGGGAGGGGGGCAGGGGATCTTACTATTTGCCTATAGCTGGGATCCTTACAGGTGCTACCACCCAGGATCAGTGGACCTGGGAACAACGGCAATTAAATGTTTTTTCTAAACTCTACCAAGTCTCCAATTTTCTAATTAGAGGTTTTGCTGCATTGTCATGTCCAGGCCTTGGTTCTTCTCATACTTTTATTTTATTTCAAATGACAAATGAACACAGCATGAAATTTATACAGTTTATCCACAATTTTTATTTGAATGTACAACTGATTTTGAAAAATAGCTAAAAATTAAACAGATATACTTTGTTCCCTGAATGTAATATAGAGTTTAAGTATACATAAATATCTATATATATCTATATTTCTGAGAAGAGGTAATATAATTATTTGCATTATTTATATTGTTTGGACTGTTGTCCTCATTTTTGTTGCCAAATTTATGATGCTTCAGCCATTGTACACTCTGAAAGTTGAGTTAATTGGCAAAAACTGAGTCATCTGGAAGCAGCATAACTCATGGAATTAAAAAAATCTAGCCCTGTGAATGAAATAAAGGGTTCAGTTCAAAATTTTAATCATCTGAAGAAGGAAGGAGTGTACAATGACTGAAACATTGTGAATATGGCTACAAAGATGAAGACATTGTGAATATATATACATATATTGAAACAGATTTTTTGTGGTAGAGAATTTGAGTACTGCTTTAAAAGTAATAATTTTAATATTACAGGGCATAATGAGGATAAAATTTAAAGCAAAAAACAACCAATTTCACACCTTGCTCATCAAAGTTTTTAATTAGGAGAACTATAAAAAATTAATTTTCCTTTGATGAGCTTATTAAAGGTTGTCCTTCTCACAATTTTATGTGTTCATATGACGTATGTTCCTTATTTATTTGTGTTCCCCTCTTGAAAACAATTAATGTTTGTAGTGATTTTCTTTATTGCAGTTCCTTGTCTCTTCCAGATATTCCTGAAGTAATTTTCATGGAATTACTGAAGTTTGCCACTTCATTTGTTGAACTTTGTTTTGACAATATGATGTAACATCAGATTGACGATGTAACCATGGGTATCTTATGGGTCCTGCATTAGTGAATATTTTTGGTTGGTTTTATAAAGGGAAATTATTTAATGATCCTTTTTGTTTCCTCCTTGTATCATCGCTATGTTGATGATACATTTTGCTTGTTTAATGATGAAGCTGAGTCTGATCAATTTCTCTCCTCCCTTAATATTTTCCACTCTTCTTTGAGGTTTACTATTGAGAAAGAGAGGTTAATTCCAAACTTGCTTTCCTTAATGTATTGGTGCATTGTACACCAACATCTTTTTGTACCTCAGTGTATAGAAAGTCTACTTCTTCAGGTTTATACACATGTTGGGATTCTCTATGCCTTAAAAAGTGGAAAATAAACCTTGTAAAACTTTAACACATAGGGTATTGATCATCTGTTCTGAAGAGTTCCGTGATTGTGAGATTAGTTTTATAATGAGAACTTAATGCAATAGTGGGTATTCCCCCAATGTTGCCAATTCAGTGACTGCTGACTTCAGAAAGATTAAGCCAGTAGTTACAAAGCTAAATTTCTGGTGTATTTAAGACTTCTGTGGATTGGAGAGAAGGGTGAAAACCTAACCAGGCAATTTTTTTCAGATGTGCAGAAGTTATTTTCTGTCAAGACTCATGTTGCCTTTGGTACTAGATCTGTTCTATCTTGAAGCTGTGAGGACATTCTCTCACCTTATCAAATAAATTCTGTAGTTTATAAATATGATTGTGGCTGCAGTGTCAGTTTCATAGGGAGAACCACACAGCAGCTTGATGCTAGAATCAAACAGCATGTTCCACTAAAAACCAGAAACCATACCTGGCAAGAAAATGAACTCATCTGTAACACTTATTGTTCCTCAATTTGTGAACATCTTATTAAAAAAAGAAAGTATGCCATGGAGTTAAATGTGGTTTGGTTTTCTGTATTGTCCAATTCACATTCACTTTTCCATTTGAAAGTGCTGGAGTCTGTTTACATCAGATCTTGCAGACCTTTGCTGTGTAAACAGCAAAAGTGTTTGCTGGGCCTTGCTGTGATCAGTCTCTAGCAGTTCAGTTCCCATTCCCATCACTGACCAGTTCATTTCTCACACCTATTGAATTTTACAGTAAGTTCTCCCAATTAAAACTTTGATGAGTGGAAGCAAAACTGGTTGTTTTTGTCTGAATTTTTATCATCATTATGCCCTGTAACATTAAAATTATCACTTTTAAAGCAATATATATATATATATATATATATATATAGTAAGTATTATTATTATTATTATTATTATTATTATAGCAAACTGTAACTCAATAGCTATAAAGTTTTGATGTTAAAGCACCATCATCAGGTAGTCATCATGATGATGAACACCATCATCAGTCAGAATGCCTGATGAAGGTGTTTTAACACTAAAACTTTATAGCTATTGAGTTACAGTTTGCTATAATAATAATAATAATTACCATATATTTATGCTCTTTTTTGTATTAAGCACTTTTTAAAAGTAAATACCTAACTGTGGAATATACTTCCATAAGTAACCATTATATATATATATATATATATATATATATATATATATATATAACTTCAATTTTATATATATACATGAGTTTAATATATGAATATATGGATTGACAGATCTAAGAAGATGATAGAATAAGTAAAGAACAAAGTAGGAAATGTGTGTCAATCTAACGTTTCACTTTTATTAAATCTTCTTCAGATATCTGGTTAAAGACAATGAAAAACAGATAAAAAATATATTGTAATGTTATTTGGGGTTTGATTCTTATTGGTCAGATATCTATAATCTGTAATAAAGCAATAGATGTTTATTTTAAATGCAAGTGTATGTATGTATAGGAAAGCTTATCTATTTATATGCATGTGTTCATGATAATACAAACGTCAAGTGTATTAATATATGTAAATATATATAAAATCGGAAAGTTTCATAAATTTACCATGTTTCAATTTTTTATTTAAGTCTCATCAGAAAATGAAATATAGAGGAAAAAATAAAATTCTGGTATTTTTTTTATTTCTGTCTTGTTTGTTTTTAACTCAAGCAGAGTTTGTGTGTATAATGTATGTATATCTAGGAAATGTTCATATGTTGAGTGTGGGATGTTGTATATGATTGATGCATATTTTTTTATGGCAAAATATCAGAAATCCTGTAACCCATAAACCACGTCACAGTGGTGAATTAAGCAGAGCTTAATCCAAGGACATTTTGTTGTATTCCGGATTTGGTTTGGAAACTGAACATGCTGTGCTGTGCTGGTCTTGTGAATGAGGTCGACTTTTAAGAGACAGGTTCCTGAAATAAAGTCAGTTTTGCTGAACATTGGTTGATGGATAGTTCAGCAAAACAAATAAACAAATTCCAGCTGATCACGTAAGAGTTAGTTGATGAGTTTTATTCTTTTTGTAGATACACTTAATAAGCCAATTCAGCATGATGCACAAGTCCTAGATCAACAATCCAAGAGAATAGAAACAGCAAAAATACTCATACTCAATTGGTGATCATTGAGGACAAATGAAATCAGATTAGATCCTCTAGGACCTCCTACAAAAGGTAGCTGTGGAGAGTGACAAAAAAGGATTACAAATAAACTGTAGGAAAACTGAATGCATGATCATCAGCAAAAAGAGCAACCCAAAATGCCAAATACAGGTGGGGAATACTAGAATCAAGCAAGTACAAACATTTAAATACCTAGGAAGTGTTCTAACAGTAGAGGGAAAGTGTGACACCGAGATCTGAAGGCGAATTAACATGGCAAAGGACACATTCCAGAAGCTGAGTAAAGTACTAACGCACAAGAAAATTTAAGTAGAAACAAAGAAGAGAGTGCTAGATTGCAATGTAATGTCAGTTCTTCAATACAGCATTGAATGCTGGACAATATCATTGAAGATGAGGAAAAAACTTGAAGCAGCGGAAATGTTGTTCTACAGAAGGATGCCGTGGATATCATGGACTGTGCATGTGAACAATGATGAGGTGGTGGAAAGAATGGCAACCAAAAGAAAATTAATACTGAGCATCAGGAAGAGACAACTGAAGTTCATGGAACATGCAATGAGGAAAGAGGGCTTGAAGAACTTGATACTGACAGGCCAGATAGAAAGAAAAAGAGACAGAGGAAGGCAGCGGATAACATATTTGAGGGGCCTGATCAGGTGGATGATGGAACGGGTGTCGCAAGGTGCAACAGGAGAAAGCATACAAAGAGCCACCAGAGATAGGGAGACGTGGAAAACCATGATTGCCTACGTCCTGAAAGGACAAGGCACATAGAAGAAGAAGAACTTGGTGCTTTGGCAAGGGGGAGAGCGAGAAGCTGCAAAGTCAAACTAATTCTCTTATACATTTAGCCATTATCAAGGATGAATATTTTACTTTTAACTATACTTAAAATCCATCCTTCACAATCACTTCTCCATTTGAAAGTGCTAAAATCTGTTTACATCAAGTCTTGCAGACCCTCGCTGTGTTAACAATGAGAATGTTTACTGAGTGGCTCATTTACTATCAAGGATTCATTTTCCTTTGTTGAACTTTTTAAAGGTTTATATGATGTATTTTCATGCACACATACATATAAATAGATAAACTTTTCTATAAAACCCAACAAAAATATTTGGAAACACAAGAACCAAAGGGGAACCCATGGCTACATCTTCAATCTTACAGTACATCATATTGTCAAATCTAAATTCAACAAATGAAGTGGCAGAAAAAGTATGGCTGAAAGTTCTTGGTTAAATAAAACATTTGGGCAATTCTTTATAATTTATATACTGAAGAAAAAGTTATAGGATCACATGAACAATTATAAAAAAGCTTGACCATACCACCCTGTCTGCCATTTTTAATGAAAACTGCATATATATATATATATATATATATATATATATATATATATATATTAGAACATTGAATAACTTCTCAGTGTTGTTTTATAGAAATTAATGTTTTATTTACAAAAATTAGTAAGAAACATGTCACTCAAATATTGTCTATTGCTAGGCTACTTTTCCCTTCTTTCTGGCAACATTTGAATTCCACATCAGAAAAATGCCACATCTTTTGAAGCTAAACATGTGTCAACCCATTTTCTGGCATCATTATAAGAATGAAAGTTCTGATCAGCCAGGCCATGTGTCATCGATTGGAACAAGTGATAATCAAACAGGGCAATGTCTGGTGAATACGGCGGGTGGGTTAGGACTCCCCATTTAAGCATTTCCAAGTTGGTTTTCACACATTTTGCAACATGCAGCCTAGTGTTGTCATGTTGCAAAATCTCTTTGTCTTTGCTCATACAGTAAACATTTTTTTCTTCAATGCTCAACTCAAATGCATCAGTTGTAATCAATAGAGATTGCTTGTGATGCTTTTAGTTGGTTTAAACAGCTCATAATAAACTACACCCAGCTGATCTCATAAAATACAGAGCAGAAAAATTGAACCATGCATATTCTATTTTGCTACTGATATTAATGCATGGCTAGGCTTACCCCACAATCTTCTATGCTTAAGATTATCATAGTGTATCCACTTTTTATCGTCTGTCCCAATACAATACAAAAAAGCAGCTGTTCACATGTGACAAGACACCGTTTAACATCTTGGCTTCAACTCATATGGCACCCAATGTCCTTGCATTTCAATCATTCCCAATGCTTTCAAACATTTTGAAACTGTTGTGTGATCAACACCTAAATGACTCTCCAAGTTTAGCTTGTACCTGATATGAGTCTTCAAGAAATATTGCCAGTAATTCTTCATGTTCAACACTTTTTGGTGTGCCAGAGTGTTCTTTGATTTAAACATCAAAATCATTATTTTTTAAGCATCTAAACCAACATCTGCATGTTGTTTCTAACAGAGCATGCTCACCATAAGTCTCAACAAGAATTATGTGTGCTTCTACTGTAGATTTCTTTTGAATAAAGTAGTGCAGCAAAATTCCTTACAAATATATTTTTTGGCATGAAATTCAACATGTTTAACAGTATGAAAACTAAGTTGTTTACACTTTAGTGAAATGAAATAGACTGAATTTTAAGCTTGTTATAGTACTTCCTTATAAATGTGTTATCGTCTGAAAATGCACAGACACATTTCTGAGAATGCCATCTGTTGGAAAACAGTGAGAACTTATTCAAGGTCCAATTATAACCGTATATATATATATATATATATATATATGTGTGTGTGTGTGTGTGTGTGTGTGTGTGTGTGTGTATATATATATACACATGAAAAGAGATGATATATTTATATATCATGTCATATATATATATATAGATATTTCTTAAAGATATTTTTATAGGCACAAAATTTAGCTATTGAAATAGAAGTGTGTAGCTTAATACTTTAATATTACAAGACATTCTAAAAACAAAGCAACCAGTTTCACTCCTGTTCTTCAGGCCTCATTGGGAAATTCAAACTTAGAATAAAATAAACCATGAAATGCATGATGGAAAGAAAAAACACAAATGAATATATATGAAGTAGATGATATATATATATATATATCATATCCATTAATATATATATATATATATATATATATACACACACACACACACACACACACACAGACACCAACACCTTTAACAGTAACATATATTGGATGAAGAAGGACAAAATTTTAGACAAAGTTCACCAACTGATGATGTACTGTAAATTAGAACATGTTATGACTTGTAGAAATCTATTTAAAATTATGTATGCAATCTGCTAATAACATTTCAGACTGAATTAAATTAGAACTCTCTTGGGAATTTCAATTGTGTATTGTCAGCTTTTGCTTTTGCTGTTTCTTTTTTCTCTATTCTGTGGATGGTTGTTTTGATATGTGTATTGATAAACATAATTATATGACCATGTGTAAAAATTTCATTTGTCATATATAGATTTCCTGCCAACACAAAAAATACTCTGGAGACAATCTCTCTCTCTCTCTCGATAAATAGATAATGAATATTCTTGGATAGATAGATAGATAGATAGATAGATAGATAGATAGATAGATAGATAGATAGATAGATAATGAAGAGACGGCATAGATAGATAGATAGATAGATAGATAGATAGATAGATAGATAGATAATGAAGACACGACATAGATAGATAGATAGATAATGAATATTCTTAGATAGATAGATAGATAGATAGATAGATAGATAGATAGATAATGAATATTCTTAGATAGATAATGAATATTGTTAGATAATGAATATTCTAAGATACACTCCTGATAAAAATTTTAAAACCAGTTAAAAATCTTTAAAAATAAATATTTTTTATGGATAGATTTTAAACTCCTCCCACTTAAGGTTACCAATACTACAATCTAAAAGGTTATGGAAACAAAAAGCCATATTCCAAACATTTTATTTAGAAATTTACATTTTTATAAAATGAGGCTATTTACACATGATCAAAATTATAAGACCAGATACAAAATTTCTACGAAATTGTACAAAAAGTGTATGAAAAGTGTATGAAAACATTCAACAACCAAATTTAATAATGAGTTCTACCTCCACTGCTTTTGATGACTTCAAAAATTCTGTTGGACATGCTAGAAATAAGCGTTTCCATTAAGGTGTGAAGAATAATGTTCCAGCTTCTGAAGATGGCTTCATGAAATTCATTTTTTGTTGAATATTGTTTGCCATTTTGATAAACATCTCTTGTCATCCATCCTCAAACATATTCAATTAGGTTTAAATCCGGTGAGCATACAGGATGTCCCAAGTGATGGACCCCATTTTCTTGTAGAAAGGTCAAGGTCCATCTTGCAGCATGGATTGCAGCATTATTCTGTTGGAATAACCATCCATCCACATACAAACAATGGCCCTCCATCATCAAAGATGCTTTTTGTAGCATGCTAACATAACCAACCACTGTTTGACGACCCTACACCACCTGGAGCTCCATCGTCCCTCTGTAAGAAAAGGCACCCCATCCCATTAAGGACCCTTCACCACTATGAAGTGTGAAGAAAATTTCAGGAGGCATGTTTTTGTTATGCCAATATCACTGGAAGCCATCTAGATTGAATTTTTTCTTATCCCATGTTTGGTATTCACAATCAAACTTTAAGCGGTCCACCTTGTGACATGAAAGCAGCCACGGAATTTGTTTATGCTTTTTATTTACCATGCCTTTTTGTCGTAAGTGTTGTCTGATGGTTACAGGACTGCAATCAGCATCTGTGACTGCCTTAATTTGACTAGAAGAAAGTCCCCCGTCTTTCATAACAACCTGTCTTATTCTCTTACTCAATGCAGGAGAAATTTTGGGGGGCCTACCATAGGATTTTGCTTTTCCATAATTGTCACTGTTTTTAGAAAGTTGCAAATCACAGTTTTACTGTGATTTACCTTAGCTGTGATCACCCACTGTGACAAACCTTGCTTATGGAATTCTAGAATTTGAGAACACTCAACTTTGGTAAGTTTGCTTGCTTTAGGCATGGTAACACCTTTACGCAGTGATTGCTAATCTCTAACTGAACAAAAAACATTGGAATTACCATAGATCTAACAATTTATACCCCTGGTCTTATAATTTTGATCATGTGTAAATCGCCTCATTTTATAAAAATATAAATTTCTAAATAAAATGTTTGGAATGTAGCTTTTTGTTTCCATAACCTTTTAGATTGTAGTATTGGTAACCTTAAGTGGGAGAAGTTTAAAATCTATCCGTAAAAAAAATTTCTTTTTAAAGATTTTTAAGTGGTCTTAAATTTTTGATCGGGAGTGTAGATGACTAATATTCTTAGATAGATAATGAATATTCTTAGATAGATAGATAGATAGATAGATAGATAATGCATATTCTCTGATAGATAATGAAGATAAATAGATATATAGATAGATAATGAATAGTCTTAGATAGAATAAATATTCTTAGATGTGTAGATAGATATGAATAAACCAAGATAAATATTATACAAATAAGTTTTTTTTAAATTCAATGACAAAGTCTTTCGGTTTAAATGTCTATTGTACTTTCCCAATTTTTTGAATAAGTTGAATTTATGTTTGTTTTAGAAGATTCAATCTCCAATATAAATAAACAAAGAAAAAACAGCATTAAGTTCTTATATTGACCACAAAACAGTGAATCTTTTGCATATATCAATCATCACATTACAAACATCCAAAATGCAACTATAAACACACAACAAATATTTTTTAATCATTTCACTCCAAGCAAAACAGGACTGCCACTTGTGTGCATGGGTTACAGTGAGAGAAATGACTGGGTACAATGGATATTGAAGAAAGGATAAAAGAAGAATGAAACTCAAGAAGATAGAATATGGCAATTTTTTTGAGATTGTAGCTATCATGGCAGCAAGTAAATAAAAGAAAATTCCACAGGGGGAAGTTGTGTTAAAAGAAATGTTAGAGTAGAAATGTCAGTTACATTTAACTATTTCAGCAGTAAAAGGGTGGAACCTAGGTGCCAATCTGGTAGCATGTTTAAATTTATGTGAATGGGGCACCAAGAAAAAGTGCTCATCAGAGCTGCTGCCATGAAAATATTTATAGAAAAGATAGAAGGAAGTCATGTTACATCAGAAAGTGACGAGGTAAGATGCCAAATCAGGATAAATTACACTGCAGATTCTTATTTGGATTTTGACAAGAACCTCAAGATGAATAGGAGGATCACTTGATCAGATATAGAAACTGTTATGTCGCCAAGTATAAATGAATAACTCAACAACAGAATCAGAATATAAGTTGTATTCTGCGGAAAGACGGTTAGTATGTACAGAAGTGATTAGTAATATTTACAATAGGAAAGATACAAGAGTCCAATCCGTCGTAAGACGTGTGTATATGTGATTACTTCCGGTACGCCACCGGAAGTGTGACTAACTCTTCACTGACTTGCACTGACTCTTCAGTAACTCATTAGAGACTCTCAAGTGACTCTCTACGACTCTCTACGACTCTGCTGTAGAGAATCCACCATTGCTATATATAGCAATGGGAACAGTCCATTTGTAGTCAAATAGGAGCGGCGCCCTAACAGAAACATAATTCAATGCACAGATATAAAGAACGACGTATTTTTGTTTTTTTTAAATCATTTCACCCCAAGCAAGGCAGTACTACCATTGATGTGCAGGGAGCTACATAAGAGAGTTAAAATTTTAGACAGGAGGAGAGTGAAGACAAAGACAAACCAGCTACAGAGGGTGAAAGAGAAAAGGCAAGAGAAGGATGGGAACACAGGAATGACGATATTTGCGAAGGTAGAGAAAAAAAAACAAGATATATGGGGTGATGTAGAAAGATCTGGAGTTAAGTGGATAAGAGATGGGAATTGACTTTGCATTTAAATTCCTGGAGATTATAGCAGTCAGGAAAGCAAGTATATGGAAGGGAGTTCCACAGGCGGGAAGCGTGAGAAAAGAAGCTGATAGAGTAGAATTGTCACCTGCATTTAGTTGATCTAATGGTAAAAGGGTGAGACCTTGTTGCCAGTCTGATTGCCCAAGTAAATTCTTGTGGAGGGGACACCAGTAACCTAAGTTCATCAGAGCAGAAGTCATGAAAATATTTACAGAAGAGACAGAGGGAAGCCACGTCTCACCAATGAGAAAGTGGTTGGAGTCGGGCTGCCAGGTTGGGACCAATCACATTACAGATTCTACTTTGGAGCCTGTCGAGAACACTGGGATGAACAGGAGCGCCTGACCAGATATAACAACAGTATTCCATGCACGGTCAGATGGTTGATTTAAAAAATGGATTCAGGAATATACGACAAGGATATGTTTTCTTACCAGATTTATTCAACCTATACAGTGAGGCAATTATGAGAGAACTAAAAGTCCTACCAGTATTTAGCAGCAGCAGTAATAATCTTAACAATATAACAATCAAATGATACAGTGTTGATAGCAGACACATGAAGAAAACTACAAGACCTCCTATAGAAGGTAGTGGAGGTAAGCAAGAAGAGAAGACTACACATCAACTACAAGTTATGTGATATCTGTCCTACTATATGGCAGTGAATGCTGGATAATCTCTTCAAAGATGAAGAAAATAGTCAAAGCAACAGAAATATGGTTCTAAAAAAAGATGCTGAGGATAGCATGGACCAAACATATGAGCAATGACATGGTATTGGAGAGTATTTAAATGAAAAAGAAAATTATACTCAACATCAGGAAGAGACAGTTGAAGTTTCTGGAACATGTAATGAGGAAGGAGGGCTTGGAGAATATGATACCCACAGGGTGAATAGAGGGAAAGAGAGACAGGAAAAAAAGAGCGTGACATATTTGATGAGCTTAAGCAAATGGATGTCAGAGCAAGGTTTAGGAGAAATAACAAAACAAAATGTATAAAGAACTATAAGGTAGGAAGATGTGAAGGGTAATGATTGCCTACATTCTGAAAAGACGTAGTGCATGAAAGAAAAACATATACAATATTTAATATGTGTGTAAAAGAATAATCATAATAATAACAAATATTTAATATATTTTCTAAAGTGGTCCAGTTCCATGTAAATATTTCATATATGATTTCATTTTGGACTAATTTGGATACAAAGTTCCAAAACAAAAATTACAGGATGTAGCTAAGAAAATTTTGTCTACTATTAACAACACCCAGTTCTTGATAATAACTGACACTGTTGAAAGTATGTAAATAAAAACAGCATCCTTGCCTTGTTTAGACTGTCGATCACACCAGATAATATGCTCCCTCCTAGAAACCGTAACTAAGATTTGCTCAAGATAGTTGCAGTATAAATCACAGGTGGGCTCTGAATAAACACAAATGTGCCTGAGCAGGCCTCTGCAATGGGGATTAGCTAGCAGACATAGTAGACAGGTAAACCTTGGATACAAGTGGCCACCTACACACACACACACACACACATATATATATATATATATATATATATATATATATGCAGAAAAAGTTTGATTAAAAAGAACTAACAATGGTTAGTTTTTTACTGTATTTTTTCAATTTTTGGATAAGATGTTGAGTACTGTGCTCAAAATTTTGGATAAACTGTCTGAAGTTCATATTTTCTCATTTTTGTTCAAATACTTTCAACTTTCACAGCCATTATCAAGAACCAATGTGGTGTGGCAGTTAGAATTCCTTTGTCTGCATACCGGTATTCTTTGGGAAGCTAGACATTTAATGAAATGATCTCACATGACGTCATGTGCAAAGGCTATTGAGAACAAAACCACACAATAAAAGTGCAATTTATTTATTTAATATGAATTTAAATTTAAATTTTTTGATTTTATATATTCCTTTTTTATTATTATTACAATACTGATAAAATATGTGCATGACATTTTATTTAATGTGGGTTGTTCATTTTGAATAATAATAGCTTCTAGAATTTTTAGTCTTTCTTTGCATTGGGTATTGTAGAGTATTTTAGTTTTATCTACTAGTATTTGTCTTACGTTAATAGTTGTACTTCGGTCGCTCATGATGTGTTGATTGCTATGCACAGGAATTGCACCAAGTTGCACTCTTACCAGTGCAAAGAATAGAAGAAGAAATTGGTAAATTTACTAGCACACTAGATAATTCCAGGAATGCAAATTATCATCACCATTACTAGAATGAGCTGGCAAAATATTTGGCAAAGATAAACAAGGAACCCGTTATGAGCACAAAGAAAAATAGATCCAACAGTTCACAGCAAGAAACTAAATAATAACCAAATTTTTGCATATTGTCTCAGTCATCTTTCAAAATTAAACAAATTGCAGGAAATTATCATCATCAATATATGAGACAAAATACCCACTAGAATCTAGATCTACACCTACACACATATTAATACCATCTCCAATCTTTTCACTTTTCTTTTTTACTTTTTTCATATGGAGTAGATAGACTAAACTATTGCCGGTTCACACTCCACCCACGTCTATTGTACAGGTGTAGAGGCTCATCCCTTGTTCCCTGTTTAGGATGTGGTTTCCGGCATTCTCTTTTCCAATCTTTTCACTTTTCTTTTTCTTTTTTTCAATTGGTGTAGATAGACTAAACTATCGCCCAGTTCACACTCCACCCACGTCTATTGTACAGGTGTAGAGGCTCATCCCTTGTTCCCTGTTTAGGATGTGGTTTCTGGCTTTTTCTTTTCCAAACTTTTCACTTTTCTTTTTTTCCTTTTTTTTTTTTTTTTTTTTCAATTGGAGTAGATAGACTAAACTATCGCCCGGTTCACACTTCAACCACATCTATTGTACAGGTGTAGAGGCTCATCCTTTGTTCCCTGTTTAGGATGAGGTTTCCGGCTTTCTCTTTTCCAATCTTTTCACTTTTCTTTTTCTTATTTTTTATTTTTACTTTTTTCAATTGGTGTAGATAGACTAAACTATCGCCCGGTTCACACTCCACCCACGTCTATTGTACAGGTGTTGAGGCTCATCCCTTGTTCCCTGTTTAGGATGTGGTTTCCGGCTTTCTCTTTTCCAATCTTTTCACTTTTCTTTTTTTGCATTTTATTTTTTTCAATTTGTATAGTTAGACTAAACTATCACCGTTTCACACTCCACGCACATCTATTGTACAGGTGTAGATGATCATCCCTTGTTCCCTGTTTAGGATGTTGTTTCCGGCTTTCTCTATTCCAATCTTTTCACTTTTCTTTTTCTTTTTTACTTTTTTCAATTGGAGTAGATAGACTAAACTATCGCCCTGTTCACACTCCACCCACATCTATTGTACAGGTGTAGAGGCTCATCCCTTGTTCCCTGTTTAGGATGTGGTTTCCAGCTTTCTTTTTTCCAGTCTTTTCACTTTTCTTTTTACTTATTTCAATTGGAGTAGAGAGACTAAACTATCGCCCTGTTCACACTCCACCCACGTCTATTGTACAGGTGTAGATGCTCATCCCTTGTTCCCTGTTTAGGATGTGGTTTCCGGCTTTCTCTTTTCCAATCTTTTCTCTTTCTTTTTTCATTTTTACTTTTGTCAATTTAAGTAGATAGACTAAACTATCGCCCAGTTCACACTCCACCCACATCTATTGTACAGGTGTAGAGGCTCATCCCTTGTTCCCTGTTTAGGATGTGGTTTCCGGCCTTCTCTTTTCCAATCTGTTTACTTTTCTTTTTCTTTTATTTATTTCAATTGGTGTAGGTAGACTAAACTATCGCCCGGTTCACACTCCACGCACATCTATTGTACAGGTGTAGAGGATCATCCCTTGTTCCCTGTTTAGGATGTGGTTTCCGGCTTTCTCTATTCCAATCTTTTCACTTTTCTTTTTCTTTTTTTATCTTTTTTTTTCTTTTTTTCAATTGGAGTAGATAGACTAAACTATCGCCCGGTTCACACTTCACCTACATCTATTGTACAGGTGTAGAGGCTCATCCCTTGTTCCCTGTTTAGGATGTGGTTTCCGGCTTTCTCTTTTCCATATCTTTTCACTCTTACGTAGCCCCTGCACATCAGTGGCGTTACCACCTTGCTCAAGGTGATATGATTAAAAAAAAGAAAGGCAAAACACAGAATTTGAAATACTAGAACATTCTTTTCCCCATAACTCATTTCCAAAAAATGTCTGTAGCTTTAATAAAGGCAAAACATGTTAAATATATAAATGCTTCCTATTTTTCCTTATTTTATCATAAAAGAAAATTAGCATTAAATTTGAAAAATGATAAGAGATGGAATTTTAGGAAGAATGAAAACAAGACAAGCAGTTCTCACATGATGGCTGATATCATTTTTCCATGATCCACTTCTATTTCGGCAAGATAGATCTGATGACTTGGAATTAAGAGGATTATAGAAATTAAGTAATTACTACTTACCTCAAAGTGCATTCAATCATTTCATTGTTTTAATGCATTCAATTGAACCAATATTACAAAAATTTCTCTTTATTTATTAATAATATGTTGAATATTTAATAATGACATTTGCATCAATGAAAATGTGGACAGCCATGCTATTTTTGAAAAAAACATTAATCTCTCTTATTTTCTTAATGTCTTTAAAAATTCCACTTAACTGGATCATTTAAATATGGTAAATCTCAGGCAATTTATATAACAGGTATGTTTCAGAGAGCTAGCTAAAAACAGGCAGAGAGAACATTTTGAAACTTTAATGACAATGATAATATTAGCTGTTTCATTATAAGGAAACAATTAACATTTATCAACTGAGAAGTCAGTAGTACATTTGGTTGAAAATCATAAAATCTTCTTATTAAGACAATTTTTCAAGGAAATAGCATTCTTGTGTCCAGTAGTTGTTATTGCTCTTTCCAGTACTGATGGAGACCTCATTCCTAAATTTTTGCTTGAAGTAGTGCAGAATGTTAAATTATTGATTATATAATTATTTTCTCTTCCAGTTAAATCTGCTATCCATTATAGTTTTTGCTGGTTTTGAAAGTCCTCAAATAATGTGTTTTTTCTTATTTGGTAAAATTCTTTGTTTATGTTTCGGTAGTGCTGGTCTACAATGTTTAAAATAAGATGCTACATTTGCACAAAGGCATTTTAATCTTTGATCTGGGAAAGTGCTTGTACAGGATGTGATGGGTAAATTGCTGA
The DNA here is from genome assembly GCA_037127315.1 of Ascarosepion bandense. Classification (NCBI taxonomy): domain Eukaryota; kingdom Metazoa; phylum Mollusca; class Cephalopoda; order Sepiida; family Sepiidae; genus Ascarosepion; species Ascarosepion bandense. Next base: position 248,662 of record JBBBDQ010001294.1, read on the forward strand.
CAATTTCTATTATATATATATATATATATATATATATATATATATATTGCTGACAATTTCTATTATATATATATATATATATATATGAATAGAATAAGTAAAGAACAAGTAGAAAAAGTGTATTTAATCTAACATGTTTCACTTTAACAAGCTTCTTCAAAGATTTATTAATGACAGATGATTTAAAAATCTAAGAATATATTGACTGTGGTATAATTTCATTGGTCAGATATGTGTTACGTGTTATAAAGCAATAGATGAATATTAAAGTTAGAAGAAAAACCTTGTGTCCATTTAAGTCTGTGTGCCAATGCAGAATAAAAACATTAGATGTTTATTATGAATTTAAGTATATGTAAGTGAAAATAATGCATGTTAAGCATATTTAAACTATAGATGAGTTAAGTGTGTGTATACGTTGGTAATGTTAGTATGTGTTGATAATAGTGACGAAATACATTTTCATTCAAAATATATAACAAGTGTGGTACAAACGTGTCAAGTGATGGAACAAACTTTTCTTTTAAATAAAATGAAAAAAGCAGTTATGAATCTCTGTGTGGAGAGCAATTATATGTGAATGTGTACATTTATGAGTCAGTAAAAATAATCTGTGAAATGAAATATACACATACCAAGTGATGGAATGATTTTCTTTTCTAAATAACATGAGAAAATCATGTATGTATGTATGTGTATGAAAGAATCATGTATGAATGTGTGCGTCTATGAGTTTGAAATGTAGCCGAAATATATTTGTGTTTAAAAGTCTAGTGAAAATAAGGTATAAAAGTATTCAGCAAACTTTTTATAAAAAGTAATTTTTTGCAAAATAATATTTTAACAGTTAGAATCTTTCAATGGAAAAATAAAATACTAAATATCTATGTGTTAAAATTATTATAGTAACATAATTAAGTAATAATAAATAAGCAAGACACATACAAACAAATTACCATACTAAAACACTGCAATATTACAATGAATCAGTATAAATGATATACCATAATAAATAATAGTAAATAATAATACAAAAAAATATAAAAATATGAAAAATAAAAATAACAATAATAATAAGGTGAAGAATGGTAATAATAAACAACTATAAAATATATAATAGTAATAAGTAAGAAAAAACATAGATAATAATAGGGGAAATAGGAAAATAGAGAAAAAACATAATTAAATTAATTATGGAATCTGCTTCATATGGAGAAAACAATATTACATTGTTAAGAATGCAAGAAACTATTTTTAACTTATTTAATAATAACTATTGGTATTTTGGATTCATGAATTTTGTATTTGTGAAAAAACTTGGAATCAGCATTTTGTACTGCTTGGCATTCATGCCAGAAATACCAATACAAACATTTCTGAATGTTTGGGTGTCAATCAGAGGGAAGTGCAGATGATTTGGAAATATTTGAAAGGGTATAATGGTGGTTATGAAAGTATTTGGAAAGATCACTAGAGATGGCAACATTATGATTCCATTCATCATCCCACTGGGACACAGACTCAACATGGAGACTTACAGCAAGTGAATGAAGGTGGTAGTGTTGGCCTGGGTCAAGAGGGTGGTTGCTGGAAGAACCTATGAGTGTCAACAGCCACACAAGAAAGAGAACACAGTCATCGCTGTCTGGCAATTTTTGAACCCACATCACCCCTTATATCTGGCCATCTAACTCCCCAAACTGCAACCCCTTTGATTATTATGTGTGTGGCAAAGTTGAGAGCAAGAAACCAAAAAAAAACTTTGTAACACCAAAGATGACCTGAAGGCAAGGATTATGGCAGTATTCCCCAATTTGAACAAGGGCACCATCCAGAAGAGTTGCAGGAGGTTCTGAAGTCATCTAGGAGTTGAAGCCAATGTCAATTTCATTGAGTAAATTTACTCTTTAGTATTCCAAGATATTTTTACGTAATTTTGATAAATATATCTGAGAAAATGAGATGTCACTATTATTTTTATTTCTGCATAATTGAGACAATAATTCATTTGTTGCACATTGTATAGCTATCGCTTTAGATATTTCAAATGGATTTGGCATCATGGTTGACATCCATATGACAGTCTAGATCTGATGAGGCTATTTAAGAAGAGAACTTGAATTGGTTGTATAGAGATGATAGTTTAGACATTTCTGAATTAAATAGATACCTTGCATGGCATCCATATGACAGTCTAGGTCTGATGAGGCTATTTAAGAAGATAACTTGAATTGGTTGTATAGAGATGATAGTTTAGACATTTCTGAATTAAATAGATACCTTGCATGGCATCCATATGACAGTCTAGGTCTGATGAGGCTATTTAAGAAGAGAACTTGAATTGGTTGTATAGAGATGATAGTTTAGACATTTCTGAATTAAATAGATACCTTGCATGGCATCCATATGACAGTCTAGGTCTGATGAGGCTATTTAAGAAGATAACTTGAATTGGTTGCATAGAGATGATAGTTTAGACATTTCTGAATTAAATAGATACCTTGCATGACATCCATATGACAGTCTAGATCTGATGAGGCTATTTAAGAAGAGAACTTGAATTGGTTGTATAGAGATGATAGTTTAGACATTTCTGAATGAGTTGGATGTCATGAATGACATCCAAATAAAGTTCTCAAATTGACAAGGCCACTTAAGAAAATGTCTTGAGTTTTTCTTTTTAGTTTTTCTTTTTTTCATTTTCTAATGATTTCTTGTTTTGGGTAAAACTACACCAAGAGCAGTCTATACTATATTTTACTTCCTTATCACTATACTGAATTTGAACTGATCTATACACCAAGTTATTTCAAGTCTTTAGTCTTTACTACAAATAATAGTTGGTTGGTTGGTTGATGTTGTTTAGTGGCATATCAACCTCAATGGGTGTATTATATGCTGAAATCTAAATATTTTGTATGTACATTTATACTTTTAACTACCAATATCTTGTACATTATTTTATACTTTTAGAGTAAAGGTGTATTTTCTATTGTGTGTAAATGATAAAATGTATTGTTAGTAAGTATGTATTTTCATATGTATTTCTTTTAGTGTTACATTAATTGCCCTTTTGACATAAAAATATCTTGTTGGGCATTTTATTATGTTTGTTATTTTACTATCAATAGGCATTTTTAGCATTCTTAATATAAAAATGTATTGCATGTATTTTTATATTTTCATAGTGTTTTTTCTTGTTTAAGGAAGGTTCATTATTTGCTCATAGCTGGGACCCTAACAGGTGTTACCACTTAGAGTCAGAGTTGATCTGGGAACAACAGTAGTTAAGAAGTTGTTCCACACTTCCTCAAAATATCTACTCTCCCAATCAGGAGCCTTGCTGCAGGATGTAGTTCATTGGCACACCCAGTAAAATCTAATAAGAAATCATGGCATAAATAATAATGATAATTTTATATGACGAGGATGCTGATCAAGAATCCATTAAAAAGTGTTATCTGATATTTTTGTTAGTTTGTCTGAATTATGGAAAAGGGAACTAAACTGGGAACTTTCAGCCATCCTTGTAGATAGCAATACCAATGATTTATTCATATGAAAATATTAAATGAATATCAGTCAGTTAAGTGCTGTACATAATAAACGTTTGTGAGATCACGTCTTTTTCAATCCATGACTGTATAAGCAGAAGATTTTCCTGCCATTTCTTTGTGGTAGAGTGGTTGCCAACCAAGGCTACAGAATCCAATCTGTGCTGTTATTTAACTTATAGATGGAAGAAGAAGAAGAGATAAATTAATACCTTTTCCAAGGATATTTGCATGTAAGTGAATGCAATGAATTCAACTGGAATTTCAAACTCAGCTCTACTGATTACCATTTTGAGCTGATATCCATGACACTACAATGCACATCTATGCCACAACACACATCAATATATTTAACATGATGAAAAATGCTGATATTTCTTTAGATTTCTGATAGAGACAATATCCAGTTTAAGCCAAAATTGCTAGCCTTCACATCCTCTACACATCAAGAATAATTTCATAAATTTTTAAAATGTCTTTTAAATCCTGTTCAACAGAGTGAGCAATTTCTAACATGATATTTCTAAATATACTAAATTATTTAGGAAGCTCTTTTTTTCACACATAAAAAGAAAACAATTGAATCACAAAACTTAAAATTACCATAGTCAAAATTATTAGCCCCCATCCCTGATGCTAACAATCAAATTGTCCAGTCCTTCTACTGAATAAGAGCCTGAAACTATTTGTATAGTTTTCCACATGTTTTATGTGTGTGCCCCATGAAAGAATTCGACTCATTCTTTGTTGCCAAAATTTTTCAAGTTCTCTGTAAAGTGGTGACCTCTAAGAATGGGTCATGGTCTTTAGTTCACCCAACAGATTTAAATCAGGGCTTTGAGCAAGGTTAATCAAAACCATTCACTCTGATATTCTGGATGTAGTTACTTACTTAAAACTAAGAGATGTCTCAGGCTATTGTCATGTTATTTTGATAACCCAGACTGACTGCTTAACCCTCTAGGGCCATTCGTATCATATTTGATACAGTATTTCCCTATAAGGAAACATTTGGTATTTCCCTATAAGGAAACATTTGGTATTCATTGACTGAGCAGTCAGTACTGCTTTCATTTGAAATTTATAAAATATTTCTCTTAAAAAATTTTTCAGGAAAATATTTCTTTCAAGGCTTGTTTTCATACTGTATCAAATATGATAGGAATGGCCCTAGAGGGTTAATAATATAATATGATTAAGGCTTCTACTTGTCATAAAGTGGGGGATCAGTTTTATATTGTTATGAAGTAATAAACAGATCCCCCACTAATTACTACTTAACCCTCTAGGGCCATTCGTATCATATTTGGTACAGTATTTCCCTATAAGGAAACATTTGGTATTCATTGACTGAGCAGTCAGTACTGCTTTCATTTGAAATTTATAAAATATTTCTCTTAAAAAATTTTTCAGGAAAATATTTCTTTCAAGGCTTGTTTTCATACTGTATCAAATATGATACGAATGGCCCTAGAGGGTTATGGTTTCTTCCAAAATCTTCAAATATTCTTTTTTCATGAATCCTTCAAGACTCATAAGATACCTAGTTCTAGACACAGTGACACAAACCCTCACAGCATTTTATTCCTGCATCTCTTTCACTATACTGATGGTATTCTTTAGATCAGCAGTCACCATTGTTTTTGCACCATAGACTAATAACATACAGGACGGTTCTTCTATGGAACAGAGGTTGGCTAGTGTTGGTCATATGCATGATAAGCAAAATTTTGATAGTCATTAAAATAAAAAGAGAAGTATGCTGCCATGTACAAAAAGTTCCACAGCCTGGCACCAATCAGTGACCTAGTCATTAGGGGACAGCTACTTTAGATTATTAACAACTCTTTTCTTTTTAAAAAAAATTATCAGCATCTCCATAGACAAAGAGCCCAAGTTTTGCCCCATCTGATCAAATGAGATACTTTGAGGATGCATAATCTTTAGTTGGGTCGTACTTAGTATACTTCAGTCTAGCTTAGAGATGTTTCTTCTTGGTCTGTGAGCTTACAATGCACTCCTTTGCAGAGATGAACTGATTGTCTATATGAAAATTTCAGTTCCAAATGTGGTTTAGTTATTCACTAGGATCAGTTTAGTCTGTCTTGAAGTGAATATTTCTTGCTCTTTGAGCTTACAATCCATTCCTGTGCAGAGATCACATGATCTTCATTAAGACTTCAGTAAAGTCATGCAATAGAACCTTGAATGTTGTTCTTGGTTCTTTAGATAAATTTTTCACTAGTTTTCTTTCCATAGATTTTGAAATGTGTTATTGCTCGCTACTAACGGTTATAATATTAAGTCTCAACTGACTTCAATAAACACATTCTCAGAACTCTGAGTATTTACCAGAACCCTCCACACTGAGGCTGGATTTGACACAAAATTGATTATTTAATGTGGGAATTTTAAGCCCTTAAGATCAGGCAAAATTTCCTGTAGACCTTGTATAAGGCTGTGTTGAACTCTTGTCTAATCTTCCCCATACAAGACTGTACATTTTGTCATAGCCTATTCTGGGTTTTTCTTCACCCAGATCCAGTGTGTCTGACAAGGTTGAGCTCACTTGGAACTCTTTCTCTGAACTGTTTTTGAGTTCTTTATTTAAGGTGTCTTGCCTAATTCATTAGTGTCTTATTTACTCTACAACATCCCAATTTTGGGGATATTTTATTTTCTTAAAAATTTTATTTCTTAGTATTCACCCTCTTCTCTTTCAGATAAGATCACCATCAACTGAACTTTGTATATCAATCACTAGTCTTTCTGTAGATTTGTATTTTCTAGTACTAATGCTTGTACATTTGACAGATTCTTGGGATACTGGGATGTCAAAGATATCATACAGAACTTGCATAGGTTCTTTCTTTTTCCAGGCCTTTAATAAATCTTTTCTTTAACTGATTCTAAGGAATTTTGTGTCCTCAGTTTTTCTTTTTACCATATAATTCCTTTTTCAAATTTATGACATTATTATTCTGTCTACCTACATTTCTTTTCCATTTTTAAATACACTGAAAAACACTTTTACACTTAATTTGAGAATATTGTGTTTTTTGTTATCCTTCTTTTTTTTTGACCTTGTAACAACTTTTCAAATACAGATTTTTCTTGTGAACATCAATTCTGCCAGTGACATGCCTGTCAGTTTAATAAGATTTGTCATTATCCAGTAAATTCTCAAGAATTTTTGTAACACTCCTTCACTCACTTTTTCATTACTTGCTTTTTTTCAAAGCTCTCTTAAAAGTATCCACAAAACATTCAGCTTATCTGTTTGACCTTGGATGATACAGCAGGATAGTGATATGTTCAGCTGAAACACTTTAAAAAATCTTTTAATTTATAAGCAGTAAATTGTGTACTGTTATCAGACATCCAGAATCTCATATTTTGCAAACAGTTCATGTAAAAAATTCACTGTAGTCATGGAAATTGATTTTTGCACTTACAAATTTCAGGCCACTTAGTAAAGCTATCAACTATCACTAGATAATGAAATCTGTTTATTGGACCTACAAAATCAGTATATAGTCTTGACCATGGAGTATCCATCTTTGGCCAAGGTTGTAATATCATGGTAGGTGATTTTGCTGCCAGAGCACAACCTCTGCAGGATTTTACTAATTTTTCAATGTCTTGGTTTATTTTGGTCCAGTATACATAACTTCTCATAAGAGATTTCAACCTTGAAATTCCCGAATGTTCTCTACGAAATTCATTTTATATCTGCTTTTATAATATGATAGGCATTACTACATTTTTGAGTAAACATTAGTAATCTGTCACATAGCAGGTAAGTGTTCAAGTCTGGATTTTGTTATACAAATTCTTTGTCGTTCTTATTTTCTTTAGACAATTTTTATTTTTGAAATAAACACGTATTGTTCTACTTTTACTTTTATTTCTTCCAAGGTAACTGGTTATTTGCATACTACATTGTGTAATATATTTTTAATTTCTATTTACATTTTAATGCTGCAATAACAATATTCTCAAATGGGTCAGTATTTTTTGTATTAATTTTAATAAACCATACTAATTTTTTGAATGGTTGGTATTCCATCCAAAAATCATAATTTAATAAGATGGTACCCCAACATTTTAATCTATGAACTGTATGTGTAAGAATTACTTTTCTGAACCAAAATTTGATAGAAGTCTGTGGTCTGCCTGTAAATGAAAGAGATTCTGTAAATAAATTTGTGAACTTTTTCAATGCAAATATTATTGCTACCAACTTTTATTGATCTGGTAAGGTTTTTATTCTTCCAGTAGTAATAAACGCAAAGCATGTGAAAGAGCTTTCATGTCATCATCATTATATAAAATTACTGCTCCTATAACATAGTCACTAGCAGCTGAAGCCAATATGATTTCTACTTTCACATAATAGTGCACTAATCATAAGTCTTATGTTAGTATTTTCTCAATTTCTTCAAATGCATTTTGACACTTTTCAGTCCAGTTGCACTTTATTGCTTTTATTAAATAAATTGTTCAATGAATCTCTCAAATTCTGCATATTAGTTATATAAGTTTAATAATTTGCTAGTCCCAGAAATGTTTGTAGCCTAGTAAAATCTGTTAAAGAAGGCATGTTCTTAACCGAATTTGCCATCAACAGATTTGGTTGACAATCATTTTTGTTAATAATTTGTTGTAGGTACTTGATTTTAGGCAAAAATAATTTGCACTTTTCTTCACCAAGTTTTAGCTTGTATTAATGCATTTTCTGAAGAATTCTTTTTTTATGCTTGATATGTTGTTCCTTAGATACGCATTTAATCAATATATCATCCAAATAAGCAGCTGCAAAATCACAATCCGCAAGCATAGTTACTCTAGTTTGTTGAAGTACAGCTAAAGGCACTTTTATTCCTCCAAAAAGTTGGTTGAATTTATAAAATCCCTTGTGTATATTTATCATTATTAACTCTGAAAATTCTTCTTTAACTTGTACCTGCAAATATACCTCAGAAAAATCCAGGTTTTAAAAGATTTTTCCTCAGCTTTTGGAAAATATTTTCTCTTGATTTGTTATGTAATTCTGAACATTTGTTTAACCCAGTCAAAAAATCAGTACCAATAAAAATTTTATTATTTTTTTCTTTACATACACTGCTGAATAGACAAGTTTTTTTTAACTAAGCACATTCAAATCTGTCTAATTCTTCACTGATTTGATCCAAGAGTGTGATCAGCATGTTATGTTTCAGTTTAAATATTAATGTTGACCCCTTTTCACTTTAAATTTTACTTTGACTTTAAAACACTGACATAACTCATGTGACAGAACATCCAAAAAACATTTTTTCAGTTCTTCCTTTAAATTTTCACATTGATTTTTAAAACTGGTCATTTTCGCAATAGATAAATCCCATAACTCGAATAATTCCATCCAGTCAGTACTGAATTAGTTTGCTGTATTTTTAACACATAAGCCTTAGTTTTTACACACATCTGAAAATTAAATGTTGCATGTAATATTTTCTAACCTGATATGCCACATGCAATTTTTAAGCTCTTTTTAATATAAATATCTGTTTGCTTTCTATGTGGCTTCATTGATTACTGTGATATTACTACCCGTGTTTAGTTGTATTTTTACATTTACATTATTAATTTTCACATATGTAGAATCCTTAGATAGCAACAGCCAGTGATCAGTTGAAGTTGAAACTGACAGCTCCAAGCTGGGTAGGTGGTTTATATGACAGCCTGAGAGATTCCACTCTGCCATGTAGGCAAGTCTATTCTGTAGATTCTGATTGGCTAGTGATTCCAGTGTAGATATTGTGCTCAATAAATATCAGCACAATATCCATTCAATAGGTGAGAGGAAAGAGGGATATGTATTGAGTTACAACCCTGTTTATTTTTGTCTGCCACTAGTTGGAAACATCCTTGTGAAGGTGAGTCTCATACTCTTAATTGTTCAACATACACAAATTTTCTTTGGTTTGTTGTAATTATTTTTCCATCTTCACACTGCACATGAAATACATTCTGTGAGAACATTTTCTTGTCTTAGTTTTACAGTGTGATTTTTTATGTCCTTTTCCACACTTGCAACACTTGAAATTCTTAAAGGGACAGTTGTCTCTGAGATGTAACCTTCCACATTTGAAACATGGATTAATTTTTCTTTTATTTGCATTTTTTTGTGGTTTTGGTTTTAGTGGTTAAAATTGTCATGTGTCAATACTATACGCACACATGCTTGGTTGTAACGCACAACTCCAAAAATCAACCTTCTCTGAAAACAGAGGCTTTTTATTCAAGCCGGCACCATCTTATTTGCATATCAAGAATGGGATTTCACATTATTTTGTAAGACCCGCCAGTATATAATATCACTTTTCTTTTTAGTATGTAACAGGACCTTACATGCTACATAAACTCGTACAGATTGAGGTAAGTCCCTTCCACACTCTTATTACTCACCACAATTGGTGACAGGCATTTTATCACATTTTTCTTTGGTCTGTATTTATGCAAATTCTTTTTTTTCAGGTTCCTTCATATCACACCTCAGATTTAGGATTCTTTGACATTCATTCAATATTTCTTGTAGCGTTTTTTGTTCAGTTCCAGTTTTCTTAAGATTCTTGCATGTATCCCTGCATTTTTTTGTTTTTAATTCTTGAATAAAAATTAATCTTTTAAACATATCCAGAATCAGCTCATTTAAATTGCACACTCTTTGTTAATGATCCCAACATATGTGACAAAATCTTTGTCTTCTTTTTTTATCAAATTCATACACTTATAATAAGTATTGTATAACAAACTTGTCTTGCTAAAAAAAATTAATCAAAATATTTACAATTTCTTCAATGTAAATTTCTCCTGTTTTTTTTTTTTTGTTTCTTTTTGGTAGTACAAAATTACAGTATTTTTAATGCTCTATTGGTGCTAACTTTTCCAACAAAATGCTTCTTTTTTTTTGTTTTTTTTTGTTTTCCCAGTCATTGAATTCTTCACTGTGAATTTGCTCATATCTTCTAAAATTAGCAGAAAACATAATTTAATAATCTGAATTGTATGGCAATTGTAACTGGATTGAGAGTGAAAAAATTTTCTATTTTCTTCTGAATTATTTCAATTAACTTTTGTTGTTATTTCTGGAGTTCCAACAACTGCTCTTGTTGGGGTTGCTGTTACTGTTTTTGTATATTGACCACTTGGCCTAATACATTTTTCCATATTGAGAATATCTGGGTTTTTTTTCTCTCTTTATGCACAGCAAAAAAAAATGACACAAATGTGATTCTAATTTCTTGTCATCACTGTTCTTGTGTGTGTCACAGCAAAAAAAGATATTACCTTCTGCTCCATATAATTTTATGGTTACCTTGGCATAGTTAGCAAGCTTCTCTTGCTTGTATCATTACAATTGATTAGTGAGTTTGATACTCACTAGGCAACCCATACTTTTGACCTTGTACCACATCTAAGCTGCACTTAGAAAATTATCATATAAGTTTCATATCTTTATGGCTACTGTTATGGTTATAATATTATGTCTCAACTGACTCCAACAGTACTCTAGCGAACACTCTATCAGAATTCTCTCATAATTCTCTTAGAGCTCTGTCTCTGAACTCTCTTTGAGTTCTTTATTTAAGGCGTCTTGCCAAGTTCATTTGTGTTACCGGGTGGGGAGGTATTTACTCTACAACTCCACAACAATATGTCAGTCTTATTCCCTAATGTGTGTCTCTCTTTGAACTTATTGATAATACGTTTCCCTGCAATTCTTGACATTTGAAATTGCTTTGATAACTTTGTAAATCCTTCTCCTGCTTTGTGAACATCAACAATTGTTTTTCTCAAGTCTAAACTAATTTCTTGTGTTTTTGACATGATTCTTTCACAAACAACAACTCAATCCATTTCTTAAGTTATTTTACTGTGTGCATATTGGAGGATATACCTCAAAGTTAACTTAGTGCATCCATAGTACGATGATAAACTACACACTGGTCCTGAGTATGATGATAAACTGCATCTGGCAGCAAAGCCTCTAATTGAAATGTTGTGAGGAGCATGAAACTAACTCTTAATTGTTGTTGTTTCCAGGTCAACTCTGACCTTCGGTGGTTGCACCTGTTAGGATACCAGTTATATGCAAATAGTTAACCAATATTAACAACTATTACCAGCAATATATTTTTGAAGGAAAAAATATTACCAGTAATGTATTTGTGAAGAAAAATATTACTGGTGATTCATATTAGAAAAAAAATATTACCAGCAATACATTTTGGTAAAAAACAAAATATTAACAGTAATACATTTTCGAAAAAAATATTACCAGAAACACACTTTCAAAAAAAAAATATTACCAGCAAGATATTTTTGAAGGAAAAATATTACCAGTAATAAATTTTGGAAAAAAAATATATTTTGAAAAAAAATATTACCAGAAATACAATTTTGAAAAAAAAATATTACCAGAAATACAATTTTGAAAAAAAAATATTACCAGCAATACAATTTTGAAAAAAAAATATTACCAGAAATACAATTTTGAAAAAAAAATATTACCAGAAATACAATTTTGAAAAAAAAATATTACCAGCAATACAATTTTGAAAAAAAATATTACCAGAAATACAATTTTGAAAAAAAAATATTACCAGAAATACAATTTTGAAAAAATAATATTACCAGCAATACAATTTTGAAAAACAAAATATTACTAGAAATACAATTTTCCAAAAAAATAATATTACCAGAAATACAATATTCAAAATAAAAATATTACCAGCAATAAATTTTCAAAGGAAAAATATTAACTGCAGTACATTCTTGAGGGAAAGAACATTACCAACAATATACTTAAATATATACATACATACATATAAGTGTGTGTATGTGTGTGTGTTAGTTTTTGCTCATAATTAGATTAGTTCTCAGTTGTATTAAAAAATGTACAATAGGGGCCTCGGTGATGCTTGGTAAATTGGCCTTGTGCCAAACACATCTGAAGTCCCCACAATTTAAATATCAGAAGGTTGAATGTTGGATGTTGAAATATAGAAAGATAAAATATTTCGTTTCTACATTAAAACAAAGATTTATTCATGGAATGACAAAATTGTAAGAAGAAAAATATAAGTGAAATTTTGTTAACTGAACACAATAATGAGAAGAAAAATGTTCATTGAGAAAATGCATGCAGCTTTCTAGTTAAAAATTGCTCAAAGAAAAATGTAAGTATTTAAAATGTCCACAGAAGTTTAGAGTTCATGGTTTGATAGTAGCAAGTAGCTAAGTGTCCCTGGCATATATTGATAGTAGCAGAATGTAAAATCTTATGTTCCTTCCTATTTTTGGTAGGTTAGCGACAGGATGAGCAAGAAGTAATAAAGAAATAGTACTTAACGTGTCCTGTTGTTGTTCTCTTTGGTGGAGCATAGTGAAAAAGAAGAAAAGAAAATTCGAAAAAGAGGTCCAGGAAAGAGACTGAGTCAGCTTGAAGTTTCTTCCTTACATTATGAGAAATGCTATCAGATACCACTCCCATTCTGACTGCCTTTTGAAATTTCTTTTGTTACATTGCCAGGAGGTCCATCTGCTAACCTCTCTCAATGCTGACTGATTTTGACTGGTCAGCAAACATGGTTTAAATAGAGAAGTTTCTTGTGTTGCCAGCTTTAGCAGGCATTTTCTTCATTAGATGTGAAAAAACATTTGACTGATGTCATATACACTCCTGATCAAAATTTTAAGACCACTTAAAAATCTTTAAAAAGAAATATTTTTTTATGGATAGATTTTAAACTCCTCCCACTTAAGGTTACCAATACTACAATCTAAAAGGTTATGGAAAACAAAAAGCTATATTCCAAACATTTTATTTAGAAATTTACATTTTTATAAAATGAGGCGATTTACACATGATCAAAATTATAAGACCAGAGATAAAAATTCTACGAAATTGTACAAAAAGTGTATGAAAAGTGTATGAAAATATTCAACAACCAAATTTAATAATGAGTTCTACCTCCACTGCTTTTGATGACTTCAAAAATTCTGTCGGGCATGCTAGAAATAAGCGTTTCCATTAAGGTGTGGGGAATAATGTTCCGGCTTCTGAAGATGGCTTCACGAAATTCATTTTTTGTTGAATATTGTTTGCCATTTCGATAAACATCTCTTGTCATCCATCCTCAAACATATTCAATTAGGTTTAAGCCTGGTGAGCATACAGGATGTTCCAAGAGATGGACCCCATTTTCTTGTAGAAAGGTCAAGGTCCATCTTGCAGCGTGGATTGCAGCATTATTCTGTTGGAATAACCGTCCATCCACACACAAACAATGGCCCTCCATCATCAAAGATGCTTTTGGTACATGCTAACATAACCAACCACTGTTTGACAACCCTACACCACCTGGAGCTCCATTGTCCCTCTGTAAGAAAAGGCACCCCATACCATTAGGGACCCTCCACCACTATGAAGTGTGGAGAAAATTTCAGGAGGCATGTTTTTGTTATGCCAATATCATTGGAAGTCATTAGGACCATCTAGATTGAATTTTTTCTCAATCAGAAAACAGGACTTTTTTCCTTCCACTTCTCAATGTCCCATGTTTGGTATTCACAACCAAACTTTAAGCGGTCCACCTTGTGACATGGAAAGCAGCTGCGGAATTTGTTTATGCTTTTTATTTATCATGCCTTTTTGTTGTAAGAGTCGTCTGGTTACAGGACTGCAATCAGCATCTGTGACTGCCTTAATTTAAATAGAAGAAAGTCCCCCATCTTTCATAACAACCCGTCTTATTCTCTTACTCAATGCAGGAGAAATTTTTGGGGGCCTACCAGAGGATTTTGCTTTTCCATAATTCTCACTGTTTTTAGAAAGTTGCCAAATCACAGTTTTACTGTGATTTACCTTAGCTGCGATCACCTGCTGTGACAAACCTTGCTTATGGAAATTCTAGAATTCGAGAACACTCAACTTTGGTAATTTTGCTTGCTTTAGGCATGGTAACACCTTTACGCAGTGATTGCTAATCTCTAACTGAACTAAAAACATTGGAATTACCATAGATCTAACAATTTATACCCCTGGTCTTATAATTTTGATCATGTGTAAACATTTTATAAAAATGTAAATTTCTAAATAAAATGTTTGGAATGTAGCTTTTTGTTTCCATAACCTTTTAGATTGTAGTATTGGTAACCTTAAGTGGGAGAAGTTTAAAATCTATCCGTAAAAAAAAATTTCTTTTTAAAAATTTTTATGTGGTCTTAAATTTTTGATCGGGAGTGTATGTATTTGTAAGTGTGATTACATCAACATTATTTCTGATCTTTCATTCAGTAATTTTTTTGCTCTGGAAACAACATAATGGCTAACTTTTACTCTTGGCACAATCTGCAGGCATCACCACTATTATATGGTTTGGCTATTTTTACTATACTCCAGGTTATATCAGGATTTTTTCCCATCTTACAGTTTTAATTTCCACATATGGCCAGCCAAGTTTGGTACAATTTTAATTTTACGAATTTAAAAATTATTACCAGCAATACCTTTTGGAAAAGAAAATATTACCAGCAATACATTTTGGAAAAGAAAATATTACCAAAAATATATTTTGGAAAAAAAATATTATGAGCAATACTTTATAGAAAAAATATTACCAGCAATACATTTTTGAAAATATCTTATGAGCAACACATTTAGAAAAAAAGATATTACCAGCAATACATTTTTAAAGAATAAAAACAAACTATATATATATATATATACCAGAAATAAATCTGACTCTCAACAAAACAATCTTTACTAAAATACATCAGTGGAACCTGATATACCCTAATTTCTTAATAAGAATACACATTCAATTCATATGAATCTATTGTAAAAAAAAAACTTGCCAGCATTAAATAACCCACTGAGGTTGATATGCCGTAAAACAAACCAAACTATTAGCTTCATTTCGCACTCTTACAGATTGAATAAGTTAAAGCAGATCAGTGACTAAATGGACTAGTCTAGAGACTTAAATAAAGATTAATTAGTCTAAAAAACCATTTGAGTCAATCTTCAGAGTATTTCTTACAGACATCACAGTGAGTGCCTGAACAATTTTATAGAGCTAATGATGATTTTTTCAGATAAAAGTTCTACTATTTAACCCATAGCTGTGAGGAAGTGATGGATTCATACCTTTTCCAAGGGTATGTGAATGTGAGTGAATGTAATGAACCCAAATGGAATTGAAACTAGTGTTTCAGTTTCTCATTCTGAGCCACAATCCATTATACCACCTAAACATTCAGTTTTCAGGGACATTTAAGGATATTCAGACTGGTAGGTTTTGACTTCTTTGAAGTCAAAACAATAATCAAATTGAAATAATTAGATTATTGTTTGTAAATAATAAGTAATTTTACTAGAGTCAACTGGAAAGTTCATAGGCTGACTGAGATATTAATCTAAATAGACTCATCAGTTTGTAGGCAAAATAAAATGCAAGTGTACTAAAATACAACAGCTCGTCAGCAAGTTTTTAAGGATGTTTAATAATATTTATGGAAGTATGGTGGAGTAACGCACGCCGGCTCGAATTGAGGAATCAGAGAACCAAGTTGAATTTCAGTTGGATTCATTTACATTCATTTACATGCTAATATTTCTGAGAAAAAGTATGAATCCATCTCTTCTTCCCCAAGCTATGGGTAAAATAGAAGAACAAACTGGATTCTATATCTTTAGGTGGCAACCGATATAGGAGAAAGAAAACTCTGAATTCAAACTATCCTGAGGAGGGTTGGGCTGTACCAAGCTGTCATGCCCAAAGAAACATTACTTCTACTGTGACTGAAGTATATGATGTGTCCCTACAACTGTAATGAGTCATGGGATATATGGATATAGATTTAATAATATTTACCTTGATAGGTTTCAGTTTCTTTGAAATAACTTGATTATTGTGGGCTAATGATATGTAACTTATTCTTAAAAATGACTTGTATATTTAACAAAGTGATAGAAAAAATTGTTCTCTTTCTTTTAAGAAGCACTTGGAGAAGATATTTTTTTAAACTAGCAACTAGGTCCCAGTAGGTGAAACCAATAAAATGTAACCGCAATTTTTACTCTAACAGCTTCTTTTCTTGCACTTCCTGCCTGTTGAATTCTGTTTTGTATACCTGCTTCCCTAACAGCTACAATCTCCAAGAATTTAAATGTAAGGTCAACAGTGATTTCCTATCTCACTAATTTCACATACTTTCTCTTGAGCTCTTTTCTCCATCAACTCCACCGCCATCATACCAGTATTCTCATTCGTCTATTACCCTCTTTCTGACACCCCCTATAACCTACCCCTCTTTCTCATCACTTTTTCCCTATGTAAGCTCCTGCACAACAGTGGCAGTAAAACTACCTTGCTTGGAGTGAAATGATTAAAAAAAAAAGAAAAAATTGAAAAATGAATTCAATTTTCATTTGGTAGAATGAGCTGATAATTTTGTCACCAGCTGTATATTCCAGAACACTGAAAATATATATTTAAAATGCAAAACCCCAAAATGACCAGAGCTAATTGATTTATATTTTATATAAAGAAACCAATGACAATAAAAAATTAGGAAAGACATGAAGTACATTTTCAATGTTACAGTGCATCAATGAAGGATTTACAATCAGTTCTTTGAATTCAAGAATATACAGAGTTGCCCGCAGATTAAATTTGGTGACTGATGCAAAATACTGTGTGCCAGTGGCAAAAAAACAAACAAAAAAATGAGTAAAATGAAATTTTAAAATGTGGCTGAAAGAAATTAGTTGAAAGCATTGCCTTGAGTTGTTCTGGTTGTTAGTTTTCAAAATACAGATCAATTTAGACACATGAATATAACTATATAAATAGCAAAAGCGGTGATTGCCATTTCACTAGAATTACAAAAGATAACTTTCTGATATTCTATAGATACAATGCAATACATTTATCTCTAAAATAAAAATAATCCTGGGGCTATTTAAGACTAAGAAAATGATGGCATTGTATTCACAGGTTTTAAAATAAAGGAAACCAAAATGTTCATCTCTAAATACTTTAGTATTGTTGATCTAAAAAAAGTGCTGCAAACAAAAACATCCAAAAAAGGAAGAAAAAATAACAAAAAAGAAGAGTGTTACACACACACACACACAGACACAGACACAGACACACACACACTATATGCAGTTATTCATAAGAGTTGAAATTTATGCGTGAAAGATTTAACAGCTCAAGTATCACTCTTTCTATCAACCTATGACTTTTTTAATCCACACTTATATCAAACAGTAAAGTACCATACATGACACATGCTTAGACAATCATGTCTAGAAAGAGACATGACTGACTGAGAAGAATATTCTCCCACAGTAGGTTGCTATTACTTTCTGCAATAGACTGGCTGACAACCAAGGCTATAGAACCCAATCTTTCCTGATATTAAACCCATAGCTGATGGGTGAAGAGAGGGATCAATACCTTTCTCAAGGGTATTTGCATATAAGTGAATGAAACAAATTCAACTGAAATTTGAACTCAGATTTCTAATTTCTCATTCCAAGCTTATATTTACATCACCACAATGCACATCTTGCCCTTGTGTACACCATACATACTGAAGCAAGGTACAAGTTTTTAAGATCAAGGTACAGTAGGTATTTAAAAAAAGATGAACATGATTCAAGATGATAGAAGATGGCAAATGACATTGCATTTAAATTTTTGGAGATTGTAGCTTTCATGGAAGTAAGTAAACAGAAGGGAGTTCCATAGGTGAGAAATGCGAGAAAAGTAACTGTTTGAGTAAAAGTGGCAGTTGCATTTAACAGTTTTAATGGTAAAAAGGTAAGACCTAGAAAATCATTGCATGCTTAAGTTAATGTGGTTGGAGCAGGAGCGAGAAAATAATATCAGAACAGCTGCCATAAAAATATTAGTAGAAAGATGGAGGAAAGCCATGTCATGCTGGTGAGAAAGTGACTGGTGTCAAGAAGCTAAGATAGAACTGATTGCACTGCAAATTCATCTTTGAATTTTATTGAAAGCTTTGAGATGTATAGCAGGAACACCTAAACAGATATGGTGTAGTGAACAAAACAAGTTCTAGATTTTAAAACTCAAATGCTAAGCACTGACTCATTGATTTTGTTAGAAATAAACAAATTTCCTCATATTTACAAAACCTTGCTTAGCATACATGCAAAAGCGAAATTCCTGAAATTCCACACTTTGATGCAAAGAAATAGAAATCTAGGAAACAGCTAAAAGCAAAATAGAAAGGCCAGAATCACATCCAGGAGTGAATTCCCAAATGATCTTTTCGAAGCCAAAGAAATGAAATAAAATATGGAGCAAGTTTAACCGTCACCAGAAAGATAAGATGATGAGCATAATTAACACCTACCCTCAACAAATGTCAAGCAATCACTATTACTGTCTCTATCTTTCTCTCTCACCTCCCACCTCCTTCCTTTTCACCATTCACCCTGAGCAACAACTTCAAAGACTATCCTACCCAACAGTAAACACTCATACCATTCATACACACATACATTTCTGCCTACGTACACATAAACTCTTTCTTGCAAAGACTACTACAAACTCTTGATACCCTTAAATTCTTAATAGTTTCTAAATGAATATTAACTTCTACCAATTAATGTTATTCTTTTTTATTAATAAATTTCTATTTTAAACATACAAAAATCCACTCCATCTGATAACCTTTTGATAATCCTGGATAAAACCTGTAAGTTGTAGGAAGTTTGGTTATGTATGACACAAGGCCAATTAAAAAAGAAATTAACCATCTCCTGACTGCTTCACTGGCAACAATATGCATGGATGAATGATAGATTTATAAATGTGCAAGATGAATTCTGAGGGGGAAAAAACATTCTGGCTTGATACAGAGACCCAAACTTCCTAGCATTAGAAGCAACTATAGATTCGATGTAGTTGATCTACATCTGATGAATGATTGCACTGTACACAGGTAAATTTTTTCTAGAGGGGGTTACCACATTTTTTAAAATCCAGGAATTGTACTATACATTTCAGCTTATATACAAGTATATACATATATAGCTTATACATATGTATTTGCATGTGAATAAAATCAAACTTTTCTTTACCAGTAAATTTCCTCCTCTGATGGATTCCGTGAAGTCTAATGTACAGATTTTATTTTGCAATAGGTAAACAGAAGTAAAAATGTTTTTTCAAAATCTTTAAATTTTAAGAATGGTCATAAATATTCTTCAGGCTCGTTGTGAAAGTCAAATTAAACTATACAGTATGCTAATTTAATGATATAATTTAATGTTTAATGGAGAAATTTGAGTAAATATTGTTATAGTTAGGTAATTTTTTATTGTATATATATATTTTCTATAACTTTCATCCAAAAGGAAAAGCAGGTAGTTATCCCAAAAACCCCATCCTAATTAATATTAATTACATTAATATTAAAACTGATCAAAGTTATTATTATATATATATATATATATATATATATATATATACATACATGACACATCACTCAAGAAGTCCCAGGCCTAACATATAGAGGGCGCCACTAATAAAAAATCCATATAATTTTTATAATGTACTAAACTTCAAATGGCAGGTAACAAAATTTGGGCCCAATCAGATTATTAGTTTACAAATTACACTTATTTAACTGAAGCTACTATTAAAGATTTTCAAGACAATGAAAATCTGAGTTTCGTGTGTTGATAAATTATTGCTTTCTAATGGGAAAAAATACTGTTCAAGCAAAGCAATGGCTTGATAAGTGTTATTCAAACTCTGCTCTATCAAAAACAAAGTTTAAGAAGTGGTATGCTAACTTTAAATACTGTTGTACAGACACAAATGATGCTGAATGCTCAGGTCACCCAAAATAGACAGTTGTCTCAGAAAATACCAAAAAATCTACAAACTCATTTTGGCCAATCGTAAATTGAAGTTGCATGAAATAGCAGAGGACTTGAACATATCAGAAGGCAGTGTATTTACCATTTTGTACAAACATTTGTCAATGAAAAAGCTGTGTTCAAAATGGATGCTGAGTTTACTCACAGTTGATCAAAAACAATGACACGTCAATGATTCAGAGCATTGTTTGTATCTGTTTCAACACAACAAGAAGAAGGTTTTGCATAAATATATAAAAATGGATAAAACATGGATCCACCACTTTGCTCTGGAGTCAAATTGGCAGCCATCTAATTCAACAACAACAGGTGAAAGCTATCCAAAGCAACCAAAGATGTATACATCAGTAGGCAAGGTTTTGGCATTTGTATTTTGTTCATCAATTACCTTGAGAAAGGAAGAACCATCAATAGCAAATATTATATAGTTTATTGATGCATTTGAAGGAAGAAATCACCAAAAAGTGGCCACAGATGAAGCCAAAAGAGTGATCTTTCACCAAGACAATGCATTGTGTCATAAGTTGATCACAACGATGGTAAAACTACAGGAATTGCACTTCAAATTCCCTATTCTTCAGATCTGGCCCCCAGCTATTACTTGCTGTTTACAGAACTCAAAAGAATGCTCCAGGAAAAGAGGTTTGGCTCCAATGAAGAAGTGATATCAGAAACTGGGGTATATTTTGAAGCCAAAGACAAATCATTCTACAAAAAAGGAATCAAATTGTTAGAGAATCATTGGAATAAGTGTATCTATCAAGAAGGAGACTATGTTGGTGAATAAAGTTGAATTTTGCCTAAAAGTTGTTGTTTTATTAGTTAGGCCCAGAATTTATCGAGTGATGTGTTATATATACATAGTGTTTAATTATGATAGTGTTTAGCACCAAGGTTGGTTTTTTTTCAGTGGTTATAAAATGTATCCTGACAAGGAGGTATTTATCACAAAGTGTTCAATTTTGGAGTGTAGATAGAGCATTAATAAATACAAAGACTTTGACTCTTTATAAGAGCGTATTCATGCTGACTTCAAATTTTTGTGAGGTCACCATTATGATGTCAGGGCATAATATACAGCCCTGTATACAGCCCTGACAAGTGAAAATGGGGATTACAATGGTGTTTGGGGTGATTGCTTGTGATAGCAACATTATAACTCTATTCATCTTCCCACAGGGCTTTTTGTTGAATCACAGCCAATAACTTTTTATCAATGAGGAATAAATAATCTCAATAGATGGCAGATGCATAGATGCTCAAACTTTGATTAATTTTAACATTTCTACAGTTAATTATTTTTAAGAATAAAAATTATATTTCTGAAATCAGCCATTGTTATTGTAATAATCTAATATATATTTAAACTCACATGAAAGTATGTAGCCCAAGGCCTGGTGTTATTTTTTTAACAAAAATAAAGAAAGCCACATGAAATTCTTTTTTTAAAAACTTTACAAGGTCCTTGAGCTACTCAACATAGAGGGTTACAAATATTTAGGGAAGATCAAACTAAATAGAAACAAAGCAGCTGGACCAGACGGCATAGTCATAGAGCTACTGATAGCCCTGGAAGAATTTGGTATAGAGAAAATTACAGAAGTAATAAATGAAATTTATAATATTGGTGTAATACCAGATGATCTCTGCAAGTCAATCTTCATAGTACTGCCCAAGAAGCCAGGAGCAAACAAGTTCGAACTTCACTGAATCATCAGTTTAATGAGCCATATAACAAAACTGATCGTCTGAATCCTGATGAATAGAGCGAGAAGCAGAATCAGGCCAGAGATAGGACAAGAACAGTGTGGTTTTGTCAAAGACACTGGAATAAGGAACGTCATATTTATAATTAAAATGCTTTCTGAAAGGGCAATACAAATGAAGAGGGACTTATACCTGTGCTTTATTGACTATGCAAAAGCATTTAACAAAATATGCCACAAAGAATTAATGGAGATGCTCAGCAGCCTTGACATATTTGGGAAAGACTTAAGAGTAATCAAGAATATTTACTGGCAGCAAACCTCTTGTATATGGACAGATAATGAATTCAGCAGATATACAAAGCTAGAAAGACAAGGATATGTCTTTTCTCCGGATCTGTCCAACTTGTACAGCAAGAATATTTTGTGGACCCTAGAAGTTATGCCTGGGTTCGTAATCAGAGGCCACAATTTAAACAACCTAAGGTCCGCAGATGATACAGTGCTGATAGCAAACACATAAAGAAAGCTACAAGACCTCTTACAGAAGGTAGCTGAAGAGAGTGACAAGAAAGGACTATAAATAAACTGCAGGAAAACCGAATACATGGTCATCAGTAAAAAGGGCAGCCTAATATGCCAAATACAGGAGGGGAATACTAAAATCAAGCAGGTACAAAAATTTAAATACCTGAGAAGTGTTATAACAGAAAATGGAAAGTGCGACACAGAGATTCAAAGGCGAATTGGTATGGCAAAGGAAGCATTCCAGAAGCTGAGTACTGTATTAAGAAATGATGCGATTTTACTTGAAACAAACTAGAGAGTACTGGATTGCCATGTGATGTCAGGTCTTCTATATGGCAGTGAATGTTGGACGATATCATTGAAGATGAAGGAAAAACTTGAAGCAACTGAAATGTGGTTCTACAGAAGGATGCTGGGAATATCATGGATCAAGCATGTGAGCAATGATGAGGTTTTGGAAATGATGGAAACAAAAAGGAAATTAATACTGAGCATCAGGAAGAGACAGCTGAAGTTCTTGGGACATGCAATAAGGAAAGAGGGCTTGAAGAACCTGATACTAACAGGCCAGATAGAGGGAAAAAGAGACAGGAGAAAGCAGCAGATAACATATTTGAAGGACCTAATCAGGTGGATGATGGACCAAGGATTGCATGGTGTAACAGGAGAAGATATGCTAAGAACCAATAGGAATACGGAGACATAGAAAGCCATGATCGCCTACATCCTGAAAGGACAGGGCACATAGAAGAAGAAGGTTTCATCCAAGATTTGACAGGTTAAGTTTGTAATGAATGGGGAAGAATCCACTTATTAGTCAATTTTTCAAAGCAGATGTTTGTGAGAAGAAGCTGATACAAAGAGAATGAGGGTGGATTGTCACAAGGTGCACTACCTGGCCATTCATAACAATCACCTGGAACATTAATTTCCTCTAATGGCTGAGTGTAAAATTAATTTCTCCTCTTAATTACCTGAATAACTGATTTCTTCTGACAGTTGACTGGAAAATTTCTCATCACAGTTGCAGATAAAATTAATTTCTTCTAACAGTCTCCTATAAAATTAATTTCATTTAAAAGTCTCTTGTAAAATCAATTACTTCTCATAGTGGCTTGTATAATTAATTTCTTCTAACAGTTACCTGTAAATTAATTTCTTCTAAGAGTTTCCTGCAGAATTAATTTCTTCTCACAGTTGCTTGTAAAATTAATTAAAATTAAAATAAAGTAAAATTTATTTCTTCTCACAGTCACCTCTAAAATTAACAGTTACCTGTAGAATTGATGTCTTTTCACAGTTGTCTCTAAAATTAATTTCTTCTAACAGTCTCTTGTAAAGTATAGTTGATTCTAACAGCAACCTAAATTAATTAAATATGAAGAACACACAGAATGACAGACGCATGATGAAGTCCAATGTGCTCAATGGTAGAAATATTGTTATAACAACAAAGATGTGAACAATAGTTTGAATGCGCATAATGTAATTGATAATAGCTTCCCGTGCTAGAAATCCAGACAGAAATTGAATCCCAATAGATATCTAAAATAAAGCTAAAAATAAAATTAATCTCCAAGTCTAATTAATTTAAGACTAATAAGTTATGGTATTCTATTTATGAGCTCAGAAAACAAATGAAAACTGAAATCACCATTTCAAAAATAGTAAACACTTGTATTGATTATTTACATCTTTTCCATTGTTTGGATTCTTGTCCTCATCTTGGTTGCCATATTCACATTATTTCAGCTGTTGTATACTCCAACCTTCTTCAGGTGATTTGAATTTTGAACTGAACCCTTTGTTTTGATAACTGGGGTAGATTGTTCTCAGTCCATGTTCTCAAGGACACGTGGCTCAGTGGATAAAAGTGTTGGTTGGATCCAGTGACTTGAACCAAAGTGTTGTGGGGTACATTGTTTTTATTCCATATGTCATGCCACTTCAGGATGTCTTAGTTATCTCCATTTAATTGAACTTGCTAAGTTTTTTGTTCAAGACTACTGTAGCTGGTGTATTGAACATACAACACTTTGAGTCAGGTCAGTGAATTCAGCCATTGCTTTTATCTTCTCTGCTATGTGTCCATGAGACATTAGTGTATG
Organism: Ascarosepion bandense; assembly: GCA_037127315.1. Classification (NCBI taxonomy): domain Eukaryota; kingdom Metazoa; phylum Mollusca; class Cephalopoda; order Sepiida; family Sepiidae; genus Ascarosepion; species Ascarosepion bandense. The sequence goes on from JBBBDQ010001294.1 coordinate 273,530, forward strand.
AATTTTTGGGACTTATAAACCTAATGTCTCAGTAGCCATTTTTACCAGAACTCATATTACAATCGATGCTTGTAATTGATTTTCTCTATCACTCTGTATTACTGGTTTTCATATTGTATTCATTTATATGCTTGGCAGGCTTTGGAGCTTTTTGCAGTCCAGCATATGTGCTGATTCCTTATGTTTTCCTATTTTCCAATGGTGTTTTCTTTTATTTCAACTTCATCCCATAGTGTATGGTGAACACTCATTTCCCTCCATATGTAATCAGCTATGCTTGATTTTTCTATTTCCCCTTGTCTTACAACCTTGCGGTATTCTTGCAGTCTTATCTTAAGGGGGCAGACTGTTTCTCTTTTATATTTCTTACTGCAGCTGCAAGGGACTATGTACATACAGTTCTTAGTCATGTTCTCCTTTATTAAAGGTCTTATTTGGAAGAAATATCTGTGAAGACAATATTACAAAATTATACAAAAATTTACAAAATTATGAAATTTTTGAAACCAACATATTTATTTAAATTTATTTATTTAAAAATAAATCAGTGAAAAATAATAATTAAACAAATAAATTTAAATAAACATGTCAGTTAATACCAATATCATAAATTTCCATATAATTTTGTAATATTGTTATTGGTTGCATTTGTTTACATTAGAATACGATCCCCAACAGAGAGAGATGCTTCTAAAAGAAATCAAGAGAATATATGTTCAAAAAGCTTAATTTGGACCTTGGTTACCATGAGATCTTCTGTGATTAAGTGGTAAAACAGATCAGATCTAATAGTGATCTCCCCCAGTATATGAGAGTATGCAGGTTTGAATCCTGCCAGATGATATATACTTTCTAAACAAGATTTCTTGAACATCTAAGCTGGTGTATAATTAAAATATACTATTTAATTATAGAAAAAACAAAGTATCTACTCAAATATGAGTATCTACTAAAAATAAATTTAAACAAATAAGTTTAAATATATATATATATTCTAGCAGTATAGCCCAGCATTGCTCGGGTGTAATGAAAGCTTTAAAACTAATCCATGAACCTGGAGCTCAGACTCTTTGGACATTGGCATGAAAGACTAAAAAGCAAAAGTTGTTTCCAGTTAAAGCAAAACCGTAGCCCGAAAGAAAAATGAATGGATGTAAGTCAAATTTTGATTTCCTGGTATTGATATCAAATTTTCTGCACTATTGAAAACTTCTGAATATTGAAAACTTTCTGCACTATTGAAACTTCTGAATATCGTTTCTTATGTCTTTGTCTATGAGTGTATCAAATTTGATTAAAATCGGACCACTCCTTCTATAACTCGATTTTTTCAATTATTGATTTTTGATATTTATTGGGGGTACCATGACACAAAACCTAGCTAAGAACACTTGCAGACGCTTATAGTACAACTGTGTAAATTTTCAAGAAAATCAGTTCAGCTGTTTCAGAGTCTATAGGTAATGGACATGCACACACAAAGTTCCATTTATAAATAGATTTAAATTTATATTTATATATATATATTCCTTCCTGTCATGCTCAGTACAGATAGCCTGGGAGGAAACTTCTAATAATCCTCTCAAATATTTTGAAATCTCTTTTGATAGCAAGGGAACACTTGTGAATATATAAATCACAAGAAAGGGACACTCAAGATAGAGCATTACTGGCTAAAATGTGTGATATGAATGTATGAATTGGTAGAAAGAAATTAATATTATGATGTTAAAAAAAAAGAGATAACGCTTGATCCTTGACGCGATGAAGAGGTTAAGATTGTAATATTCAGGAAAGCACCAATGTAGGAGTCTGAAAACCTAAAATAGTAGTTAATAGGAAAAAGCTGCCTAAGTGACATATCTTTCTTACTATTGGAATATGGAGAAAGTGTGCATGATTCAACTTCATAGCATGTTTTAGCAGAAAAGGTCTGAACTAAAAATGTAGCTAATCTGAACAAAGAAGAATGAATATGTTTATTGAAATTGTATTTAAATTTTAAAAGATTACAATTATAAGGGAAGCAAGTAAATGTAAGGGAGTTAGAATAGAATTGGCAGATAACTATAATCTTCAAAAATTTAAATGCAACATCAATAGCTATCTACTGCCTCTTGTATCCCATTCATCTTTTGCCCTTTTTCTCCAATCCTCCCTGTACTCAGTATTCTCTGTCACTTTCATTCCCTCTAATCCCCTGCATGCCAGTGGTATTCTGGTCTTACCCTAAACCCCATCAGTTCTAGTAGAGCATAGGCCATCAAGAAAGGGGTTGTTAATGCTTCTGTAACTTGTTTGTTTTTTACAGGTAGAAAAAAACAAGGTAGACTGTTTGCCAACCAAGGCTATAGAACCAGTCTGTTCTATTTTACCCATAGCTGGAGGGAAAAGAGATGGATTAATACATTTCCTAAGGGTATTTGCACATAAGTGAATGCAATAAATTCAACTGGAATTCGAAGTCGGCTCTCCAATTTCTAATTCCGAGCTGGTATCCACTGCACCTCAACATAAATTTTGACGTTAATTTAGGTGAAATGATTGAAAAAAATCATAGGTGGCATTGTGTGTAGCATTTGATATACCATATTTTAGTGTAAGTTTCTGACAATCACTGGTAATGATAATATTAGCCAAGCCATTTCCTTATAAGGGCAGGTTGAGCCATCATTGACCAAGTACTACTTTTGATGAAATTTATAAAATCTTTCTATTAAAACAAATTTTCAGGAAAATAGGTCTCTCAAGTCCAGTCGCAGTTATTTATACTGAAGAGGGCTTCATTCCTAAATTTTTGTCCACATTTAAATGTCAGCATTTCAATTATATCCTTATTTTCTCTTTGAGTTCCCTCTGCTATTCATTTTATTTGTTGCTGCTCTTGAAAGTTCTCAGTTATTGCAATTTTTTTCTGTTTGATACAGTTCTTTGTAATTCCATAGGGCCAGTCCATGATGTTTGAAGAACAGTTCTTGCTCAGACTTATTGGGTTCGTTTGCTGGTAGCCATTTTTAATCACTGAGCTGAGAAAGCAGCTGATAGTTTGGATATTTCTGAATGGCACTGGCGCCATTAATGATATCCACATGAAAGTCTTGTTTCAACCAGACTATTTAAGTAGATGATTCATTTTTAAGTTAATGTTTAGGTTCCATCGCAATTTGTGGTGTTGGGTGAAACTATTCCCAGTACAGTTTTTAATATGGTCACTTTCCTTATCTCAAATACTAAATTTATCATAACTGAGCTATAGTTCTTACTAATTTTACATCCTGAACTTTTATGTTAGATTCTGTGTATGTCATAAACACTTTCATTCCAATTTCAGTAACAAGCTTGTGTAAAGAGCTATCAAAACAACAAAGGACAGTAAAAAGTTAAACATTAACCCCGAAACACTAACAATCAATTAAAGTTACACCCCTACTAATCATGAGTAAATCATAACCTGAATTTGAAATTATCAAAAAAATATTGAATATAAATCTTTATTTGAAAGATTTATATTTAGGAGAGAAGGTTACATGCAGGCACTTCAAGCGTTATACTTTGATTTAACACTAACAAGAACTTAAAAAACATTAATTAGGTAAGAAAATCAGGTACTGAAAATTGTAATTAAAATGGCGTCATTTGCACTGGGTGCTATATACCCATGGTTAGTGTTCTTGGGCTAATAAAAATTATGAAAGATAGAAAGCTGTAGACAGCCATTTAGGTTAGGTATCAACAAATGTTAAATAACTTGTGCATCTAAAGTATTTCTTTGCACTGATTTCTTCTTTCCACACTTACCTTAATCCTCCAGTATTCTATTTGTTTTAATCATTTAACCCGAAAGCAAAGCGGGATCACCACTAATATGCAGGGGATTACAGTGTGTGGCAGATAGAGTGAACTAGAACTGTAGAATGGCAGAAATGATGAATAGGACCTGCCTTATTCCTGACAAAAGAGAGTTCATCTGTGTCTGGCATGTAGGACTTCAATCTGAGAACAGTCTATAATGTCCTTGTGATAAAAAAAATAATAAAATGAATTACTTTGTCAAATCAAAAAACAATGTGTTGCATGTATTCTACGGTGAAAAATATGGTGAAGCTGAAAAAACTGAATACAATTAGTAAAATAACAAGAACTGCTATGTGAATCAAAAGTTATGCTAATGATTCTTGTCTCCATGTCTGGTGTGGTCAAACAGAAATATTGTTCAGTGAATAAATGCTGTCTTTACTTATAGGGGTTGGATCTTTGGGAGATTGGTAAAAAGTACATTTCTATTATTGCAAGGTAAAGATTGGATTTCTGTCCTTGTTTTTGTTATTACATTGCTGGTTGGTCTGTTCACAAGAGATTTGTAACCAAATTTCTTACTGGCACAAGAATTTTTTACTCAGTCTTAGAAAAGACTGGGTACAGAGTGTGTTGAGAAAAAGATAAAAGATGGCTGGGATTCAAGAAGCCAGAAGAAGGTAACTGATGATTTTTGAAGATTGTAGCTATCAGGGAAGCATGTAAATGGAATGGAATTCAGCAGGTGGGAACTGCAAGAAAAGAAACTGTTCAAGTAGGAGAGAAGGTTACATTTAACTATTTCAATGTTAAAAGTGTAGGATGCCACTCTAGTAGCACATATAAATTCATGTGGTCGAGGCACTGGGAAAAGTTTGTCAGCTATACATAATGCAATACATAGTGTTTGTTAAAATGAGTTATGACACATGGTCTGATGACTGAAGTGTGAAACTGACAGTCACTATGCAGTGTTGATTATAATGTTTACTCTGACTTTGGTTCTCTCTGTTTGTCTCTAATGGGTATTGAGGCAGTCAGAATTAATTTAAATAAGTTATGGGAAAATTGAATTGAAAAAACTGTCTATTTAATTTTTTTTAAGACGTTGTGACACATCTGCCACAAACTATGTCAGGTTTTCTTATGATGTGATCTGCTTGCTGCACTTTTTATCAGGTGACAGAATAAGTGCCCATCACTGAACAGAAACCTTTGTCATGCCAAGTTCATTGTGCAAAATATTCTCAACTCTCTCACAGAATATGCTTATAGCATTTGGCTATTTAGTTTTTAGTCAGTCACTTGTTGTTCATCAGAGCTAGAATCCAATTAAATTTTATTGATTACATTATTTACATTGTTCAGACTGTTGTTCTCATCTTTGTTGCCATATTCACAATGTTTCAGCCATTTCATGCTCCAACCATCTTCAGGTGATGAAAAATTTTGAACTGAACCCTTTATTATGATCACTGGGTTAGATTGTTCTCATTTCATGAGTCATGCCACCTTTCAATATTTTGAATGTTCAAACAAATCATTTCAAATTGTCAGTTGTTTATAACCAAGTTTCATTAATCTTTGTTAATTTCCATTACATGTTTACATTTGTTGACATTACGATACATTTCAGAGCAGATATGGTTATTGTGATAAATCAAAAACTGTGTTATATAGGCTTGATTAAAACTTTGTTTAGACTCTTGGTTGAGAGGTCTAGGATGTGCTAGATCACATGGTAACTTCCCCTACGTGGATAGGGTTTGCAGGTTCGAATCCTGCTGAATGACACACATTTTCGTAATAAAAATTTATCATAAATAATCAGGCCAGTAGATATAAAGATATAATACTGTTTAATTAAAAAAACAGAATATCTACTTTAATATCTATAGTGACATGCATAAGTATTGGATACATGTTATTTTCTGTTATAACTCTAGTTTATGTTCACCATTTTGTCTGATATTTGGTAAGTAATATCTCGTAAGGTTGTTTTAGTTGTATATGGAAGGAAAATTAAAAACTCATGGTTGAATCCATTTTATAATCAAAGTTCAAAATTACCCTATGTAAAAGTATTGGAGACATCAATTTAATATTTTGTTGCGTAGCCTCTGTTTTGTTTCACTGCTTCCAGTCGCTTTCTATAGTTGGCCACAAGTTTTCCACACTGATCCACCATTACTTTACCCTATTCTTCCTTGCATAATTCCTATAATTGTTTGATATTTTGTGGAATTCCGCTTATGAACTTTAACCTTTAAAATATTCCACATATTCTCAATTGGATTCAATTCAGAAGACTGACTTGGCCAATTGAGAGTATTTATACCATTATTTTCAAACCATTCCTTTGTAAGTTTTGCAGTATGTTTGGGATCATTGCCATGTTGAAGCACAAAATTCCGACCATGTCCTAAAGAAGTTGCAGATTTCTTAAGGTTCTTCTCTAAAATTTCCCTGTACATGCTACTATTCATTCTGCCATGGATAACTCGGACTCATCAGTGCCCTTGGATGAAAAGCATCCCCATATCATAATGGAACCACCCTCAAACTTAACTGTGGGAATGGGATTGTGCTTGTTGAAGGCAGTGCCATTTTTTCGTCAAACGCTTATTGCTGTGTTCCTTTTGAATAGTTCAACTTTCATTTCATCTGACCAGATAACTTTTTTCCAAAACTGCATACCTTTCTTTTCATAAGTTTCAACAAACTTTAATCGATCTTTGACATGTTTGGTTTTCAGTAAAGACACTTTTCTTGGTGATCTTGAATGAAAGCCTGTACGATATAGAGCTCTGCTTATGGTATCCTTACTTACATTAATTCCAGCACCCTCAAGATCAGTTTTAGATTCAGAACGAGTAATAACTTTTTTTTGTGCACATTTTTGCTGATCTACCTTGAAGTCCTCTCATTTATTTTTCTCGGTCGTCTATTTCTTGGAAGGTTTGCTATACTATTGCCATACTTCTTATAATTTCTGACAATGTTTCTTACTGTACTTAGTGCTAGATTCATTTCTTTGCTAATTTTTTGGTAACATTGTCCTCCTTTGTGACATTCAATGATTCTCTCTTGTATATCTCTGGATAATTCTTTAGTTTTTGCCATTTTTAATCCTTGAACTGCAGAATGCACATCAAAGAGTCAGATGATTATCTTGTAAGCAATTGTGTACTTCTCTGATTGGTCAGAGATAACATTCCAATACTATAAAAAATTTGAATATTTAAAGTTTTTTAAAATACAAAGTTTTGATTGGAAATTTGAAAATAGTATCATGTATTCAATACTTTTGCAATGGATAAATTTGAACTTTGATAAAAGAAAATGGATTCAACCTAAAACAACTTTACAAGAAATTACTTACCAACTATCAGACAAAATGGCAAACATAAACTAGAGTTATCAAAGAAAATAACATGTACCCAATACTTATGCATGTCACTGTATATATAATGTAGAACACTTGGTATATTAGTCAGGTAAATTCCAGTAGAGAAGAACTCAATGTTAAATTCATTTATTTAATTTAACAGAGTAATATAATTTAGAAAAAATTTAGATATTCTACAATTTCATGGGTAATAAATATTTTGCCACCAATGATGACCTGGTGGCTTGTCAGACCCAAATGATACAGTAGTTAATCTTCAAAATATCCCCCAAGAAAACCTTATACACAGACGCTCACATGCCCATATTTAGAATAGACATATGTAATGGTAATTTACAAAAAACAATTCCTCGCTCATTCAAAACAACCCCAAAGAAAGAAAAAAGAAAAAAAAAAGTAGACAATTGATAAATGGAAAGAAGAGAAAAAAGGAAAGAAATAGAAATAGAAAGAAAACAAACAATATACAGATAAATGAATGTTAACATCAAGTATCAACCCAGCATCTATAGCAACTCTTCTGCTTTGTTAGAAAAACATGACATGGAAATTTAACATTGAAATTTAGTTTTAAATATAATGGGACATTTTTATGGTAAAAAATGAATTTAATTTAATATTAAATTCCATGTCATGTTTTTCTAAGAATGCATATAATTGTAATAGACATTGGTGTCGATCTAAGACGTTTATTTAAATTTATTTTTTATTTAAACTATCTGCTCTCATTCTAATTATTTGCTTTTTCTCTCTCTTTTTGAAGTTTATCTTTCTAACTTTTCCTTTTTTCCTAGATTTAATTATAATTTTTGTTTTCTTTTATAAGTTTTAATTATTTTAGCTGAATTTTTAAAATAATATTAATAGTAGTTACTTTTATATGTATAATAAAATTATGATTTACAATTTATTTTTTACCATAAAAATGTCCCATTATATTTAAAACTAAATTTCAATGTTAAATTTCCATGTCATGTTTTTCTAAGAAAGCAGAAGAGTTGCTATAGATGCTGGGTCGATACTTGACGTTAGCATTCATTTATCTGTATATTGTTTGTTTTCTTTCTATTTCTATTTCTTTCCGTTTTCCTCTTCTTTCCATTTATCAATTGTCTACTTTTTTTTTCTTTTTTCTTTCTTTGGGGTTGTTTTGAATGAGTGAGGAATTGTTTTTTGTAAATTACCATTATATATGTCTATTCTAAATATGGGCATGTGAGCGTCTGTGTATAAGGTTTTCTTGGGGGATATTTTGAAGATTAACTACTGTATCATTTGGGTCTGACAAGCCACCAGGTCATCATTGGCAGCAAAATATTTATTACCCATGAAATTGTAGAATATCTAAAATGTTTTATATATATATATATATATATATATATATATATTTGTGTGTGTGTGTATAAACTATATATATATATATATATATATATATATATATATATTGGAATTTATAATTAAACAACAAATACCTTCTAGAATTTGAATCCTGCTGCTAGTAGTAACCAACTTGTTAATTCATCTGAGTTGTCTATTACACAACATGTTATAAATAGCAGAAATTGTGTATGTGGATTGAGTGTGGACCGTTTCACTATTTTATCATGGTCCCACTCTTTGTATCATCTAAAGGTGCTAGAGTCACTGTACATCAAATCCTGCAAGCCTTCTCTCTGCAAACAGAGAAACTGCTAGCTGAGTTTGAATGTCATTGGACTCAAGTTTTCCTAGCATATTTTTTTTTTTTTCTCACCCCCATTAATCATCTTTTATTATACTTGTTTACTCTTCCCAGAAAGAAATTTGATAAAAGCCCTGGAATGAAACCAGTTGTTTTTTTTTTTAGATTTTAGTAAAAATGTCATGTAATTTATGCTTATTCATGTGCTCTTATAGAGTTTTGTATGACTAAGAGTTTGTTCAAATATATATATATATATATATATATATATGACACTTAAGGGACATTGAAGGAGGCAAAAGGACCAGAGGGAAAGTGCATGTTTTTTTTTTTTAATCATATCACCCCGAGCAAGGCGGTAATGCTACTGATGTGCAGGGGGCTACATAAGAGTGAAAAGATTGGAAAAGAGAAAGCCGGAAACCACATCCTAAACAGTGAACAAGGGATGAGCCTCTACACCTGTACAATAGATGTGGGTGGAGTGTGAACCAGGCAATAGTTTTCTATCTACTCCAATTGAAAAAAAAAAAAATGAAAAAGAAAGGAAAAAGAAAAGTGAAAAGATTGGAAAAGAGAAAACTGGAAACCATATCCTAAACAGGGAACAAGGGATGAGCCTCTATACCTGTACAATAAATGTGGGTGGAGTGTGAACCGGGCGATAGTTTAGTCTCTCTACTCCAATTGAAAAAAAAATGAAAAAGACAAAAACAAAAAGAAAAGTGAAAAGATTGGAAAAGAGAAAGCCGGAAACCACATCCTAAACAGGGAACAAGGGATGAGCCTATACACCTGTACAAAATACATGGGTGGAGTGTGAACCGGGCAATAGTTTAGTCTATCTACTCCAATTGAAAAAAAAATAAATAAATAAAAAAAAAATTAAATTAAAATAAAAAAGTAGGGTGTTGAGTTAAATAAGTTTTAACTTAGTTAAAGTCCAGTAAAAAAAATTTCTTTGAAAAAAATACAAAAAAAAAAACGCACTCGTTCAAATAACTATGAAACTTTTAGCCTACTTAACGGGTTTCTGTAAAACAGATGAAAGAACAGGAAGTAAGAGCAATAGTAAAGAGACAAACTGCTAAGAGCTGCAAAGGATAGGAAGTTGCAGAGAGCCACAAGAGCCCACATCTTGAAGGGACATGGCACACAGAAGAAACATTCTTAGTCTTTGTTAACTCCTACCAAAATATCAAATCATAGTAATCTCAGTTCATTATAAGCACCTGATGATTGCATATTGCATGAAACTCTACATCATGCTTCAGATGTGATATGTATATTTACTAATATATACTTTATAGCTCTGCTATATTACACTGAGCAATGTTTTATTAACATCAGAAAAATATATGTGTACCTGTATCTATATTTATTGATATCTCTCTCTCTCTATATATATATATATATATGCTAAATGACAAACCTTTTACTTATATCAATTCTGTTAAAGCTCTATATTTGATATCAAGCACTTTATTGCAAATACTGCTTGCGGTTTTCTATTTAATTTTTTCAGCATTTTTGACTTTTTTTGTTTGGTGGTGGTGAGCGAGTACAAAACTCACCATAACATCCATTGTCCCAACCACTTTCAGCCATTTTCATGGCCATTTTCAAGAGCTTTTTGTTTTTGTTGTGAGTTTCTTTTCATGTTTTAACTGTGTGAGATGTAGTATTTGTGTGTTTTTGAATACTGGTAGAAGCATTTATTCTGAGCTTTCTTATATTGAACATGGTCATACCCTCAAACAGTCCCACAAAACAGAAAAATGTAAGAATGCTGGAAAAAGTAAATGAAAAATTTACTAAATTTTCTTTTTCTTTCTTATTTAACAAATCTGTATACAATGTGTATATAACACACTAAAATCTGTCTTCCTTTACCATGTGCCAATATCTTAAAGATAGAAACTCTGACTGATGTCAAATCGGTCGGGTTTCAATTCTGGCTAGAAGCAATCAGATGTCTAACCGTACTGATGTGATGTGATACAGCAAAACAGAACTGTCTGCAAATAACTATTTGCACTCTTGCTCATTGATTGAGCACTCTAGGGAAATGGTAGACTTTAAAAGCAGTAGACACTCACCGCTCTTTACACATTGATTTTCAGTAATGGATTTAACACTCTTGACTACTGGCATTTTTATACACTGTGTATATAACATGCTTAAATTTACCTTCCTTCATCCTGTGCTGACAGCTTAGAGGTAGAATCTCTGACTGATGTCAAATTGGTCAGGTTTCAGTCCTGGCTAGAATCTGTTGGTTGTCTAACCAATGAGCTGTGACACAGCAAAGCAGGACTGTCTGCGGATGAATATATATATATTGATTGTTTAATTACGTAGTTTTTAGTCATAATAAAATTAGAACAGTGTACATTTGTATTAAAATGTGTTCAACACAATAATATTGTAGAACTTTTGAATATTTTCAATTTGTAAATAAGTTATTACGCAACCCAGGTTTCTGCCATGAGTGTTGTCTTCAGGCAATTTTCAATAACTGATTTACTGGGTTTTTTTTAAGAATGCTCACATAACGGTGGGTTTTTTTAACACTCATGTAACAGGGATTTTTGAAGGTGCAATTTTTAAAATTAAAAGAAATTATGTTTTCATCCATGGTTGTATGAACCTAACAGCTATTTTTTAGTATATATATATAATTCCAAGTGAAGAGGACTCAAGGTTTTTTTTTTTTAAGTGCTCTGGCATTTATTATATTATAAACAGTGCTCAATATAATGAGTATTATAGAGCTTAATATAATATAATTATATGGTTATATCAATTTTACATTGTGACATGGAAATTTTTGTTTCGAGATAGGTTCTCATAATCAGGCAATGTTGTCATTGTTGTGCAGATGATTTACATTTAAATGACAAATTCTTTTGGTTTACTGTGAATGTATGTGGGTATTTTTTTTTTTTTGTGTGTGGCTAATCAGAATAGAGATTCACCTTGGGGTTTGACCCTGAAGAATTTCTTCTGCTAACTGACTTTTTTTCTCCTATTTTTTTCTTTTTCCTTGACCCTATTTTTCTCTTGTCTATTTTCCTTCCTTAATGTTTTGCCTCCCATTAATCTGATCTTATCATTTTCCCTTCAGTTTTATTACATTTGATGTGATATTTCTTTTTTAGTAGTACCAATCTCCTATTCTTTCCTTTCTTATTCTCTTTAGTCTATTTGTTAAAAAAAAAGATTTTTTCCAAAAACCTAAGCTACCAATTTTTTTGCTCCATCTATCCATTTGTTGTAAAGTTTATTATCCTGATACAAGGTGGGTGGGATTTATTTAAAAAAAAACAAAAAAAAACAAAAAAAACTTATTCTATTTTTGGCTTTATTCTAGTTTGTCAGTGATTATTTTTCTTATGTACTTGTTAGTTATATGCATGTTATTTCATTTAGGTTTTATCCATTTTCTAATGTGAATAATTTACAATGTCTATATATGACATTAATTTTGTTGCATTTATTTAATAATAAATTTTTATTTTTAAAGGATCTAATAAATAGTTTTTCATATAAGCATAATGAACATGGTTCATTTAAGGACTTATATGTTTTAGTATGTAAATCATCTGCACAACACCAACATTGTCTGATGATGAGAATCTATCTCGAAACATAGAAATTTCCATGTCGCAATGTAAAATTGATATAACCATATAATTATATTATATATATATATATATATATATATATATATATATTCCAGTCATGTTAATTCTAAAGAAGTGGTTAAAAATGCTGCAATAGACACTACAAACAATTTTTACAATTTTTCAAAATGCACATTATATATGTGTGTGTGTGTGTGTGTGTGTGTTTAATACCACTGTGCACTGGTCTAATTTAATTATAACCAAAAATTAATTATATATATATATATATATATATATATATATATATATATATATATATGTACAGTACTGTGCGAAAGTATTAGGACAAGAACTGTTTTATCTTTTATGAGGCATCAAAATAAAGTTTAAAATCACCCGTCCTAACACTTTGGAACACTACCAGTAGTGTGCAAAAGTATTAGAACAGGGGTAATTTTCTTAAAAACTTCACTGAAATTCAAATACAGGGTGAAAAGCCAAGTAAATTGCAATTAAATATTGATTATTCAAAACTAAGTGTAAAAGAAATGTATTAAAAAGACAGTCTCTCAATGTGTCATGTGATAGCTTTAAAGAACTCTTCTTTTCAAAAACACCAAAAAAACACAAAAGTACATTATCAGTCAAACATGAGAACAGAATAACAACATTGAAAAAATAACATCCCTAAAAAGGGCCAGTGAAGTGGCTGAAACACTTGGACAATAAAGAATTATGGAACATTTTTTACATTCCTTACCTTCAGCAAAAAGGAAGCATGTAAGAATACTGGAAAAATTAAATAAAAAATTAATAAAATCTTCCTTGTTGTTCGTTTTTAATGGAGCATGTTTATATATTTACATAAATACTTTTTTTATTTTTTTAATCATTTCACCCCAAAGAAGGCAGATCTACCACTAGTGTGCAGAGAGTTACAGTGAGAGAAAAAAATCAGGTACAGTGGGTATTGATGAAAGGATAAAAGATGAACAGGATTCAAGAAGATAGAAGAAAACAATAAACTTTGTATTTAAATTTTTGACAATTATAGGGAAGCAAGTAAATGGAAATACTATGTCCTAAAAATCCTTTAAGCAGTCAGATGTACTAATACAGTCAACCCAACACAATAAAAAGAGGTCAACTGAAATGACAAAAAAGCAACCTAATTCATTATAAAACAATTAAGCAGACATATATTCACACATGCTAAAAGAAGTTAACACAATAAAAAGCAATAAAAAGAAATCAACCACCTGCAAATAATACAACACAAAAAAGCAAACAAAAGCAATTAACCATCTGTAGAATCAGTCACATACAAAAACAGTATATTACTCCAAGCTCCATATAAATAAGAATAAAACTGGGACATAACAGCAGATTGAAAAAAGGAATGAGGACATCATAATGATGCTTTCACAAAACTTTCAACTTGGTATGATTCAGCTCAGTTAAGTGACATACATCTCCACATTAATCATATATATATATATATATATATATATATATATGTATATAAGAAAAGGCAAGAGGAACATTCTTTTATCTATTTATTTTACAAATTTACTTTATTTATAATTGAATTTTTACACACACACACATATAAGGCACATGACTATGCACACACATTCCTTTTTAAGAAAATATCAATAATAGAATCCGAATTTATTATTGGAATTGCAAACTCAACATTAATATTTCATTTAATTTCACTTTATGAAAGAGCATAAAATCCCTCTGGAATAATTCCAGTGGGAATTTATACTTTCTTGTTTTTTTATTTTTCATTTATTTCAACTTTCAGTTGTTGCAGGAATTATTCAGCAAATTTAAAAAAACTCATTTTTCCATGTCTTTGTGCAATCAAAGTTTGATAGCTTCAGAGTAGTAATGTTTATGCAACCAGAGTAAGATTTTACAAGCCCATTGCCTATTTATTTTAATAAATGTATTCTTAAAAAATCATTTATCTTACTATCTGTAGTTTAGAATTGATGATTGTAATAAAATAAATGCATAGTTTAAAAAAGCAAAACAATTTTTGGTTAGGCTAAGAACTTTTCAGCATCCCTCATGATTAGACAAATTTGTTTTTATCATTTCACTTCAAGCAAGGCAGGACTGCCACTAATGCACAGAGGTTTACAGTGAGAGAAAAGACTGGAACAATTCCATGTGCTGCATCCATGAAGGATATTTGCGATCATGGCTTTCCACAACTTTCTATCTCATGTGGTTTTTGAATATTAAAAATAAAACTAAAGTCAAAGGAAAGCTAAAACAGGTCAGTTGGTGAATATCTCTAGATCAGGGGATGGGACCAAATTTTCAGAGCAAGGGCCACATTAAAAAATTCAGAATTTTATAGGGACACATAATATAAAGTTATTAATATTGAAAGTAGACAAAATAAAAGACTTTTAAAGAAAAAATGCAATTAATTTCCATTAAACATTTATTTGAAATACTCATTTACTCAGTTTAAATTTTAAAGGTAAACAATTTTTATTTATAAATATTTTTAAGTAGGAGCTTCACATGAAACACATTGGAAAGACAAAATAACCTTGTTTTAAGAAAAAAAAGTTGTTTTTTTTTAATTAATATTCTAAAGTAGAAAAACATATCAGAAAAACAAGTTAACTCTGTTTAAAGAAATAACAAAATAATTGTTATTAATTAATATTTCAAAGTTGGAACTTCCAATAAAACACATTAAAGTAACTCAATTTAAAGAAAAAAATTAATTTATATTTTAAAGTAGAAACTTCACATGAAACACGTTTGTTTGAAAACAAAGAATTCAATTTAAAGAAGGAAAAATAATTTTATTGATATTTTAAAGTAGTAGCTGCACACTAAATGCATTTATTTGAAAAACAAAGTAACTCAGCAACAGAAGAATCTCAGTGACGCAATCTGGGCTGAATGAAATTCCTTTTGCAGCCCATGGGCCATATTTTGCCCACACCTGCTCTAAATAAACAGAACATTTCAAAATTTAACATTACTCTTAGCTTCAGAGTTTTGAGTGTAAAATATCAATTGGTGATTATTGTATTTCATCACATCCCCATATAAATATACTAGCCCGGTATTGCTCGGGTGTAATGAAAGCTTTAAAACTAATCCATGGACCTGGAGCTCAGACTCATTGGACATTGGCACAAAAGACTAAAAAGCAATAGTTGTTTCCAGTTAAAGCGAAACCATAGACTAAAAGAAAAATGAATGAATGTAAGTCAAATTTTGATTTCCTAGTATTGATATCAAATTTTCTGCACTATTGTAAGAACTGCAACCTTGAAACTTCTGAATATCGTTTCTTATGTCTTTGTCTATGAGTGTACCAAATTTGATTAAAATCGGACCACTCCTTCTATAACCTGATATTTTCAATTATCGATTTTCAATATTTATCGGGGGTATCTCAACACAAAATCAAGCTAAGAACACTCGCAGATGCTTATAGTACAACTGTATAAATTTTCAAGAAAATCGGTTCAGCCGTTTCAGAGTCTATAGGTAACGGACACACACACACACAGAGACAAAGTTCCATTTATAAATAAGTTTAGATCAAATGCACATTATTATAAATAGGATAAATCTTCACTTAAAATACACCATAAGAAAATATGTAACTCCAATTGACATAAACAAAAACAAAAAAACTTAAATTAATTACTTTTATGCAAAATTTAAAACCTCATCAGCAAAACAACAATTCAACTACAAGAGAACTATTATTTACCAATTTACATAACCTTTAAAGAAATGTATTTATGATCAGTCAAAATTTGTAAATAATACATCTCTCTGACCATAGCTCAATTTGATCTCATTTAAATGCGCATAGAGACCTATCAAAATCTATCTGTAATGTACTTGTTGATAGTACAAGGACTTCTAATACAGATAGACGCTTACTTTTTGTTTTTCAATGTAGTCTCCCAGCAGTGTCGCACACTTTTCCCATCTGTTCACAAGTTTCCGTATTCCCTCAGCATAAAAATTTTTGAACTGATATCTCTAGCCATACCATATATAAAACAACCATAATCCAGTTTGGATCTTATTAGAGATCTGTATATTTTTAGGAGTGATATGCAATCTGCACCCCATTCTGTATTAGCTATAACCTGCATAAGTTGTAGGTTTTGAAAGATTTTTGTTTTAAGTATTTCATACCATCCGCCCGTGTATTGAATATTGCTGCCATATCTGGTCGGGTGCCCCTGCTGCTCTCCTTGGGCTTCTTGACAAAATACAAAGGTGGATCTGTAACGTGGTTGATACTGACTCAGCAGACTGGCTGCAACCACTCTCTTACCGGCGTGATGTGGCTTCCTGTGCCTCTCCTGCAAGTACTTTCATGGCTTCTGCTCCAATGAACTTAGAGCACTGGTGCTGCCTAAGCAGAAATTTACACGAGATACTAGATTAGCAACTAGGTCCCACCCTTTTACAGTTAAACAGATAAGATGTAATCGTAAATTCTACTCCAATAGCTTCTTTTCTCGTGCTTCCTGCCTGTGGAACTCCCTTCCACAAGTCTGCTTTCCCGACAGCTACAATCTCCAGGTGTTTAAATGTAGGGTCAATAGACACCTCCTATCACTCGAACTCCCAATTATTCTCAGAACACTCTCATCTACCCAACCCTCATTCTCGGTATCCTTACCCGCCTATCACCCACCCTCTGACATTTCCTATATTTAACCATTCTCAGTATCCCTACCCGCCTATCACCCACTCTCTGACATTTCCTATATTTAATCATCCTTTCTCCACTCTATGTAGCCCCCTGCGCAGTAGTGGCAGTGACATGCCTTGCTTGGGGTGAAACGCTTATAAAAAACAAAAAAAAAATGGGGGATGAATGAGTTTTTTACCAAAAATTATTCCCAGAAATTTGTGTTGGTCTGTTATTTCAATTTCTGTTACTTCTACTTTGATTGTTGGGTCATTGTGCATTTTTCTTTGGTTACAAAAATGCACACCCTTGGTTTTGGTTGATGAGAATTTGAAACCATTTTTAATGGTCCATTGGTTTAATTTATTTATGCATATCTGCAGTTGATATTCTGAAGTATGCATATTTTTGGATCTATGGCAAATCAGGAGATCATCCACATATAAGGAGCCATTAACTTTGTTGTTCAGGCAGTTTACGATGTTGTTGATTTTTATATTAAAAAGGGTAGCCAACAAGATGCATCCTTGTGGAACTCCTCCTTGTATTTTTGAATCAGAGAGAGTAGATCCAATTCTTACTTTAAAACTTCTGTTGGATAAAAAATCTTTTATCAACAAAGGTAGTCTACCTTTTAGGCCCAGATTGAATAAGCCTTTCATAATTCCTTGCCTCCATGTGGTCTCATAAGCCTTTTCTAGGTCAAAGAAAATGGCTATTGCATGTTCTTTTTTGATGAAAGCCTCTCTGATAAATGTTTCTAATCGGATTATGTTATCAATTGTCCTTCTTTTACTTTGAAAGCCACTCTGTAAATTGGAAATTAAGTTAAAGGTTTCCAGGTACCACTTTAGTCTTTTATTTATTATTCTTTTGAATGTCTTGCATAAGCAACTTGTTAGCATTATGGGTCGAAAGTTTTTTGGGTCTTTTTGTCTTTTTCCAGTTTTGCTATGGGAATCATGATGGCCTGTTTCCAGCTCTTTGGCAGTTTTCCCTTTAGTCATATTTTGTTAAAGATATCTAACAAATATTTTATACAATGGTTGGGGAGTTTTTTTTAGGAATTCATAATGAATTTCATCAGGGCCAGTAGCAGTAGTGTGTGATTCATTTATGGCATTTCTAAGTTCATTCATCATAAGAGACTGATTGTAATCTTCTTTGTTATTAGAATTAAAATTTGGTTTATTTTTCATTTTTTCTCTGTCCTGCTTAATTTTTTGGAAAGGTTGTCGGTAGTTTTTGTTAGAGGAATTGTTTTTAAAGGTTTCAGTGAGTAGGCTTGTTATATCTTTTGTCTTTGTTATTTTTATGTTATTTAGAGTGAGGTGATTTAGAGGAGAGGATAAATTCTTTCCGGCAATTTTCCTTATCATGTTCCAAACTTTTTTTGGTTTCATGTTATAATTTATTTTGTTTACATAGTCTTTCCAGAATTCTCTTTTGGCTTCCTTGATCACTCTACGTGCTACTGCTCTTTTTTGCTTGAAAAGATCTAGATTATGAGTTGTGGGTTGAGCATTAATTTTCTGTAGTGCTGCTTTTCTTAATCTGATAGCTTTTTTGCATTCGTCATTGAACCATGGTCCTTGTTGTTCGTTTGGTCTATTGCTTTTTGGTATGCATACCTTCGTAATGGCTATTAAGGTTTCTGTGAAGTATTCGATGAATTTACTGTTGCCTTCTTTGACTGAAAGCTTTTGGTAGCATTTTTTTTTATATTCCCTCCAATTTGCTTTATTTAGCTTCCATCGAGCCGGGTGGTTTTCAGTTTCTTTTGAGCATGTCAGAACAACTGGGAAATGGTCACTACCCCATGAGTCATCTAGAACTTTCCAGTCATAGTCCATAAGTGTAGATGAATCAAAAAGGGATAGATCCAGCACTGAGTAAGTGCCTGATGCTGGATGTAAATAGGTGTTGAACTTGTTATTTAGTAGGCATAAGTCATTGAGATTAATGATTTTCTCTAGATTTTTGCCTTTTTTATCTGAGTATATAGATTCCCATATAACATTATGGCAATTAAAGTCACCTCGTAATAAAAATGGTCTTGGAAATTGTTCAATTAGATTGTTTAGTTCAGATTTGTTTATGGGATCTTGAGGAGGGATGTAAATGGAGCAAATGTTAATGGTTCTATGTATAGTGGCTTTTGCAGCAACAGCTTGTATATTGGACTTTAATTGTATTTTACTTTGGGGGATATCGTTTCTAATTAGAATTGATACCCCCCCCATGCCTTCTGATTGAGGTTATGTATATAATTATATTGTGTATAATTTTTTTTTTTTATTTTATCTTTAGCTTTTAAAAAGGTTTCTTGTAGATAGATGATAGTGGGGTAATAATTGGTTATAAGAAGAAGTAGCTCATTTATGTTTGGTTTTAAACCCCGACAGTTCTATTGTAAGATTTTTGATCCATGCTTATATACTGAAATTTTTAAGAGAGTTTACTTGTCTATATAATATTTTGTAGTTGAGGTGTCCATCTCTTCTATGCTTTCTCTCTTATTTGCATTTGGATTCTTAAGTTTTGTTCCTTGAATTTCTTTTGGTTCTGCTTGTTTATTAGGGGATGTTCCTTTGGTTTTATCCTCTGGTTCATTTGTTGTTCTTTGTCTGGGAGCAGACTGTTCCCATGTTTGAGATGAACTGGTTATTCTTGGTTTGGTTTTGTCTGGACTTTTTGAGCTTCTCTGTCTTGATCGTCTTTCCTGTCTCTCTATTTCTATCAGTTCATATTTGTTTTTCTTTTCCATTAGAACAATTTCAGTTTTTGGTTTGTAATGTTGGTTCTTTGAAGAAGGATTCATTTTTGGAGACAAACAGTTATTAACTTTGGTAGTGGTGATGGGGAGGAATTGGTGTTTGCTGTTGTTTGGATTGCAACTTTCTTTCGATTGTAGCACCTTTGATTTCCTTGATCTGGAATTGAGGTTTTTCCTTAAAATCTGGTTGCATATCGGATCTAGGTGTCGAACTGGTCAAATTTTTCTTTAGTATCTCCAATAGAGATCTTAGTTCTTTCACTACTTCTGATAGATTGTCTTGTGTTGTTTCTTGTCCTTGCCTTGTGTTGTTTGATGCTCTGGCTATATTTGCATATGTTGATACACTCAGTGAGTGCTCTACTATCCTTCTTGCCTCTGGGTATGGGTATATTATTGGTATGTTTAATTGCGGATACTTTTTTCTTTTTTCCAGACTTCACATTCTTTTGAGTCTGCTGCATGGTCTAATGTACAGTTTGCACATTTTAAAGGGAGTTCACAGTTAATGTGATCCCCAATTTCTCCACAAACTTTACATCTTGGTGATCTGAAACATCTCTCCTTGTGGTGTCTGAACTTTTGACAATTGTGACATCTCAGAGAGTTTGGTATGTATACCTTTACTTTTTCTATCAAGTATCCAATTTTTATTTCAGTAGGAGGTTTTGGGGTGTTAAAATTGAGAATGTAAGTGTTTGTTGGAGTCATTTGATTGTTTTTTTTATCATTATTCTTTGAGCATCTGTGACCCCTTGTTTCCTTAGATTCTTCTTTATTTCCTCTAGCGTGCAGAGAGAAAGATCTGAGCTTCTTACCACACCCTTTGAGGAGTTCAAGGAGTTGTGTGGATAGGCATTTATCTTCAGATTAGAAAACAGGTTTTGCTTCAATAAATTATTTGCTGAAGTTTTATTTGTAACCTCTACTAACATGGTGCTATTCCTTAGTTTTTTAATTGTAGATGTTTTTGTTAAGGATCTCATTGTTTTTTCGACAATGAAGGGAAACAAATTGGTGATTGTAGTGTTCTCCATTGATTCCAAGACAATGAATCTCAGAAACTGCTTTTGATCAAATTCGTTGTCTGACTCAGGTTCGGAGGCTAGGCTCTCCGAGCTGTATTCAGTATGGGGTCTTATTTTTATTTGATGCCATGAGTTTTTATTTTTTTAAATTTCACCTTCCTTGCTCTCCACCCTCCTCTGAGCCCAACAGCGGGAGATATTAGTGGGGAAACACATTTGCCCTATTATCCCAGGGATACACGAAAGGTATACTCATACTAGTAAGAGGCAGTTAACATTTCGGGTTTCTCTTTGTTTTCCAGGCCCCATTTTTGATGAAAAATTCAGATTGAAAACCTTCTGTGTAACAGCTTTTCCTTACTAGTAGATTGACCCTTGCCACCGCCTTCTAATACTTACATGTGGTCTATCTCTTGTTTGTAGCTGAGAATCAGTCCATTTTAGTGACACATCTATTGAGTTATGTTGTTTGAGTTAGATGATTTTATGCGGGTAAGTATTAGGGCTTGACATGACAAGCCGATTGATCGGATCGGGCCTCTTCAACTGCCTGTCTAGCCAAGGTAAGGGCCAAATTGATGTGTTGCAGGAACATGGCCTCTCTGTACCCAGGTCATGAATTGCTCAACCACCAGGATCTCATCCCCAGACATCATGGGTCACCACTCACAGCCAACAGGTGGCCCCATTGAGGGACTTTTACCCTCTGCAGAGGTGCAGTTGACATATTCTGAAGCCTCGCCAACAGGGTGGAGCTCATTGATGGTCTGCACCATTTGGGCTGCTGTGTGAGGCTTTGCGTTGTCTTGATGCAGTTTTGTGTGCTGTCCCAACAGATAGGCTCAAAGTCCTTGCAATGTCATCCACTGTCACCCTACTTTCAGACTGAATGAGGTCGTTGACTGGTTTGATCACCTCAGGAGACCTCACTTCTGTAGTCCTCCCAGGCCTGTCTTCATCCTCAACACTGCTCAGTTCTTCTTTAAACAATTTAACCCACTCGTAGACATTTTTTTGGCTGAAACATGTGGCATCATACACAGTTGAAATTCTCCTATGAATTTCAACTGGTTTGCACCCTTCAGCAACCAAAAACTTAATAACTGACCTCTGTTCAATCCTGGAGCATGCTTCTTGGTGGGCTATCTTTGTTAATCTCCAAAACTCTCAAAGTCTTTTTTCAATCTGCAACAAAATTAAATCCCTTTTAAAAAGAAGTAAAGGAAATTTTTTTTAAAAAAGTAAGTTTCTATCTGTATTAAAAGTCCTTATACCAAAAGATTCACCTTATTTATTGAATGAGCCTCATATATATATAAAAAAAACTCCAGAAAATCACATTATATTAATTTTTGAACATTTATTTGTTTTTATTGAAAAAATAAATATTTCACCCTCTATCAACCAGCAATAATTCAGGCTCTACAGATCAGTTATATGACCAGAAGGCATATAGGCTAGTCCTATTGCTCAATTAGGACTCCTAACCAAGTACTTAATACCTGTACAAAAGACATTAGTTCACAGAATTCCTCAATGAATCAAAATCTAATCTCTCCACAATGGGCAAGACAAAAGAATTGTCTAAGGACATCTGAGACAAAATTGTATATCTGCAAATGACTGAAATGGGCTACAAGATGATTGGCAAGCAGCTCGATGAAAAGAAGTCAATTGTTGGTGTGATATAAAGGAAATGGAAGAAACACCAATTGACTATTGATTTCCCTCAATCTGGAGCCCCAAGCAAGAACTTTCAACATGGAGTGAACTTGATGATGGGTGCTTTGCGGCAACAGCTTGTTAATGAACTCTAGGCAGCTGGGACCACAGTCACCAAGATGACTGTTAGTAATGGACTGAAATCATGTAGTGTCTGCAAGGTCCTCTTACTCACAAATACACATGTAGAGGCCCATCTGAAGTTTGAAAATGAACACCTGGATGATTTAGAGGGGGACTGAGAGTAAGTGCTGTGGTTGGATGAGATTATAATTGAGCTTTTAGGCATCAACTTGACTCACTGTGTTTGGAGGAAAAATAAGCTGACTTGGACCCCCAAAACACTATCCCAACCATTAAGCATGGCGATGGAAACATTATGATTTGGGGCTGTTTTTTTGCTAAAGAGAGAGGATGATTACACTAGTTCAAGGGGAAAGATGGGCGATATACAGGGAAATCTTGAGTGAAAATCTCTTTGCCTTAGCTAGGGCACTGAAGATTGTTCATGGATTGGTGTTCCAGTATGACAATGACCCAAAGCATATGGCTAAGGCAACAGAAGGATGGCCCAAGGTGAAGTACATTAAAGTAATGGAGTGGCCAAGTCAGACTCTGGACCTTAATTCTTTAAAGAATCTGTAAAGAGAACTAAAGCTTTGAGTTACCCAAAGACAACCTACAAATCTTAACCCATTTTAACCCAGTGTCCTCATTTGAGGACAGCATAAAAAACTGTAAAAATTAATGGGTATAAATCATTATATAAAATCATTATTATATATCAATGGTGAGAACATATTGATTCATCAATAAAATTGCCTAAAATAGGTTAAGGTTTTAAAGAGGATCTTCAAAGAAGAGCAGGCCAAAATCCCCACTGCTGTGAAAACTTGGTAACCAACTACAGAAAACATCTGTCTGCTATGCTTGCCAACAAGTGTTTCTTCACTAAAAGCTGGGTTAGGTTTTGCTGTAAGTTGAAATACCTATTTATTCCATAAAATACAAATAAATGTTCAAACATTATTATAATGTGATTTTCTATAATTTTGTTTATATTCTATCTCTCATTTTTAAGATGAACCAACTCTGAAAATTATAGCCCATTCCCATTTTTGTACAGTAGCAAACTCAGAAATTCAGCAGGGGATGAAATACTTATTTTGCCAACTGTACATTTAGGTAAAAGTAAAACAAAATTCATACTTGATAATGGCTAAAAGTATAGCTGAAAACACTTGGAGAAATAAAACATTCAAACAATTTTTATATGATTTATCTTCTGAAAAGAAAAAAAATTATAAGTTCACAAGAAAAAAATATATAAAAACTTAACCATTATACCTTGTATGTCATTTTTAAAGCATAAAAGAGAGATTGCTGTCTGAATGCACAATATATATATATATATATATATATATATATAGAGAGAGAGAGAGAGAGAACAATAAAACTGACTCCATTGATAAAACCATTATTGGCCTGAAGAAATATTTTCTAAGAATAAAGCATCTAACTTAGTCGTCATTTTTTCATTTCATCATTTGTTTATCTACTATTAGAATAACATATGAAAATTCTCAATACGTAGATAGATAAATAGGAAGAGATTAAATATATAGATAGATAGATAAATGTATAAGTATAGCTTGAGAGAAGAAGATAGATAAGAATAGATTGGAGAGAAAAACATAGATAGGGAGATAAATAAATAGATAAATAATAACAGATTGAAAGAAGAACATACTTAGATAGATCCAGACTTGGAAAAAGAAGTAGGAATGGAGATAGTTAGATAGATAGATAAACACATTTAATTCCATAGTAATTAAACTGATCTTTCATTATTTACATTGTCTGACTGGACCCAGAACATTCTATCACAATGAAGGAATGTTCACCCATAGTGGCCCCATACTGCAAATGCCTGTTTTAATTTAAACTCAACCCAGATTTCAAATAGAACTTGTACATCTGATCTATTGCTAAGTATGCTGAAAAAACAGTTAGTTTTCAGTAGTATCACAGTAAGAACCTGACTCTTCCTGCTATTTTCTACCTTTGAAAAGAACCATCAGGCTGAAAATATAGTACTACTGCCATATATGGGGAACTACCCAGGCTTTACATTCCATTCTTGAGAGAGTTCATTTGCATCTCCATGTCCTTCTAGGTGGTGAATTGTTTTCCACCCTACAAACCCCTTTCCCCACAGACAGAATTTTGCAAGCATCTCGATGTTTTATCACTTTTCATGGATTGTTCAATCAAATTTCTTCTTTATGTGTCGTGTCCTTTCAGGATCAGGACTTCCACTTGACTCTATCCCTTGTCACTCTCAGCAAATTTCCTTTTGGTATCTCTCTTGGTATCTTGTTATTTATACACAAAAATGTTTACTTTATTCTTTAATATTCTTCTTCTTCTTTATGTGCCATGTCCCTTCAGGACATAGGCGATCATGAACTTCCACTTGCCCCTATTGCTTGTTGCTCTTAACACTTTTCCTTTTGGTATCTTGTTGTTTATACACAAAAATGTTTACTTTATTCTTTAATATTCTTCTTCTTCTTCTTCTTTATGTGCCATGTCCCTTCAGGACATAGGCGATCATGGACTTCCATTTGCTCCTGTCCCTCGTCATTCTTAACACTTTTCCTCTTGGTATCTCTCTTGGTATCTTGTTATTTATACACAAAAATGTTTACTTTATTTTTTAATATTCTTCTTCTTCTTTATGTGCCATGTCCCTTCAAGATGTAGGCAATCATGGATTTCCACTTGACCCTGTCCCTTGTCGCTCTCAACACTTTTCCTCATTAAGTATGTCACATGCTGCTTTTCCCCTTATCTCTCTTTCTCTCGATCTGTTGTGTGAGTATTAGATTTTCTAAGCCATCCTTCCTCATTATGTGCCCCAGAAACCTCAGCTATCCTTTCCTGATGCTAAGTTTATTTTTCATTTCTATGTTCTCCAAAAGCTTGTCATTGCTCACATGTTTGGTCCATGGTATCCTTAGCATCCTTCTGAAGAACCACATTTCTGTTGCTTAGAGTCTCTTCTTCAGATTTGAGGAGATTGTCCAGTATTTACTGCCATAGAGGAGGACAGTTATCATATAATAATCCAGTACTATTTACTATTTTTTTCAGTGAAATCTTCCTTTCAGTACTCTAATCAACCTTTTGGAAATTTATTTTTGGCAATGCCAATTCATCTTCAGATCTCAGTGTTGCACTTTCTGCCTTTCTGTTAGAACACTTTACAGATATTTAAATTTCTGTACCTGGTTGATTTCAGTATCCCCAACTTGTAGTTGGCATTTGGGCTCCTTTTTTACTGATGATCAAGCATTCAGTTTTCTTGTAGTTAATGTTTTAGTTCTTTGTATTCACTTTCTTTAGCTTGATTCTGTAAAATGTCTTACAGGTTCCTTGCAATTGATGGTTAATTAGTCCTTTCTTCTTGCTTTTCTTTACTACCTTATGTAGGAGGTCTTGTAGTTTCCTTTCCATGTCTGCTATCAACACTGTGTCATCTGCATATCTTATATTGTTTAGATTGTGGCCATCAAAGACAAACAAACTGCATTCCTTAATTCCAGCAGTTATAACCATCATGGATAACACCTTAGTTAAGTGCCATACGTGATACACGCTTGGGTGATCATGTCTCGAAAGAGACATGACTGACTGGACAGAAGATTATCCCGCAGTAGGTTGCCATTGCTTTCTGCGGTAGACTGGTTGCTGACCAAGGCTATAGAACCCAATCTGTCCTGCTATTTAATCCATAACTGGAAGGAAGAGATGGATTAATACCTTTCCCAAGGGTATTTGCACATAAGTGAATACAATGGATTCAACTGGAATTTGAACTCGGCTCCCTGGTTTCTCATTTCCCAGCCGATATCCACTGAACCACAACGCACACGGGTAACACTTACCATGCCATTAACATTGGAATGAACCATCCTCATTCTCTTTGTATGCCATTAGTTAGATGTATGTTCTACTTGATCAGCTTCTACCCACAAAAGGCTGCTTTGTGGAACTAACTCCCAAGAGGATGCTTCCTTGATTAATGATATTGATCTGTTTAATCCTTATCATTCCCGCATATGGTCTCTTACACTAAAAATCCTCTATCTCTTGTATAGGGTGAATATAATTTTAAAAAAATAACTCAATAGGAACATAGATAGATAGATAGATAGATAGATAGATAGATTTTCTAAGTGTTGGTTAGATGTGACACAAGGCTGAAAGTATAGCGCACCCAGTGAGTATCAAACTTGCTATCAGCCTTAATTACTTTAGTGAGCCAAACTTGCTAACCATTACATCATGAAGAGATACACAAGATAGATAGCTAGAAAGAGATAAACAGAAACATAGATAAAAACAGATACAGAGAGACAGAAAGTAACATAGATAAAAACAGAGATAGATAGATAGATAGATAGATAGATAGAAACAGATATAGATAAACAGAAAGATAGAAACAGATATAGATAAACAGAAAGATAGATAGAAACCGATATAGATAGACAGAAAGATAGATAGATAGATAGATAGAAACAGATATAGATAAACAGAAAGATAGATAGATAGATAGATAGATAGATAGATAGAAACAGATATTGATAAACAGAAAGATAGATAGAAACAGATATAGATAAACAGAAAGATAGATAGAAACAGATATAGATAGATAGATAGATAGATAGAAACAGATATAGATAGATAGATAGAAACAGAGATAGATAGATAGATAGATAGATAGATAGATAGATAGATAAACAGAAAGATAGATAGATAGAAACAGATATAGATAAACAGAAAGATAGATAGAAACAGATATAGACAAACGGAAAGATAGATAGATAGATAGATAGATAGATAGATAGATAGATAGATAGAAACAGATATGGATAAACAGAAAGATAGATAGATAGAAACAGATATAGATAAACAGAAAGATAAAGATAGATAGATAGATAGATAGATAGATAGATAGATAGATAGATAGATAGATAGATAGAAACAGATATAGATAAACAGAAAGATAGATAGATAGATAGAAACAGATATAGATAAACAGAATGATAGATAGGTAGATAGAAACAGATATAGATAAACAGAAAGATAGACAGGTAGACAGAAACAGATATAGATAAACAGAAAGGTAGATAGGTAGATAGAAACAGATATAGATAAACAGAAACATAGATAGGTAGATAGAAACAGATATAGATAAACAGAAAGATAGACAGGTAGACAGAAACAGATATAGATAAACAGAAAGGTAGATAGATAGATAGAAACAGATATAGATAAACAGAAAGATAGATAGGTAGATATGTAATATAACAATCTGGCCCCACCCGAGGAAGGCTGATGCAAGCGGGGGCGTTTCCGGTCGTTGAAAGGAACGGATGTTTGTTTGACCTTATTTCCGGCAGTAGCGGAAATGGCTACAAGAGGCAAACAGAACAGGTGTCTCTGAGAATTACGTGGGCGTGCGTGGGCGAGGCAAAAAACCGGAAGAAAAAGTCCCGGTTTGGAGATTATAAAAAGACCTCAGCGCATGGATTCACCAGACAGAGAGACGAGACAGACCAGAGTAGCAGTAGAGAGAGAGACACAACAGACGACACTCCCGTCAACCCATTAGAAGCGCGCTCTCTAAATTCTCTGTCCCTGTGCTACACGGTTCATCATCATTAATAAAAAATACAACTTATATTTTTATATATATGCATGTTTGTTGTTTATTGATATACAACAGACTAAAATAATTGGTGCCTAAGTGACTTGCTGTTTTGAGACAACAAAACAGATAGATACAAGCTGGTTACCACGGCGACGATTGAAAATTCAACGGACTTAAAACTACCAGAGAGAAAGAAAAAAGAAAACGAAAATATATAGCAGCCGCGCGACTATAGACGTCAGCCAAGGTAGGTGACTCTTTGATTTGATAGTGTGTGTGTTTTCTGCTCGTGTTCATAAGTCTAGTTAGAAAAAAAAAAAATGCATACTTTTGCCGAGCTGACCCTAGAATTGAGAAATGTGTCGAACACATTAAGGATAGAACGGAGGGGGTGTAGGACTACATGTAGAGAGTAGCAGTAGCGGAGAGCGCATAGGTTTGGGGTTGACGGGAGGAAGAAAGTTGAAATATTACCTATCTGTAAGTACAAAACATCTGAGTTAATGATTTATTTCTGTTGTTAATATTTTACCATATATGTGAAGTGAGTTTACTGGTATGTTGCTTAATTAATCTTACTTTTATTGAGTAAGTGAAATGTAAAATCATGTAAAGGAAGTTTCTTCTACTCTTTAAAGTGGATAATTGGATTAACTTGTTGATAACAATGTTTTCGTTGGGTTGTGCAGTGTGAGGTTTTCTTTTTTTTTTTGAATTTCTTTTCAATGACTGTACACTACAAAATGATTTACATTTCTATGGTTGTGAATTATGCTTTTGGCAGGTTCCCATCAATTCAACATCCTCTGTGAATTTTCATTTATGTGACTTGGGAAATATCTTTTGAAGATATATTAATTTCTGAAAACTTTATATTGACACGGATAGACCTGCAGATTCCACAGTTGATCGGAACAAAAAGAAAGATACAAACGTGGAAAATTATTAATAGTATCTAAAGCATAAAGTAAATTATATGTCTCTGGTTCAGTGGGTTGGTCCCCAATTACGCAGTAATTTCCCAATTTTTCAGTGGACACCATGCCGGTAGAATTGCGCAATATGGAGGAGATTCCTATCCGCAAACTAGTAAATACCTTGGAACAGATAGATATGGAAAGATTTAGTGAA
This sequence comes from Ascarosepion bandense, assembly GCA_037127315.1. NCBI lineage: Eukaryota > Metazoa > Mollusca > Cephalopoda > Sepiida > Sepiidae > Ascarosepion > Ascarosepion bandense. The sequence continues at coordinate 303,122 of JBBBDQ010001294.1, forward strand.
GGATATGAAGAACTCCCGAAGAAGTTGACAATAGAAGTCATTGCTGGCGTGGTCGGCGTTATGATAATCCTTGGAATAATAACTAGGAAGCGGATTTTTAAGTGTGAAAGAAGCAACAGTGCTTTGGAAAAGGAAAGGGAGTTATCCGTTGTGAATGGTACTCCGGGGTCAACGGGTGTTCAACACTCAAATGTCTCTGCGTTAAACAGAGAGATGTCAAAAAATCAGATACGCTTGGATTCGAATTCAGAGGAAGTAGTTCAGGGAATGGAAAACATTGTACAAACTAAGGAACTACGAGTCACGGGTCCATTGTTTTAGACTAAATTAATATAGATGAAACCTCTAATCCTCCACAAGTAAATTGCATGCGGATTAACGTTGGAATCAGGGTAATTTTCTTCATTTTCTATTGAACATTTCTCGGTCAGACTATGAATGATATGTACTGCAGATAATGGCCATTTTTCTGTGTTCAAACATAGTATGTTTGAAATTAAATTAAATTAAATGAAGTTACATGTGTAACAATAAACTCGAGCAGAAACACGCATGGTGTTGGTCAAAGGTCATTTACTCGATGTCAGTTTAGAAACTGGGGCGCGGTTACCGCCTATAATCATGTGGTTATGCATCGAGGCGTCTACGCTTATGGACAGAGTCGAGAAAGAAAATGAACATTTTTAAGAACTTTGCCCAATTCTGTGAAAATGGATATTAAAAAAAAAAAAAAAAAAAAGAACAATGAAACATTGAGCTGGTAGAACAATTTTCACGATGGACACGAACATTGTTGGAATAGATAGAAACAGATATAGATGTAGGCTCCCCTATATATTTTTTTGTTGTTTTTTTTGTTTCGGCATGCACATGTTTTGTTGTTTTGGCGTGCACATGTTTTATACAATTGTCGGGCTTGTGTGGCATGGGGAGGTGTGTGAGGGTGTTGCGCTTAAAATGTTCTTAGGTGAACATTTTGGAAAATGGGAGGGCGAGGAATGTAATATAACAATCTGGCCCCACCCGAGGAAGGCTGATGCAAGCGGGGGCGTTTCCGGTCGTTGAAAGGAACGGATGTTTGTTTGACCTTATTTCCGGCAGTAGTGGAAATGGCTACAAGAGGCAAACAGAACAAGGTGTCTCTGAGAATTACGTGGGCGTGCGTGGGCGAGGCAAAAAACCGGAAGAAAAAGTCCCGGTTTGGAGATTATAAAAAGACCTCGGCGCACGGATTCACCAGACAGAGAGACGAGACAGACCAGAGTAGCAGTAGAGAGAGAGACACAACAGACGACACTCCCGTCAACCCATTAGAAGCGCGCTCTCTAAATTCTCTGTCCCTGTGCTACACGGTTCATCGTCATTAATAAAAAATACAACTTATATTTTTATATATATGCGTGTTTGTTGTTTGTCGATATACAACAGATAGAAACAGATATAGATAAACAGAAAGGTAGATAGAAACAGATATAGATAAACAGAAAGATAGATAGAAACAGATAGATAGATAGATAGATAGATAGATAGATAGATAGAAACAGATATAGATAAACAGATAGATAGATAGAAACAGATATAGATAAACAGAAAGATAGATAGATAGATAGATAGATAGATAGACAGATAGATAGATAGACAGATAAATAGATATAGATAAACAGAAAGATAGATAGAAACAGATATAGATAAACAGAAAGATAGATAGAAACAAATATAGATAAACAGAAAGATAGATAGATAGAAACAGATATAGATAAACAGAAAGATAGATAGAAACAGATATAGATAGATAGATAGATAGATAGATAGATAGAAACAGATATAGATAAACAGAAAGATAGAAACAGATATAGATAAACAGAACGATAGATAGATAGAAACAGATATAGATAAACAAGAATGATAGATAGAAACAGATATAGATAAACAGAAAGATAGACAGGTAGACAGAAACAGATATAGATAAACAGAAAGGTAGATAGGTAGATAGAAACAGATATAGATAAACAGAAAGGTAGATAGAAACAGATACAGAGAGATAAAAAGTAACATAGATAGATAGAAACAGAAATAGATAGATATTTACACAATGAATGATAAAGCTTAAGGCAAAAGTGAATAAAAACTGACAAATTTACTTTCTAGTAAAACAGTGAATAGAACCTATATATAAATTAACCATTCACTCTTGATTGAATATGGAAGAAGTTCGATTTAACATTAAACAGATTATTAAATAATCCAAAAACAGAAACCTATCAAGTAGTAGCCATGAAGCTATATTTGGTTAGTTTTTTTTTTTAAGTTCATGAATGCAGCGACGACTTTGGAAATAGAAACGTTTATCTTCTTCTGCTGTAGTCTATCTCATTGTATGTTTGCGGACTTCAAATGCTTATTGAGAAGAATCAAACTTTGTCCACGAGTGCCAAATACAAATAGGCTAATTAAGGGCTATTTTCTTTCTAGTGAGAAACAACATTGTAGACAACAGCACTGAATAACCTGGGTTACACGCACACACAATCTTACAGATATTAATTAAATTTCTATGCTTGTATCTATATATTTCTGTTCCTTTCTATTCCTATCTACCGCTATCTATATCTTCTTATCTATATATTTCTTTCTATCTACCTTGCTATCTTTTCCTATTTATATATCTATCTATACGTATGTGTCTTTTCCTATTTATCTATCTTTCTATCTAATGGTGCGTGTATATCTGTTACTATCTATCTATCAATATCTATGTTCTTCTCCCAATTGATCTAAGTTCTTTTCTTAATTTATCTATCTATTTATTTAAGTTCTTTTTCCCAATCTGTCTATCTAAGCTCTATTCCCCATCTATCTATATATATATCTATGTTCTTCTCCCATTCTAAGTTCTGTTCCCCATCTATCTATCTATCTATCTATCTATCTATCTATCTATGTTCTTCTCCCATTCTAAGTTCTATTCCCCATCTATCTATCTATCTATCTATCTAATTTCTTCCCCCAATCTATCTAAGTTCTTCTCCCAATCTATCTATCTAAGTTCTTCTCCCAATCTATCTAAGTTCTTCCCTCCCTAATCTATCTATCTATCTATCTATCTATCTATCTATCTATCTATCTATCTAGTGTCTAAGTTCTTCTCCCTATCTATCTATCTATCTATCTATCTATCTATCTATCTATCTATCTATGCCGTCTCTTCATTATCTATCTATCTATCTATCTATCTATCTATCTATCTATCTATCTAAGTCTCTTTATATCTACCTAAGTTCTTCTCCCAATCTATCTATCTATGTATCTACGACTCTTCATATCTCTCTTCATTATCTATCTATCTATCTATCTATCTATCTATGACTCTTCATATCTCTCTTCATTATCTATCTATCTATCTATCTATCTATCTATCTTGTGGTTAGTATACCTCATTACAGATGCATTAAAGGCCTTAAATTGCATGCAGACATGTTTGTCAACACAAGTTCCAGCTGGGTTTTTCCCATTTAACAGCGAGAGTTTGGTATGTCTAACAGGGTACAGGCTTCTCAGCAACTGTCAAGATCCAGATCTTTATAAGATGCCTCATGCCAATAAAAACAGCAGTTGATTGTTAGAAAGATATGTTGTATTGCTAAGTCAGTCCTGTGAACATTTTGCTCCTGGAGTTTTCCGTGATTTTCAAGGCAGTGTTATTTCTTTAATACTTCCCATCCATTTCCTTATTATCTCTATAACTGCTGAGAGAGCAATCAGTTAGATGTTTCCTCGTCAAACTCAACAGACTCTTTGCTTAAACAATAACTGTAGTGAAGGAAGAGACTTACTTCATGGAGTGAAGCAGGCAAAAACTTGTCTCACAACTAGGTCCATAAATTTAGGTGAGGTGTTGCCAAGATGGCAGAGAAAAAATATGGCTTGCCTCTCATGAGACCAGACAAGACCAAAAAAGATTCACGAGAGAAGGTTCTAACTGTATGATTAGTTGCTTATTCTGATTGGTTTGACCAGCCAATAAAAAATGAGCTACAGCGATATAAATGTATTATCATCTGAGACAAGGAAGAAACAGAAATGGTCTGACTGTGAAGCAAGACAGTGCTAGTGGAAAGTGAATTTTGCTGCTCTCACAACCTATAACAACATATCTAACTATTCCTATCAATTCCTGTCTATTTATCTACATGGTGTAGTGTTAACATATATATGTTATATATATATGTTATATATGTTATATATATGTTATATTTATGTTATATATGTTATATATATGTTATATTTATGTTATATATGTTATATATATGTTATATAGTGCAGTGGATATGAGTAAGAAATGTAGTGTTCAAATTCAAGCCAACTTCATTGCATCAAATCTTGCACAATTATACTTGGTAGCAATGTGGGGTGAAGAACCACTTTAAATTCAAAATTGTTAAAAAGACAATAGGAAAGCATCATTTCCAAAAAGTAATGGCAAGTTATTGATAACATAAAAAAAGGAATCTGTGAATTATGATCGTCTTTGTCCTTAATGAAAATGGTATTTAAATGAGTGGAACAATGTTACGCAGAGTGAATAAAATCAACTGCACTATATCTATACAGCTGATGGAAAATATAAAGAGACACACATTATAAATAATAATGTTAAACAAATAAAAATTCATATATATAGTCATCTGCAGACAGATCTGTTTCGCTGTATCACATCTCATCAGGATGGTTAGACAGCTGATTGCTTTTTACCCAGGATTGAAACCCGACTGAATTGGCGTCAGTCGGTGATTCTACCTCCAAGCTACAGGAGCCTGGTAGGAGGAGGCAGACATTTTAGTGTGTATGCTATCATTATACACGCCCAATAGCTGAGAGTGTTCTCTATTCATTGCTGAATGAAAAATGCACAGATGCCAGAGTAGCTACTGTTTTCAAAGTCTACCATTCTTACAGAGTCCTCAATCAGGGTGTGAGAGCATAGTTTTTTTTACATTTGGAAAAGAATTATAGCTCATTTCCAAATAGAAAATATTCAAAAGTTCTATAACATAAATGTATTGAACACTTTTTAATACAACTGTTTTTTTTTTTTATCTTTCACCCCACACAAGGCAGAAATGCCACTGGTGCATAGGGAATTACTGAAGAGGTGAGATTAGAAAGAGGAACTGGTCTAATTTAATTATGTACTGCTCTAATTTAATTATGGAGAAAAACTAATATATATATATATATATATATATATAATCTCTTTAACCTGTTGTGCTAACATTCTGCCCTGAAAAATGCATAGCAAAAAGTTTTACCCCAACAGTTTTCAGCATTATAAGGTGGAAGCTCCTGTCCCAAACATCTTTATACATGCTGCCTCTAAAACTGCTCCCATAGTGGAGTGTTTTATACCAAACAAAAACTTTCGGCAAAATTCAGTTAACTGTGGTTCACCACTGACTGTACTGCAGTCACCGTTTATGGGAAATGCTAGTTCTTCCATCACAAGGAACAATGTAGTCTGGCCCTTACTTCTTTCATGTAAGCACATTTTGGAAAACACAAAGAGCAGCTACATGCAAGCTGTTCAGGCCAAGGTTGAAAAGAAACAAATTGAATATTGACCCCAATGTTATATCCTGCTGGATAGACAAGGCAAAGCTTTTCACCTCAGTGTGTTGCCTCAAATTCAATGTTAGATGACAAAGACTCCTCAACTTCCCACATCTCAATCACAATCTCCAGAATATTTTCATTTCATAAAAGAAATCTTGACCCCAAAAAAGCTACTGGCCTGGATAAAATTCCAATGGTCCTCCTTAAGAATATCAATCTAGAATTATCTTTGATTCTAGCAAAATAATATAACCATTGTCTGAGAGAGAAATCTTTCCCAAGTATGTGAAAGAAGGCATGTGTATGTCTCTTTTTCACAAACATTGGCAACCAATCCTCCCTCTCTTTCAGTACAGACTCATCAGGCACCTCAGTAACATCAACAAATTTTTGAGGCCATTATCAGTGAGAATGGCATTGAGCACCTGGATAAGAATAATATCTTGTTTGATGAGAAGTATGGGTTTCAATCAGCCCAATTCATTGCTGTCATCATAACAACCATTACATACAGACGTATTGAGACCTTTGATGACATTCACATCTCAAAAAACATAGTATTAGATATCTTGAAAACTTTCAACAAGGTACAGCATAAAAGCTTGCTACACAAAACTCTCTAGCTACGAAATCATTGGAAAGGTTTTCTCTATCATAAAATCTTTCCTAACTGTTATTAGAAAGGTAATTATTAATAGCCAATTCTCCAAGGACATGGCAATCAATAGACAAACCCTTTTACATAAATGATCTACCTAAGATATACTCTGATCATTTGTAAACATATATGCTGATGATGCAACTATAGGCAGACTCACCTCCAAAAGTCTTAATAATCAGAAATTGACAGTTAATCTTTCTTTCAATCTATCACTAACTTCTCAGTGGAAAAAAACTGGCTGGTTACATTCAATTCCTCCAAAACCAAAATGGTTTAATTCCATCATTGCTGATCAGACAAACAACCACCAGTCATGATGAACAGATTTTCCCTTGAGGAGGCCCTTGTTTTGAGAGGATGCTAAGCCTTCAGATCCAACCTCAAGTGGAATTTCTATATACATTGCAAAAGAAGCAGATCGAATGAGTGGCTCTCTATATCACTCCAGTAAGTATCTACAGGCTATCCTTTACCTTTATAAAAGCCAGTTCAAGCTGAAAATAGAGTCCTGTTGCCATATCTTGGTAGAAGCCCCCCAGATCTTACTTTCCAGTCTTGATAGTGTTCAAAATTATCTCCAAATCCTTCTTGAGGATAAATTATTTTCCATAGATCAACCTCTTTCTCAAAGGTGGAATGTGGTGAGTCTCTCACTGTTCTATTGCTATTTCCATAAAAAGTGATCAAACTGCGTTACTTGGTTCCACCAGATATGACCTTCCTGGCTTGGACACGCCATACTACTTACATTGTAGCAAACCATACTTACATATATCCACAGACACACATCCATCCATGCTCACATACAAATCTTGCGTTCACACACTCACATATATATTTTTATGAAGACGAGATTTCTATGTGTATAACTAGTAGCATCATATATTTATGCAGGTATACTAACAAATCTCATATATACTCACAAAATATTAATAGATTTGCATACTTACACACATACATATGTATATTTCCCTACAGACATATTCGTACTTATATATATGTATACATACAAATGTATTATTCATCCATCCATCCATTTATATCCACATATAATTTTTGTGTATATATGTATATACTAGCAGTATAGACTGGTGTTGCTCAGATGTAATGAAAGCTTTAAAACTAATCCATGGTCCTGGAGCTCAGACTCTTTGGATGTTGGCAGGAAGACTAAAAAGCAATAGTTGTTTCCAGTCAAAGCAAAACCAGTGATTGAAAGAAAAATGAATGGATGTAAGTCAAATTTTGATTTCCAGTATGAATGTCAAATAAGCTTTCCGTTTCAAACTGAATTTTGAAGGCTAAATAAGTCCTCTGAGTAAATGTTATCATGGCTGAGACTAAGAACTATAATTATACCTACTTGGAGCAAAACCCAAAGCAATAACCCAAATAAAAGGGCTGAAAACCTGATTTTAATCAGACCCAATAGGATATCAAGGTTTCAATTTCCAATATCGGAGTCAAATAAGTCATCCAAGGATAAACTAACCTAAGTAAGACCATGAAAACTTATCATACCCATCAGGAGTAAAATTGGAGAAAATCAGCCATATTGATGGTTGAATATTTGTTTTTGATCAGATTTGATAGAATACCGGGGGTATCGATTTCCAATATTGGAGAAAATGCGATCTAATGTTTGAGACTAAAAACTATAATTTTACCAAGTTAGAGCAAATTCTGCAGCAAGAACCACAATAAAAGGGCTGAAATCCTGATCTTGATCAGACCTGTTTAGATGTCGGGGTATTGATTTCTTATATCGGGGGAAATCAGAAAAAAATAAGTAGCCAATGACCTGACCAGAAGCCTAAAAAATATTCATGTGAAGTTTGGTGAGAATTGAATAAAATTGTGGATTTGTATAAAGAAGATACAGACAAATAGACATGCACACACACAAACATCTTGCCTTTTAAATATATTTATACATAAACAAGCTTTTTAATGTATATCTATTAATTTTGTATTTCTGTTCTCTCATGCCTTTTTTTCTGTACTCGTTTATAAAATCTTATACTTGTATATATAAGAACAATGTGAGTTTTTATGCACATGCATATTCACTCTTCTCCCCCAAACAAGGTGGTATGTTTCACATTTCATACAGTCTAATAAATGTTACATACATATACCAGTATATATCATTTGGATTTTGATATCAACATGCACATACATGAGTAAACTAATCAATTCAGGAGGGTACAATTGATTACATCCTTAATCCAAGATTAACGCCAATATACATATAATCAGGTGCTCCAATATACACAAAAAATGTATATATAATTAGGTGCACTCTTATACACGAAGTATACTATAATTAGGTGCACCCATATACATAGAATATACATATAATAATGCATATAGTCATACATGTAACCATAATGATACTTGGGCACTCCTACATATATAGAACATGCACATAATTAGGTGCACCTATATACACAAAACAATTTTATATAACCTTACAGTTAGATGCACCCTTATACACATGAAATATTTCTATGAAAATACATTTACAATCACACAGTGAAAAATAAGACATTCTTAACTTCATACATAAATAATATAGAGTCGTTGCATACATATCCTGGCATGTCTACCCATTACATGGTAGATTGCCACCTTCACTTCTTCAGTCCATAAAACACTCCAATGAATGATTGGAATGAATCAGCAAGTTTGATAGAATGAGGTAATTCTAAGATTCTATGTATTAGTTTAAATTTATTTTTATGACAGCATTTGAAAATTTTTTCATTTCTTTGATTTAATAATTGGCTAGTTTCTCTGAATTTGTTAATTCTAATCTTTTCATATAAGCATAAACTGCATCTGTTTCTGAATGTATTTGGGATTTGAGATTTCCCTATAATCTTCCATTCAATCTGTGGGAAGAGATAGATTGATTGATTGATTGTGTTTAATGGCCTATCAACCTCCAAAGGGTCATTTAAGGCCAAAAGGTATTTTTGCTTTCAGAGTTGTTTGTCTTTAAGCTTTCAAAGTTGGTTGTTTTCGACCTTTCTTTTAAGGGAATTTTTTTTTTTTTTTAAAGAGGGTAATGAGCAGTGGTGAATAGTGTTTTGGGGTTTTTTTTGTATGGAAGGGATTTAGAATTTCGTATATAGTCTAATTTCTAAAAGAAATTAGAATATTTTGCTTGGGTTGACATTGTTAAATAGATCTTTTAAATTGTTTGATCTGTAATATTTTGATCGAATGGAGTTGAAGTCATAGCAGCTTAACAAAAAGTGTTTCACTGTGAAGGGTTCCTGGCATCCAGTGCATATCGGGGGTTCTTTGTTTTTCAGTAGGTATGAATGGGTAATCTGGGTATGTCCTATTCTTAGTCTAGTTAATGTAACTTCTTATCTTATGGTAGCCTGGATACCATTTGCCGATGGTAGGTTGGATATTTTGGAGCGTATTGTTTGGGCTATTATTCCATGTTTCATGCCATTTAGTTCTGATAAATTTGTGGATTGTTGGTTTGAAGTCGGAGTAGGGGATCTTGACATCAGATACATTTTGATGTAATAATTTTTTGCTGCTGAATCAGCCCTCTCATTGCTATGGATGCCAATATGACTTGGTATCCAGCAGAGTTTAATGATTTTGTTTTTGGAGAGCTGGTTAAATCTATATAGAAGTTTGATGATAAGTGGATTGGTTGATTCTTTGTTTCTTAGAGAAGCAAGAGTAGATTTAGAATCTGTGAAGATGATAAAGTTCTTGAGTTGATTTGTTGAGATAATGTCAAGGGCTAAGTTGATGACTAGAATTTCAGCACTATAAATCAAGGCTTTATCTGGAATTCATTCTAGTAATTCCGTGTTATTGAGGATGGCAGCGCATCCTACTCTGTCTTTCTTTTTAGATCCATCAGTATATATGCAGGCATAATCGGGGAAGTTATCTATAATAGAGAGGGTTTCTTCTTGAAAGGTGGCTGAATTTGTTTTTGCTTTAGAGTATCTGGTTAGGTTCATCAGAATTGTAGGTTGTTCCAGCAACCATGGGGGTGTTTCTGGAATAATGACCTTGTGTATGTCATTTATGTCTATTTGTGTTTCAGTAATAAGTTCCTCCATGCAGAGACTGAATGCTTTAATGATTTTTTTTCTTTTTGATGGAAGAAGTTGTGGTTGAAAAACTATTTTGTGGACAGAATTTGATGGATTAGAGGCTAGTTTTATGTAGTATTGCATTCCAAGTTTTTGTCTTCTTAGTTTTAGCGGAGGTTCATTTGCCACAGTATATAGGCTTTCCACCAGGGAAGTGGTGAAAGCACCTGACACAAGTCTCAGACCTTGATGATGGATGGTCTCCAGTTTTTTAAGGTATGATTTTCTGGCTGATCCATATATGAAGCATGCGTAATCAAGTTTGGAACTGATCAAGGTTTGGTATAATTTAGCAAGTGTTTTTTATCTGCACCCCATAAGCTACTACTCTTAGAAGTTGAATGGTTGAAAGATTGCTTATGATTATACAGGCATTGTTTACATGGTCTGGCAGAAATTCCTATATATACTTTTTTCTTGTTTCTGAGTTCACTAGGATAAATGGTTGCTTGGTATATGACCTTTTTGTATCTGTATATACCTCTAACTGGGCATTTGTTTTTGACTCTACAATTACAGGAGGTTTATTCAGTATACTATTATTGTATGAATTGATGATGATATTAATGTTGTTAGTGCAGGAATAACTAATTTCTAATGTTTTCCTTTTTAAAATTTTACTTAGTGGGTTGTTCTGCTTAAAATGTTTGTTGACCAGTTTCAGAAAATGCTGCCCAATATTAATATCATATATATATATATATATATATATATATATATATATATATATATATATCCTCTCTATTATATATATATCCTACCTATTATAATAAAGACTGTTGTGTGTGTGTGTGTATATATATATATATATATATATAATGTATTTTCCTCCTGTCATTTGGATAATATTTTTCTTATATCTTATGTAAGATATCCAATAGTAAATACATCAATATATGGGCCCACTCATAATAAAGTATTTTACAATACATTTATATACTGAATATTGATATATTATACACATAATAATGCTGTTGTATGAGTGACATAACCTGAATGAATTCTCTTCTAATTGATTTTCAACAAAAATTTGCTTAAAAATTTTAGTTTACATCTTATTTTTCATTTTGTAACTATTAGAACAAGTAAGAAATTTTGATAATTTTTTTTATAAATCTGAGAACAGCAAATAAATCATACATAGATGCAAAATAAGTTTCATAAAAAATGACTGACAGGGTACAGCAGTTAAGATTTTTTATTTGATTTTTCTTGTGCTCTTATTTATAACTTTTCTGGACATAAATTATGTAGAAATTGTCCAATTGTTCTCTATGTCCAAGTGCTTTTGGCTATAATTTCAGCCATTATCACAAAAGATTTTATTTTTAGTTTTACTTTTTTACATTTCATTTATTACAGAAAACAATCCACACATTCAGTTAAAAGCATAGAGGTGGTATTATGGCAGAAATACAAAATTATATATATATATATATAAAGAGAGAGGTATATGTATGTTTTTCCTAACATTGTTTATATATATATATATATAAACATATTTACCTATATATATATATATATATATATATATATATACTCATCTATCACTCTTCAAATTTTTCTTTCTATCACTCTTTTTAAATCTGTTTTTTATGCTTTACCTTAGTTAGATATGCATTTACCTTTGATGTGCATTGTTGTGCTAGTTGAAGACATTGTATTCACTTACATGTAAATACCCTTGGGAAAGGTATTAATCTATCTCATATCTTTGCCGGTACAGATTAAATAGCAGGATAGATTGAGTTCTGTAGCCTGGGTTGGCAACCAGTCTATCAGAGAAAGTAATGACAACCTACTGCAGGAAAATCTTCTGCCTAGTCTGTCATGTCTCATTTGAGACATGATTGCCCATGCATGTATCATGTATGGCACTTAACTCACTAACACCTTTGAATTTTAATTATATCTTTCTATCTGTATATGTAACACACACACACACACACACACACACACACACATATATATATATATATATATATATATAATGCATTTGTGCATGAATCTTTCATTTATCCAAGTTTCATAAAAAAATGAAAGATGAGGTATTATGGTTAAGTTTTTTTTAGGTAATTTTGATGTAAATATAAATAAAAAAGTCCAACACTTCATAATATCAACTGTGAACATGCCAACAATGTGTTTATCATGTTCAGAATACATACACACATACACACACACACACACATGACTCTACACTCATGCATAAACACTACACATATTCAATCACACACAAAATAAAATCCATTCTCAATAATGGCTAAACGTATAGCTGAAAGTGCTTGAAAAAAGAAAACATTTTGACAATTTTTATATCATTTGTGTTGAAAAGAAAAAAATCATAAAATCGCATGAAAAATTACATAAAAACTAAGCCATAATAACTTGTCTGTCATTTCTATTGAAACTGAAAAGATCTGAAGTAATGTCTGGATGTAATCACACTAAAAAATATATTTTAGGATCATACAAACCCAAATAAAAGTGTTTAAGATCCTTAAAAATTTTTCCTTAACTTTGAAAACTTCCAGTTGTATATTCGTAAAATTTCCTGTTGCTTGTTTGAAAGCATTCGAAAATCAATAATTATAAATTGACTGAAGATACCAAAAAATTGAAACCAAGGTTGTGTAAATAACCGATTTTTTCTAAATGAAAAATATTCAAAAGCTCTATATTATATATGTATTGAGTAATTTTTAATACAACTGTATACTGATCTAATATGACCAAAAACTGGTTAACAATAATTATATATATATATATATATATATATATGAAAATATGTTTAGTAGTACAAAACCTAATTACTGTTATAAACAGACAAAAATATTTTTTGTTACCACCCATAATGGTGGTGTTTTCCTTAAAAAACAAAAATGCAAAATTGGTTGGCTAACCAGTTTCACACTTTGCTCAAGAGAGCCAAATCAATGTAAGTAAAGAAATAACATTTAAATAAAAAAATGCAGATGTAGAGACGGGGAGAAGTGTCCCCAAAAATGTCAAATTAATTTAATTACAACTCTTACCCATAGGGCCTTGATGATCTGCTCTAAAACTAAGTTAGATGACAAACTCAGGTTTATTACTACCACTCTCTGTAATAATACCTATTCATTGGATGTTGTCCAATCAGTGATTAGGAATACAGTATTTGAATTCAATAGAGTTAAACAAATCACAGTACCAAGATGTCTTGTGTACCTGCTCCTTCCTTGGCTGGCTTCTGTTAGTGATAGATTTGCTAAATGGGTTTTGGTTGCAGTTCGACACTTATTTTGCTGCAAATACTTCGTGTTTTTTTTCTAAATCTGTCTTTTCTTCTATATGGAAGGATGTTCTCCCCCAAACCATAATAGCTCATTGATTTATATGTTTTAATGTAGTTGTGGATAAAACTACATAACTACATAGGAAGAACTGCACACAGACTAGATCCTAGAATTCCAGAATTTGGACTATTCCTTGTCTGATAGGCTGATCAACACCTATGGGTTTTCTATTGTGAAATACCTTATTGAAAACCATAATTGTGCTGCTAGCTTCAGTGTGGACACATTTTCTATCTTAAGCATGTCCCACTCAAGTTACCACCTCAAAGTTTTGAAGGCCATCTACATTCAATCTTTAAAGCTCTCTCTGTGCAAATGAGCAGATGTGCATTGTGGTGCATTGGATATTGGCTCGGGACGAGAAATTGGGGAGCCAAGTTCGAATTCCAGCTGAATTCATTGCATTCACTTATGCGCAAATACTCTTGGGAAAGGTATTAATCAATCTACCGCAGAAAGCAATGGCAACTTACTGCGGGATAATATTCTGCCCAGTCAGTCATGTCTCTTTCAAGACATGATCGCTCAAGCGTGTATCACGTATGGCACTTAACTGACTGACTGACTGTGCAAATAGTAAGAGCATAATTTGGCCTTAAACTCATATCCATTTAGTATTTTTTATCCCCCTTTCTACATCTCCATTCTTTTATTTTTTAAAACATTAATTTCTTTATTCATTTTGATTTGGCTCTGTTGAGTAAGGTGCAGGACCAGTTGCCCAGCCCCTTTTTTATGTTTATGTAAAAAAAAATACCATCATTATTGGTGGTAACAAAACATAACAAAACACACACATATATATATATATATATATATATATATATATATATATATATATACTCACTTATAGCATCATTCTCCAGACCCATTCTTCATTAATCTAATTTCAGTCAAATAAGTGTCATACGTGGTACATGCTTGGGCAATCATGTTTTGAAAGAGACATTACTGACTGGGCAGAAAATTTTCCCGCAGTAGGTTGCCATTACATTCTGCGGTAGACTTGTTCTCAATCAAGGTTATAGAACCCAATGTCCTGTTATTTGATCCCTAGCTGGAGGGAAAAGAAGGATTAATACCTTTCCTAACAGTATTTGTGCATAAATGAATGCAAGGAATTCAACTCAGTTCTCTGATTTCTCATTCCAATTTGATATGCATTGCACCACAACACACATCCTGACCTAATCTAACTTATGTCCAGCTAATACTTAAAAATAAATGAAATAATACTAATTCCCTTTTCAACAAGAGAAATCGGTAAGCTGAGTTCAAATTCCAGTTGAATACCCTGCATTCATTTAAGCACTGGTACCCTTGGGAAAGGTATTAATCCGTTCCTTCCCTCCAGTTATGGGTTAAATAACAAGGGTAAGACTTGGGGACCCTGCCCTTAAAAACAAATTCCAATGAATCTTGATACTCGAAAAGAAAAAAGGATTATTAGACACAAAACTTATATAAAAACAACAATAAACTGTTGAAAGCAAAAGGTATTACCAGCAATAAATAAATAAAATTTAGTTGGCAATAAATGACCCGCTGAGGTTGATATGCCATAAAACAAAACAACCAACAAACAACTTTTCAACAAAAGATACCAACAAAAACAAATTTGTCACATCAAGCTGAGTATCACTGAACCACACAGAAGTGACAACAGCATTCCTCACACATACACACACACACATGTAAATATAAACTATCCAGTCAAATACAAAATCATTGAATTGTCTCTTTACATTTCATTTCTACATTTTAATGATTTTTATAGAAATGACATCTACAGACTTTTCCTCACACACATACTCTTATGCACTTATATTAACTAATATTACCATCCAACATATAACTATCACACACTTTGCCAAAAATATTTCAAAATATTCCACGCACATATATTTAAAAAAATTATTATTAAAAAAAAACAAAATATATATATATATATATTTTATAATCGTGTCACTCCAAGCAAGGTATTTTACTGCCACTGTTGTGCAGGGGGTTACATAGGAGGAATGTTATTAAAAAGAGTGACAGGTTGCAGGTTGTGTCAGGAAGAGTGTATGAGAAGGAAGAGAATACGGATAAGTGGGGTGGACGGAGAAAAAAAGCATGAGAGAGGGGATGTAAGTTAGTGAGACAAGAGGTGACTATTGACTTTACATTTGAATTCTTGAAGATTGTAGCTGTCGAGAAAACAAGTATGCGGAAGGGAATTCCACAGGCAAGAAGTGCAATAAAAGAAGCTGCTGGAGTAGATATAAATCTATGGCTGGTTACTCATATCCAAGGATGCTTGTCTACTGAGTTGGGGAGGAGACTGGCTAATCCCTGTTGCAAACAACTGCACAGGCATATCAGCATTTGTTCAACAACCACAGAGCCTACCTGTGATTTATGTGGCTACTATACTGAACAGACCTTATTTACAGTTTCTGGGAGAGAGCGTGTTACCTTGCGGGAACAACCATCTGAACAAAACAAGGATGTGCAAACTCTCGGTCATGATGACTTTTGCGACTTTATACTAGCACAACCACCAATGACTCCCAAAGATCCTTTCAATCCAACTTCACTTATATGGCTTTCAGGCACTTTCAAAAGGTGCCGCATACTATAGTCGCATCTTCCAAACTGAAAACATCAAGAAGTTACCTTCCTGACATATTGACCATGGTTAGATCTGAACCCAGGCTTCATAGTCTTATATATTTACATGTATATGCACCTGATGATTGCATGATGCATGAAACTCCAATTCATGCCATCAACATAGGACAATATGTATGTTCTAAAAATAATTTAAAATAAATATTCATAGCTCTATTTCTATATTGAGCACTGTTTTAAATTAATGTTTTGAATGTTGTTAATATTTTCTTTGTTCCTTATTCATTTGAATATATATATATAAGAAAAATTAAGGCAGATACATTATTTCATGGTAAATCGGAAGTGTAGGCCTATTTCAGGCGAACCATCATCAGCTTCCGTCTTTATTGTACAAAAGATTTTACATGATTAAAATATATATAGCTATTGGGCATGTATAATGATGATATACATGCTAAAAAGTCTGCCTCCTTCAGTTGGAGTCTAACAATTCCGATGAGCTGTGATACAGCGAGACAGATCTGTCTGCGGATGACTATATATATATATATATATATATATATAATAGCTCATACTGCATTGAGTACTTTTTTTATTAACACCTGAATAATATTTTTATACAGGTGTATACCTACATATGCATATTTATTAATTCCCATAACTATATATATAATCAAATCTGTTTTTTTTATTTAAAATTAATATAGTTTTCATTGCGATACAGAAATTTCTTTCCATGTCACAATGTAAGCTATATTAATTTTAAATTTAAAAAAACAAATTTAATTATATTATGCGCCACAAATATTTTGTATTGAGAACTTTTTAAAAAAAAGTATATGCCAGGAAACTCAGAATTCAAAAAATGTTGGTTCTTTTCATCTGGATATATATATATATATATATATATATATATATATATATATATATATATATGTATAGTTATTATTGTTATAATAATAGCATAGTGCAACTCAAAAGATGTTAAGTTTCAGTGTTCAATACACTGTCATCAGGCAGTGAGTGAAATGTGGTTCATTAACTGGGTCATATATATATATTGATAAGAAAATTTTAAATAACAAAATCAAACTTAAAAGTAACAAATGCCACCATATGAGATGATTGTAGCATACTAGTCATCTTTATAATCTAGTAATTCTGCTTTTAAAATGTAACTTTATGGCTTTACATCTATTTCTTCAAAATCGTTTTTTATATATATTACCAGAACCATTTAAGACTAATATTTCATCTTTTTATTGTTCTTACTCTTTATTTTCAATCTTGTCAAAGGTCCTGGTTATGACGGTAAACTGCATCCGGCAGCAAGGCCTCTGGTTGGGAGCTTGTGAGGTGCATGGAACCACCTCATAATTACTGTTGTTCTCAGGTCCACCCTGACCCAGAGTGGTAGCACCTGTTAAGGTCCCAGCTATGGGCAAATAGTTAACTCCCCCAAACTGGGGTCAAAACACTATGAAAGTATATGAATAGACTTTTATAGAAAAATATTCATTTTTGAAGGAAAAAATATTACCAGTAATACATTTTTGGATACAAAATTAGAGACATCTTCAGTTTTCTAAAATAAAAAATTTTAAAAATTAAAAAAAAATTTTTTTGCATCAAAATCTGACTAAATCAAACTTCTCACAATAACTAAACATTAAAAAAAAATACCTTAAAACCATACCTTTTTGGCAATAACCCACTGAGGTTGACATGCTGTTAAACAAATCTCAAACTCAAATCTCATCAAGGGTGTGTGCGTATATATATAAATAGTATAGATATAATTTATATATATATATATATATATATATATATATATATATATATTTAATTTATAATTTAACAACCAACATACTGAAATTATTTGTTTGAACATTAATTTTAATCGATACCTGTATATGAGTAGATATTCTGTTTTTAATTAAACAGTATATTTATATAAGAAAACTTTACAGGCCTTAAAATTTTTGAGAAATCTTGTCAGGAAAATGTATGTTATTCCACAAGATTTGAACCTGTGACCCATAACAACATAGGGGAAACCATTAATTGATCTGAGGCATCTTTGACCACTCAATTACGAATGATTTTACAGTCTAAACAAAGCCAAATTAAGTCTCATAGACACAAATTTTCGATTTCTCATGAATAATAATCTTTGCTCTGAAAGTGTATCGTCATGTAAACAGACAATGTTTCAGAAAGTTCTGAAGCTTAACAAAATGGAATTAATAACTGACATATTTAATTGATACTCATATCTGAGTTTATATCTTTTCATTAAACAGTATATTTATATATACAACTGTAACAGCCTTAGTATTTTTGAGAAATTTTCTTAGGGAAATGTGACCAAATACAGGAATTCTTTGATTAGTGCTAGTACAGTCTATATCAGCAACAATAAAAAAATAAATTTTCCCAATAGTTAAAATAAAAAATGTTTTACCGCATTAATCAAGCATTATGTATGCATGAATTTTGGTACATAAAAATATTAGCATATTAATTGTATTAATCATATGCACATTAATTTCCTCTATCAGAATTGCTACTGGTCAGATCAAGAACTTTTCATGCCTAGTGTATATTATATATATATATATATATATATATATTTTAATGTATGCATATATTTGTGGGTTTGTATTAACTGATTAATCAGTCATATAAAAGAGAATTTATACAATTAACTTAAAAGCTTAAATGTTATCATTACAAATAAGTAACTTTATGTCTATCTTTTATCTAATTATCTATCTATCTATCTATCTATATATATATATATATATATATTTATTATTCTATATTTTTGTAGATATATCTGTATCTTCACAGACACACATATAACTAAGAATATAGATGAGGGTCAATTTGAAAGTAATGAATCCCATTTTATTGCACCAGCCGATAATGCCAGAGGGTGATGTTGGTGTTTTGCCAGTAGCAGTAGAACATTCCCACCAATAGTCCAAAATTGCAAAGTAAATTTAGAAATGAGCATGCATACAAAATTTTTAGTCAGTGAAGTTCAACAACAATTGCTCAATGTTTACAAAAACCAAATAGAGGATGTAAGCACAGCTATGTTCTGAGTAATAAATTTTGACTGTGGCTACAATATTATATATGACTGTAGCTCAAGTACGAGTAATTTAAACCAAGACAGAAACTTACCTAACTCCATCCATGACACACTTGTAGAAAATACATGTACAAAAACCACATTCAAACGTCAAAATGAATAAAAATAATGAAGTCCCTAATAATTATAATAAAAGAAGCCAACATTCGATAATATCAAATTATGACCTGTGTTTGGAAAATAAAGAAAAACATTCTCCTCACTCTAAAAACATAAGAAATCTACATATTTAGTTAAAAATAAAAACAAAAAACATCCTAATAAAATGGACATAAGCCCTTAGATATATAGATTATTCAGACAGTTTTTGCACACCTTATGCCCAGAAAAAAAATTGAATAAAGAGCTCAGTTGCAATACCTTGTCAGTTGTCTTTAATAAAACTTGTATAAAAAAGAGATTACTACCCAAATACACGATTATATATATATATAAATTAAAATAAATTTTCAAAATTCAAAAATGTTGAATGAACATTTAAACATGAAATCCCTAAGAGAGATCTCACGTATCCTCAGTAACAGTCGGTCTAGATTCAAAATGAGAATAAAAATAAGATTAAAAAGAGAAATAAAAAAATAAAAAATAAATAACAGTTAAGATTTGAGAAATTTACGTCACAAAAAAATTTTTGTAAATCAGTCTATTTTTGGTTTTTACTTTTAGATAGAGTTGTAAGTGAAGAGATAGAAAATTTGACATGTCTCGCTTTACAAACGAAAAGGGTTAAGGGAGGGAAGTCGTTAAATTGAGAATTGGGTTAAACAAAACAGAACAGAAAGGAAAGGGGCGGGATATAAAAAAAAATAGAGAAAAAATAAAGAAGGGGAAATAGAGAAAAGAAAGGTAAAAGGAAAAAATGTTCGATACCTATCAAACAAATTTAACTTTAAATGTTTAAATGGGTTAAAGTTTTAGAAAAAAGAGACTTATCAGAAAAAGTATATTTAGGGGAAAAAAGTATATTAGGGGAAAAAAAAATTTTATATTTAAAAACAAATTTTTTTATTTAAAAAATTTATAAAAATTATGACATGAAAAAGATATATATAATAACAGAGGAAATAAAGGGTTAGTAAAAGAATCCATATTTTATAAAGGTAGACAATTAAAGGAGACTGGAAGAGGAAGGTAGAGGGGTTAAATTACTATTTAAAGTTAAAATTAAATTAATTTATCAAAAACCATTAAATTTATATTTAATATCCTATCCTAAAAATAAATATATATATATATATATATATATATATATATATTTACGCTATCACACCCTGATTGAGCACTCTGGAAGAATGCTAGACTTTGAAAAACAGTAGCTACTCCAGCATGTACGCATCGCTCATTCAATAATGAATTAGAGCACTCTGGCTATTGGGCGTGTATGATGATAATATGGATTCTAAAATGTCTGCTTTCTTCTACCGACCGGCCATAGCCCAGAGGTAGAATCGCCGAATGACACCACTTCGGTCGGGTTTCAATCCTGGGTTAAAAAGCAATCAGCTGTCTAACCATACTGATGAGCTGTGATACAGTGAAACAGATCTGTCTGTGGATGACTATATATATATATATATATATAAATCATCTAATATGAGTTTTTTATTTTTTATTTATATTTTATTGTTTTAAATCTCCTTATCAATATAAACATCACCAAGTATATTTACCTCATTTCACTGCCTGATGATGATGTACTGAACACTAGTGTTCTCATTCTTCTCTTAACTATTCTCCAACACCCTTTTCTCTTCACCCTCCTCTTATGTAACTCCCTGTGCACCAGTGGCAGTATTGCCTTGCTTAAGTGTAAAACAACTATAAAAAAACAATCATTAGGCACATATTGTGACAACATCATAACAATTCCTCAAAACAACTTTGAAGTCAGCATGAACCTGCTCAGTTAAATGACAATTTTTTGCATTAATTCTATTAACATGCTACCCCCACCTCAATACTGAGCACTTTACAATAAAGAACCTGCTTGCCAAAATACCTTTTATCAGTGAAACTACTAAAAAAAAATGACACTCTTGGCAGTGAACATTACCACAGCTCCACACAATATGTGTGTGTGTATATATATATATATATATATTAGTGCAAAGAATTTGTCACTTTCACTGAGCAGGTTCATGCCAATTTTAAAGTTTTGTGATAACATCCTGATGAGGCGTTCACTCATCAAGTTTGGTTTTCTTATTGTTGAGTCTCATTCTTTTTTATAAGCATCCCAGTGTCTTTTATGCAATTGATTGTATTTTTTTACATTTCTTTATTTTTATTTTCTTTTTCTTTTTTTTAAATTTTTGTTTGATTTCTTTTTAGTGTGTTTTTATTGCTTTTTTAATGTGTGCATAATGAGTGTATGTCCATTTAATTGCTTTATGTTGAATAGGTGTTTGCTTAATTGCTTTTTTTTAGTTGGTTAGTTCTTGTCACTTAGGTTGGCTTCTATTTGTTATATTGCCCTATTATATTAACTTGACCTTTTGTCTTACCTTGTTAGTGTGTTTCATTACTTAAGAATTTTTTTAAGATCATGGTTGGGTGTTTCAATGCTCTATCTCCATCCCAATATTGAGCACTTTATGATAAAAAACCTGTTTGCCAAAACACCTATCAGTAAAACTACTGAAAAAACAACAATCTTGTCTCTAAATATTATAAGAACTCAATAACACAAAACAGCTGTGGTTTACACCTCTCCTTATGTTTTAGTTATTTTAATAAATTTAATTTTAAAAAAGCTCTAACTTTCTTTCTATTATAGTTAACATTAGAATTTTTGTGTCCCATGTATTATTCATAGGTTATCCGTTGGCACTTTTAATAAGTGTTGGCTGAAAGATATCTAAAAGGAAATAAAAGATTACCTCTTGTTTGTTCAAATATATATATAGCCGTAGTGTGAAACCGCGGTAGGTTTTGGCTAGCTTGAGATTCTTTGTGTGTGTATATATATATATATATATATATATATATATATATATATATATATATATATGAAATATCTCAGTTCATGCTACACTGGACAGAGTTTTATTAACACCTGAATAATAATATTATAAATATGTGCAAGCTCATATGTATATTTATTAATTTACATAGCTGTATATTTAACCAAGTATAGGCTATGTATGGATGGAGTAAAAATACGTATCCAAAAGAAAACTATTCTTAAAAAAGTTCTCAATACAAAGAATAATATTTATCTAGAATTTATAACATAAATATGTTATGATATCACTACAAAAGTAGCCATTTTGTTTCAACACTATCCATGTCTTATCAAGTGATAAATTCTATTTCAAGTTCTTTATGTCATAAATTCTAAATGAATATTAACTATATATATAGGAGAGTTTTGTAATTTGCTTGAAGCATTGTGTATATTAGGTGTATGGTTAGGTCTTGAAGGCTATCAACGCATTTAGTAAAATGAAGTAAGATAAAGAAGGGGTTGGGTATTACCTATTTATTATTCATTAATATTTCAAGATGAAAATCTTCCTCTTCAGAATGGTAGGAGAGCTTGTTTTTCATGGATCATGCCTTTCAACAAATGGTCATCCTTTGCTGCTACTGCTGTTGTTAATTGTAGTGAGTGTATATATATATATATATATATATATATATATATATATATATATATAAAAGTAATACTACACATATAAAAGCAATAAACATACATACACACGCACACACTTATTTCATACTCCAACATACTTTGCACCAGAACACATACACACACATATATATTTACACACACACTCCAACATACTATACATCATAACACATACTCACACAGACACACATATATATATATATATCATACACATTCCAACATACTATACACTGGAACGCACACATGCCCACATGATACCTGGGAAATGGTATGTAGGTATAATATATATATATATATATATATATATATATATATATATATATATATATATATATATATAAAATGAACACAAGTGAAAAAAAATGTAGCAATAAACACACCTCCAATTAAAGCAGATAGATATGACACCAAGTCATAAAATGATGCCCACTACCACTCTGACAGAGGTACAAAAATGCCAAATCATGCAATGCTTCAATGCACACATACATAAACCATAAATTAAAGCAGACAGATATCATCAAATCTTAAAACAGCATCCACTATCACTAACAAAGAAATGAAAAAGCCAAATCAATGCACATATATATAAACCATAAACATACACACACATGCATGCTCAAATACATTTACAAGTACACATACACACACTCACTACAATTAACAACAGCAGTAGCAGCAAAGGATGACTATTCATTGAAAGGCATGACCCATGAGTGGACAGA
This sequence comes from Ascarosepion bandense, assembly GCA_037127315.1. Taxonomy (NCBI): domain Eukaryota; kingdom Metazoa; phylum Mollusca; class Cephalopoda; order Sepiida; family Sepiidae; genus Ascarosepion; species Ascarosepion bandense. The sequence continues at coordinate 326,999 of JBBBDQ010001294.1, forward strand.
TGTAAAAAACAAACTCTCCTACCATTCTGAAAATGAGATTTTGATCTCAAAATATTAATGAATAATAAATAGGTAATAACCAAACACTTTCTTTACCTTCCTTTATTTTGCTAAATGCATTGTGATTGCCTTCAAGACCTACTCATACATCATATATTTTCCATTTGTAAACGAGTTATTATGATGTCTTCAGGCAATTTGCAATAACTGATTTTTACCACTTACCGTGTTTTTTTTTTTTGCTATTCCCAAACAAAAATGAACTATTGAATAAAAAACAGAAATTATGACTAAGTGTAACCATACTAAAATATACCTATTAGGTTGATACAACCATGGATGAAAACGTTATAATTTCTTGTAATTTTAAAAATTGCGCATTCAAAAATTCTCCATCATGTAAGTGTTCTTAAAAAAACAGTAAATGGTAAAATCAGTTATTGCAAATTGTCTGAAGACACCATTCATGGTAGAAACCTAGGTCATGTAATAACTTGTTTACAAATGGAAAATATTCAAAAGTTCTACAATTGTATTGAACACTTTTAATACAAATGTGCACTGGTCTAATTTTATTATGATCAAAAACTAAGTAATTAAACAATATATATATATATATTTGAGATGAAGTGAACCAATAGGTTTAGAATCCAGAGTTCTCCAGTATTTACTTTTTAAAAAAGTCCTCAATATAATATAAATTAAATTTGCTTTTTTATTTAAAATTAATTCAATTTGCATTGCAACATGGAAATTGTCTGTGTTTCGAGATTTGAAGCTTTTATCTCATCATCAGACAATGTTCAATTTCTTTGGTGAAAATGATTGATATTTGAGTGCAGAAAACAATACATTTGCTTATTAAAGAGTTAATATAGACGAGGGAAGACAGAAAATTTGTAACATATGGGTGTGTTTAATTTAACTAATCAGAATGATGGTTGTCTTTGAAAATTTTAAATATAGGTTAAATATTAGGGAATGTGGGGTGTTCATACATATTTGATGAAACTGTCGTCTTTTCAACTAGACTGCTTTCTTCCTATAAGATGTATACATTTTAGTTATGAAAAAATACTTAGAGTTATTTGTATCTCTGCTCTTTAAAAAAACACACCCTTTTTTATACCAGTTTTCAGAGTACATTTCTTTCACAATTCACTATATGCTCTTAAATTGTATCTGTGCTAAAGTCTATTAAATTAATATTATTTAAATAATAATGCAAAATAAAGTAAAAGATATATGTAAGTTAATCAATAGGCTTATATGAAGAATTATCAACTATATTCCAATGTGAATATTTTACAATGTTTACATACGATGATAATTTCATTTTGTTTATAAAATGGATTCTTTTATATATATATATATATATATATATATCTCAAATTAAGGAAAGGATTTTTTTCACTCTTCAAGATCATTTGATCTCTCTCTCTCTCTCTCTCTCACTCTCTCTAACCACAGCACTTTGTCGTTCTTACTGAGACCTGGATAAGAGAGAGATTGCTGCATAAAAACACATACATACATATATATATATATATATATATATATATATATATATATATATAGTTAGTATTATTATAATAATAGCATACTGTAACTCAAAAGGTATTAAGTTTAAGTGTTCAATGCACTATCATCAGGCAGTGAAATGTGGTTAATTTGCTTGGTGATATATTGATAAGGAGATTTGAAATAACAAAATTAAACTAAAAATAAAAAAAGCCATCATATTAAGCAGGGTGGGAGGCTATAAATGCAATGACATTAAATATTATAAGTAAAATAATACTAATAATAGATATAAAAGAAGTAGAAAATTAATTTAACCAAATATCTGGTATTGAGTTAGGCAATAAATTCCTTAACCTAATTCAGAAACACTTTCCAACTAATAATCCCCTTAGCAAAATTTTTAATAAAAATACATTAAAACTTAGTTATAGCTGCACTGATAACCTTGATATGATAATAAAAAATGCAACAATGAAATTCTAAAACAATATGACAAATTTCACAATCATAACCAACTTATTATAAATAATAACACTAATACTTGCAATTTTCATCATTTTTATATATGTCCTCTGCCTTACAAATTCCATAGTATACCAAACTAACATCTCTACGACAAAAAATCCAAATCTTACCAAACATTATATCAGAAGTAGTAAGAACATTTTTAAGACTCAATTTTATCAGCATATCTTTCAATAATAAAATCTATAGTAACTCAACTTCTCTCTCCCAAAACTATTGGCAATTGAAAGATGCAAATAAAACTCCTACAGTAAAATGAAAAATATTAACAAAAGCTAAAACATGTAAATTGCTACATGACATATGTTTTCTTTGCTTACAAGAAAAAATTCATATAATTAAATTCCCAAGAACTAACTTATTAAATCAACATAATAAAATTACTCCTTACTGCCATCATAAGATTATTCACACTTTTAAATATATCTAAAATTATCTCAATATATTTACTATAATCTACAAACCTATCCCTTTTAATTAATTATATATATATTAAAAATGAACTTTATCAATTGTTACTTTGCTGTGTATATTTCCTTTCATTACGAGTCATCTATTATCTCGTACTTCTGTTTTTTAAATCTAACCTCAATTTGTCACAACTATTTTCTTCTAAATGTTGTTTTTTTATATCAACTAGACCCTTTAAGATAAATATTTTATTTTTTTATTGTTCTTATTTTTTTCAATATTTTGCTTCTAAAAATAATGTTAGCTACTGTATTACACATTTCTTGTTTAAATTTTTGACACAGATTGTCTGGTATGGCTAAACTTTGCCCCAATTTTTATGTGTCTTTATACAAAATTCTTTTAAAATACAATAACCTCCCACTCCATTATAATTATGTAATATGATAACCTTTTTTATTTTTAGTTTAATTTTGTTATTTTAAATCTCTTTATCAATATATATATATATATATATGTGTGTGTGTGTGTGTGTGTGTGTGTGTGTGTGTGTGTGTATATATATATATCCTTAAGAAAAAGTTTCTATTAGGCCAATTTTATGGGACTTAGGAACAAAAGAGTTCCAATTAGTATACAGACCAGTAAAAGTCGGTTTACGAAATACTGAAGTCACGAAAACCTCGTCCCATCGCTGAACATAGACATCTAAAAATGGAAGACCTCCATCCTTCTCTCTCTCCATAGTAAACTGAAGAGATGGATGTAAAGAGTTTAGCTGAACTAAAAAATTTTCAGCTTCAGATGTGTTATTAAATAACGTGAAGGTGTCATCAACATAATGTCGATAAATCAGTGGCTCATTAACCTTCTCAAATAACACATGTTCATAATATCCTACAAAGATATTAGAAAGAACAGGACCCAAAGGACTCCCCATAGCGACCCCGTCTATCTGTGCATACATTGTCCCGTTAAAACTAAATTCGACTCCCTCAGTAGCCAACCGCATACACTCTAAGAAAATTTCTTCAGGAATAATTGCAAGGCCGAAATTACCTCTGTATAACATGTCAGCACAAATGTTTATAATGTCATTTAACGGGACATTTGTGTACAAATTGACAATGTCAAAAGAGACCATAAACGTATCTCTTGAGGAAAATTCTAAATTTCTAACGAAATTAGAAAAACTGAAAGTGTCGAGGACATTATATGTAGACAGTGCATCAGACAGAGGTTGGATAATCTCTGCCAACCACTTAGCCAGCTCATGCTGTATTGACCCTACCATGGACAATATGGGTCTAAGGGGAACTCCTTCCTTATGGACTTTTGGAAGGCCATACATTCTGGGTCGCTGAGAGCCCACGGGCCTAATCCTGTTATAGATGTCTTTAGAAATTAGATTTTGCTTATATAAAGACAGAAGCCAACATTGAATTTTGGCTTCTATCTTACCGGTGTTGTCAAATGTATTGGCAGAACCGATAACAGTGAACTTAGAACGATCATCTAAGATATTATACATTTTAGAAAGATAATCGTCTTGATTTAATATAACAACACCAGCACGCTTATCTGGCTTGGTAATGTAAATGTCACCACGAGAACGTAAAGACTTAATTGTTCGGTAATGCACACCACGCCAGTCAAGAGAATCTTTCTCACAACTAAGCGAAGTGTACTCAATGGCACACTCAAGCAACTTAGCTTTTACCTCAGAACACTTTTCGGAAGATGTTGGAAACATGATGAGTAATTTGCGAGTATAATAACTCGAACTCAGAAAAAATCTGTTCCTTATTAATCTTAGAAGGAGGTACACAGAAATCTAACCCACGAGAGAGAACTGAAAGTTCAATCCCAGTGAGACTTATGCTGGAAAAATTGAAAATATATATATATATATATCACCAAGTAAATTAACTTAGAAAAAACTTCTAAGTTCAATGAGACTAAGATTTATGGGCCATCTAAATGTCCTGTATATGTCAGACTAGTGTGGATCAGTCCAGTAAGTCAGACATAAGCCTGTAAATTTTCTATAACTATTCAGCAGTGTTAGAATTCCATTATGATGTGGAATATATTTACAACTACAACTACAGCTTTTCTTCCTTGCCTTGCCTGCCCATCAAAGTAATTTAGTTATTTACCAATTTAAATGTTGATGTGAGGTTGACTATGTAGAATAAACCATCCAGAGGTTAGAAGTCAGAATTGAACAACCTGTTCTGGGTCAGGTGCATAGATATGAGCTGGTGACATCCAGGTGTTTGCAGACTCAAGCCTCCACAATCAGCGAGTATTTATTAAATTCTGCTGCTTGCAGGACAAATTATTCAGCCAACTTGTTCTTTGTATTGCACAGGGTGAAGAACAGACTCCATTTGGATATTCTGGAGTCTGTTATTATTAATATATAGAGACCTACCCTGTGCATAGAATAAGAATTGAAATATAAATTGGCCCACTTTAGTGAAGCCATTACTTAGTAGAGAAAACTTTATTTTTTCAACCCACTTTATATTTATTATACTTTAAACTTTTTAAAATTTTCTTGTTAGCTACTCAGTTTTGTTACTCACCAACAATTGCTGTTCTGAAGAAGTGTCAATTGAAAGGTACCTAGAATATTTTAATTGATACTTTTGTATCTTGTTTTATTAGTAAAATATGAACCCACTTTTTTTTCTTGAAATGTATGATATATGTGTGTGTTATTATTATTATTATTATCTATTATTAGTATTGCTAGTATTTTAGATATTTTTTAAGATTGTATTTTAATACATTATATTTTCTTATTGAGAGTTATTATTTTAACTATAGTTTAAATAAATTACTACTAGTGGATATGATAATAATTTATGTTAGGATGTATGATTAATGATTTATTTTTCACCATAAATATTCCCTATAGTCGGTATATTTTAATTTAAGGGTAAATCCCTTGTCGCATTTCTGCTAATGAATATGAGTGAATATGAATACATCAGTTTTAATCTCGTGTTTTTTAAATTATTTTAAAATTTGTTCTATTGTGATTTCTTCTTTTTTCTTTCCTTCTTTTTGTATATTTCTGTTAGGTTTATCTAATTTTTCCAGTTTCTATATTTATATTTTTTAATTTTAGTATTTTTAATTATTTTAACAATATTTTTTAAATTAGCATTAATTTTTAAAATAATAGTAAGAGTAGTTATTTTTTCAAATTGTATTAAAATTATGATGTGCAAGTTTTTTGTACCATTAATATATCCCAGTATATTTGAAATTAAATTTCATAGTTAAATTTTTCCATGTTTAAGAAAACAGTTAGGTGGTTTGAGACGCTATTACAATAAATGGAGTCAACATTTATTTCTCGTGATACTCTATTTCCTTTTATTGTATCTATTTGTCCTTTCTTTTTCTTGTTTTCCATTCAGTTTTTTCTGTTTCCCTTCTTTCTTTTTTCTCTTCTTTACATTAATCAATCTTCTATCTTTTCTTTATTTTTGCTTTCCTCTTTCTTTGGAGTTCTTTTCGAACGAGCGAGAAATTTTCATGAATAAACGTTACAAATGTCTATTTTAATATGGACATGTGAGCGACTATGTAAAATAAAATAAAAGAAAGGAAATTTTTTGGGGAGGGGGATATTTTGAGGACCAACTGTTGTACCATTTGGGTCTGACGAGCTGTGATAACAACATCAGGATGTGGTGAAATATGTATTACCCATTGTAATAATCTAAAATCTTTTATAAATTATATTACTCTGTTAAATTAAATAAATGAATTTAACACTGAGTTCTCTTGAGTTCATCTCTATCGGAATTTACCTGGATTGCATACCAAGTGTGCTATGTTATATCATGGATAAATAAATATATATACATATATAAATAGATATTTATTTATATATTTCCAGGGGAAGAAGACTCAAGGTTTTATTATTTTGAGTGCTCCGGCATTTATTTTATTATGAACAGTGCTCAATATAATAAGTATTATAGAGCTTAATATAATTATATAGTTATGAATTAATTGTACATTGCAACACAGAAATTTCTATGTTTCGAGATAGATTCTCTTCATCAGGCAATGTTTGATGTTGGTTATACAGATGATTTACATTTAAATAACAAAAACCTTTGGTTTACTGTGTATGTATGTGGAAAGATATAAAATTTGCATGCGTGTTTCTTTTAACTAATCAGAGCGAAGATTTATTTTGGGATTTGGCCCCAAAGAATACTTACTGACCAAATTTGTCTTTTTTTTTCTCCTTTTGTGTTTATACAAAAATGTATACAATGTCACAGTCTACAATTAATTCATAACTATATAATTATATATATATTTATATATTTTGACTTTACAAAGCAATAGTAAAAGACTTTAAAGGTCAAAACAAAACATATTTGGGATCAACCAAAGATATTTTTAAGATTAGATGGAATAACCACAAGTCTGCATTTTAACAAGAAAACTTAAAAAATTGTACAGAATTGTCTAGGCACATGTCGAAATTGAAATTAAAATATGGAAAAAACCCAGACATAACGTAGAGTATAATAAAAACAACCAAGCGTTACAACAGTGGCAAAATCTGTAGATCAATAAATACTTTCCAAAAAGCTCAAAATTAAACAAAATTTTCAATAGGAATACAATCAAACTGAGTTATAGCTGTACTAGTAATTTAGAAAATTTTATAAAGAAACAAAACACCAGAAAACTAAATAGCAATGTACAAAACAAAATCATTAATAAGGAATGTAACTGTTGGGACAAAAATAAATGTCCACTTCAAGGACTTTGTAATACAAAAAAAGTTATTTACAAAGTAATAGTCAGTCAGTCAGTTAAGTGCCATACGTGATACACGCTTGGGTGATCATGTCTCGAAAGAGACATGACTGACTGGGCACAAGATTATCCCGCAGTAGGTTGCCATTGCTTTCTGCGGTAGACTGGTTGCCGACCAAGGCTATAGAACCCAATCTGTCCTACTATTTAAACCATAAGTGAAAGGAAGAGATGGATTAATAGCTTTCCCAAGGGTATTTGCGCATAAATGAATACAATGGATTCAACTGGAATTCGAACACGGCTCCCCGGTTTCTCGTTCCGAGCCGATATCCACTGTACCACAATGCACATAAATGACTTAAATGTTAGAACAAAACATATTTGGGATCAACCAAAGATATTTTTAAGACTTGATGAAATAACCACTAGTTTACATTTAAACTTGAAAACTTTAAAAATTGTACACAACTGTCTAGGCACATGTCGAAATTGAAATTAAAATATGGAAAAAACCCAGACATAACGTAGAGTATAATAAAAACAACCGAGTGTTACAACAGTAGCAAAATCTGTAGATCGATAAATACTTTCCAAAAAGCTCAAAATTAAACAAAATTTTCAATAGGAATACAATCAAACTGAGTTATAGCTGTACTAGTAATTTAGAAAATTTTATAAAGAAACAAAACACCAGAAAACTAAATAGCAATGTACAAAACAAAATCATTAATAAGGAATG